>CAVLJG010003204.1:20000-29691 GCA_963669975.1 Acanthoscelides obtectus | reverse complement strand
GGTCGTCATCTTTATTTTGGTCTGAGGTAATCTTCGATTTCTTCGGAACAGTACCGCTTCGGTCTTCTCGGGGTTGAGGCGGATCTTCCACTTGATGCACCATTCCTCTAGGTTGGTGGTCGCTCGTTGCAGATATTCCGTAACCATGCGGGGTCTCGTACTTTCTGCCGCATATGCTGTATCGTCCGCATACACATACAGTTGCGTTTGAGGAGTCTTCGGGATGTCTGAGCTGTAGATTGGATACAGCAGGGGTGGTAGAACCGCTCCCTGCGGTACTCCTGCCTCCACAGTCCTCGTCGTCGAGGTTGTTTTACCGATCCTAATTCGGAAATTTCGGTGCTTCAAGTAGGACTTCACCAGTTGGATCATCCCCTTTGAGTATCCGTGGTCTACCATCTTGTAGATCAGTCCGTCATGCCAAACAGTGTCGAACGCCTTTGCGGCATCCATGAACACAGCTCCCACGGCCCGCCGAGTCTGGAACGATTTCGTTGCCATCTCGACCAGCCTTAGGACCTGGTGCTCTGCTGAATGCCCGCATCGGAATCCGAACTGTTCGTCTGGAACTACTCGGAGTTCTTCGGTTTCGTTCTTCAGTCTTCGTTCGATTACCCTTTCCGCAATCTTGCTCAGTGCCGTCAACAGGCTTATGGGTCTGTAGTTTTGGGGGAACCTTGGGTCTTTCCCAGGTTTAGGAATGTTGATCACCTCGGCTACTTTCCAGTGATCTGGAAAGTACCGGTGTCTCAGTATGGCGTTGACGATGTTGGTAATTGCCATTATCGCTTTCCTCGGGAGTCTCTTCAGGACTCTGTTCCCAATATCGTCTACACCCGGTGCCTTCTTCACCTTGAGTCTTTCGATGATTTCCCTTACCTCGCCTGGAGAGGGCATGTCTTCGATGGCTCTTCCTCCTCTGACAGCTCTCCTCGATCTTCTCATCACCTCGTCGATGAAGTCTTCGTCTTCATCGGGGTGAGTATTGAGAGTACACTGTCTCTGAAGGTTGTCAGCAAAAGCTTCCGCCTTCTCTTCGGTTGTGTACACCATCCCCTGTTCGCTGTGTATTGGGGGGATGGGCTGTCTTCTATTTCTGAGGATTTTAGCCAAGTTCCACATTCCTGGGTCAGCTGGAGATAGTTCGTCGAGTTTCTTATCCCAGGTGCTCTGATGGTGCTGCTTCAAGGCGTCTCGTGCCTGTCTCATAAGTCTGTTTGCCACCATGATGTCAGTGGGGCTTCTGGTCTCCTGGGCTACTCTTCGGGCTCTGTTTCTTTCGGTGATCTTGCGATTTACCTCGTCAGGTAGGTCCCTGAACCTGTTTGGTTGCGTTATGTCTTCCACGGTGGTTGCGGCTTCTAACGCAGCCTTAATCTTCCTTTCTAGGTCCGTGACCGCTTCTTCTATGCTTTCGGGGCTTTCGATCTGTAGTAGTGGTCCTTGTGAATAGTGCAGTCTGGTTCTAAACCGCTGCCAATTCACTCTCTTCACTGTTCTTTGTTCCACAGGTGTTATCCCATCTCCCGTACAGAGAAAGATGGGGTTGTGGTCTGAGCTTCCCTCTTGCATGGCGCCGATGGTGGTGCGCATGTCGATTTCCTTCAGAATCGCCATATCTATGACGTCTGGTCTACCTCCGTTGCTGGGGTATATTGTAGGTTCGTCCGGACCTATCATGGTATATCCAGGTTCATCCATTAGTCTTTCCAGAACAGCGCCGTGACTGTTTCTGTTTCTTGAGCCCCAAATGGTGGACTTCGCGTTTAGATCACCTACGATCACGGTACTGTTTCCCAGTGCAGTGATACAGGTGACATCTTCCAGATATTACGGACTTCTTCTATACATATATATATATATATATATATATATATATATATATATATATATATATATATATATAGAGAGAGAGAGGAGAGAGAGAGCGGAGAGAGAGAGAGAGAGATGATGAAAAGAAAATAACGACCACAGCTAATTATCATTTTGCATTTTATCATAACATAGTGGTTCTGAAAAGAACCGTTTTTTTTTTGTTCTTATTTTTCGAACCGTATAACCGTCGAAGCGAATACAACGTCTATATTATTTTGAACTGGTGTACTTGGTGACGGCTTTGGTACCTTCGCTGACTGCGTGCTTGGCCAATTCTCCCGGTAGCAATAGTCGTACGGCTGTCTGAATTTCTCTGCTAGTTATCGTGGCACGTTTGTTGTAATGTGCCAATCTGGAAGCTTCCGCAGCGATACGTTCGAAAATATCGTTGACGAAGCTGTTCATGATGCTCATCGCTTTGCTGGATATACCCGTATCGGGATGTACCTGCTTCAGTACTTTGTAGATGTAAATTGCGTAACTTTCCTTCCTCCTGCGCTTCTTTTTTTGTCAGATTTTGAGATATTCTTCTGCGCCTTGCCCGCTTTTTTGGCAGCCTTACCGCTAGTTTTGGGTGGCATTTTATTGTGAGATGATGCTGAGTATAATCGACACCAACGCTCGACTAACGGAACGACTGCAATTCTCTGGCCGTATTTAAGACAGGTGACGTTACGACCGTAGACTCCGCCCCCAGGCGTTTGCCGGCAAACGTTCGCGTCGATTGGTCGGTTAGTTCATATAAATACAACGTTCGCGGAGATCATGTTGTGCATTTGCAAGTTCATAGTCGACGTCGTTCGTTTAGCAGATTAACAAATTGAATATGTCAGGACGCGGAAAAGGCGGTAAAGTTAAGGGAAAGGCAAAGTCCCGATCCAGCAGGGCCGGCCTACAATTTCCCGTCGGTCGTATCCACAGGTTATTGCGAAAAGGGAATTATGCTGAACGCGTCGGTGCCGGAGCTCCCGTATATCTAGCGGCCGTTATGGAATACTTGGCCGCTGAAGTTTTGGAATTGGCAGGCAACGCTGCTCGCGACAATAAAAAGACCCGTATTATTCCACGTCATCTGCAATTGGCCATCAGAAACGACGAAGAATTGAACAAATTGCTTTCAGGCGTCACAATTGCCCAAGGAGGAGTTCTCCCTAATATCCAAGCTGTTCTTTTGCCGAAAAAGACGGAGAAGAAAGCCTAAAAAAAAAAATCTTCTGAACATACAATCGGCCCTTCTCAGGGCCAACAAGTAATTTAATAAGAAAATGAAGGGATTATCATTTGTATATGGAAAAATTTTCTCAGGGTGATATCGGATCGGTTGTGGCGCGAGAAGTTGGCAATAACTAAATTATTTAATCGAGGCATCTCATCGTCGCATTCACGTCTAATATTCGCCGGTATCTCGATAATGGGACATATCGGGACCGAAATCGTCGATTATTGTAACAAAGAGCCAAAACGTATAAGTCGATCAATTTCTCATATTCCGATAAACTCATTTATGTGAGTGTTTCTTTTTTTTTGTATAAAAAAAAATAGAAAATTAATGTGGCGGTTCAATCGGCAGATCCATTCTTTCTCACGAGAGTATATGGTGGTTCTGAAAAGAACCGTTTTTTTTTTCTTTGTATTGTATTTTCGTTCAACCTGTACCGTGGTAATTGCTGCGGAGTGTTTAACCACCGAATCCGTACAAAGTGCGTCCTTGTCTCTTTAATGCATATACGACGTCCATTGCAGTGACTGTCTTCCTTTTAGCGTGCTCGGTGTAAGTGACTGCATCCCTGATTACGTTCTCTAAAAAGACTTTGAGCACTCCTCGAGTTTCTTCGTAAATCAATCCGGATATACGTTTTACTCCTCCACGTCGCGCCAATCTTCTTATGGCCGGTTTCGTAATTCCCTGGATGTTATCCCTCAAAACTTTACGATGCCTTTTCGCTCCTCCTTTTCCCAATCCTTTACCACCTTTACCGCGTCCAGTCATTTTTCAAGATTCTCTCGCACGTCGAACTGTTAAAGCGAACGGGCTGTTGCCAACTGACGGTACGTCTCTCGTGACGCCCGGTTTTGTTAGCGTTGTCGTCCCTCCTATTGGTCTATCAATTGGCCAATCAGACTGTTTCGTATTTCGAGCCCATATAAATATAACTGTTCGCGGTGTTTACCTCCGCTCACTATAATATTGTCCGTTGCAATATTCACGTCGCTGCTATATATAATTTATATTCAGTTATCTGAAATTTAACGTAATGGCGCGTACCAAGCAGACGGCTCGTAAATCCACCGGAGGTAAAGCTCCCAGGAAGCAATTAGCCACGAAGGCTGCCCGTAAAAGTGCTCCTGCTACTGGCGGAGTTAAGAAACCTCACCGTTATCGTCCGGGAACTGTGGCTCTCAGAGAAATTCGTCGTTATCAGAAAAGTACCGAATTGTTGATCAGAAAATTGCCTTTCCAACGGCTGGTCCGTGAAATAGCGCAAGATTTCAAGACCGATTTGCGATTCCAAAGTTCTGCTGTAATGGCACTCCAAGAAGCTAGCGAAGCGTACCTGGTCGGACTATTCGAGGATACGAACTTGTGCGCGATCCACGCTAAGCGAGTAACGATCATGCCGAAAGATATACAGCTGGCAAGACGTATTAGGGGCGAACGTGCCTAATGGAATTGACGGATTTACTATTTGCCGGAAAGAGAGAGAGAGAGAGAGAGAGAGTACGGCGTGCGATAATAGGTTATAAAAAAAAAAACGGTTCTTTTCAGAACCATCATATAGTATGTTCAGAAAAAGGGGATCGTGTATTATGTTAAGTATATCAGATTGTTGTTTGTACGCGTGCAATTTCGACACTATTATCGTGTATGCAAAATAGCGCTAAATGGTTATACGATAGTCGCTAGTTATTACCCGTTATCCTATATCGAAGGATTGTGGTGCTTTGTAGTAAACCGTTACATTGATATTATTCTAATAACGTACGAATTGTATGTATGTGTATGGAAGTAAAATAACTTATAAGTAGCATGTGATTATAATGTAGATAATTCGACATAATATAGATATTTTGCCGTATATATTGCTTAGGCGTTTAGGCAGGCTGTTAGCGTGTAATACGTAACATTAGGTACTTTCACGTAGATCAAAAGTCAGTAATGCGTACGTCTAATAATTAATATGTAGTAAGAGATGAATTTATAACTCGATCGCTCGTATATTATAATAATATTTTTCTACTCTGGCTTATTTATTACGAATAATAGATTGATGTCTCATATTATTATCTATTTTGTCATATTACAGGAGTAATGTTAAAATTATCGCGATATATTTCGCGACTGTGCACGTTCGGATGTACGCCAGACATACCTCCGTATAATTGCGATTATCTAAAATACCTTATCCATTAGCCGTATACCGACAGTATAATTGTATTACGAATAGTCGTAGATTGTTAATTTCATGAAATATCTAATTATATAACGTATTCGTATAATATAAATTAGATCAAAAAGCCGGACGATTAGGTCCAAAGCGGATACCTTGCACGTTTCACCTTATAATTTTATCGTGTACGTAGCGTACGTGATCAAGTCGCGAAGTTAAATGTGTATTTCAAATTATGCAGATTTCATATTCGTCAGGTTTTAGCTGTTGCTCGTATGCAATATATTCAGCGACTCAAAAAACCAACAGATACGACCGCAGGCTTGGCAGAATTGAAGCCGTCGAAATCGGTTTCGCTGCAAAGTCGGAGCGTTCAATGTTCGGTCCGACCGAAATGACTTGGGTCACGACGCTGAATTTACCTCTCACATTCATTCGACATTCGTTCTCTTAGCGAGATCGTCGATCAGTGATTGCAAAAGATCGCGCGTATACAATAATCTGTCTCCTCTTCACGACTCGTAAACATGGCAGATACGGAAAACCAGAATTACGCCGCGTCGGCTACGGCTACCGCGAATTCTGCGTCGCCGACGTCGCAGTCGTCTGCGAAAAGGAGAAAAAACCGAAGAATCCGAGGGCGAAGCCGTCTCATCCTCCTACTAGCGAAATGGTCATCACGCAATTAAAGGATTAAAAGAGCGTGGCGGGTCGTCTCTGCAAGCTATCAAGAAATACATAGCCGCTAATTACAAAGTAGACGCTGAGAAAGTTGCGCCTTTCATCAAGAGGTACTTAAAATCGTCCGTCGCGTCTGGAGCTTTAGTACAGACGAAAGGCAAAGGAGCTTCCGGATCGTTCAAGCTAGCTTCGTCATCGGCTGGCGGAGCGTCGAAAACTTCATCATCGTCAGCCGCAAAGGTTGGCGAAAAGAAGAAGAAATCCGCGACCGGCTCAAAGAAGAGCGGAACCGTAGCTAAGAGAGCTAGCGGTGCGAAATCTGCGAAGAAGGCATCTCCGAAGGCTAAGAAACCGGCGGTGGCCGGTGGTGCGGCCGAGAAGAAAGCTTCTCCAGCTAAGACAAAGAAAAGTGGGAAATCGGCGACGTCGGCTAAAGCTTCTTCTGCTGCACCTTCTGCAGCGGCTGCAAAAAAATCTCCTTCGAAGGCGAAGAAATCCAGCAAGGGAGCTCCGACCAAGAAGCCAAAAGCACCAAAACCGAAAACGGCGAAGGCTGCAACATCGCCAAAAAGGAAGGCCGCTTCACCCAAAAAGAAGAAATAAAAAAAAAATTTAGACGTGTTGCAACGTCGTAGATTACGGCTACGTCGGTTCGAGACGTTATATTTATGCGAGAGGATGCTATACGTCCCCGCGGATTGAAAATGGCCCTTTTCAGGGCCACCACTATTACTATAAAAAGGATACAGAATATTTACGAATTAGCAATTTTGTATCGAAATATACATGTACAACTGCGGCTCGTACGTGCGTTGATGTTTTTTTTTTTTTTTTTTTTATTAAATTCGAGTATTATTCGTTTACGATTAGGTATTTATAAGCAAGTGGTAATGTTAGGCGTCGTCACCATCGATATTTGCTTTTAAGGGTATAAATAAGTATGTATTGTGTTTAATTAAACGAATGAACGTTAAACAGTCGATTGCGTCGTAAGGATATCCCCTTTTTTTACGCTTTCGTTTACCATTAAATAATCCGGTCGGGTCTTATATCAGACGTTATTGCTTTAGTGGTGTATGTATATCACGAATAATCATCTGGTATTCAAGTACCAATAATATATATGTTGCGCGTACGGTGATATCATTATCTTTACTTGATAACTTTAGTGGTTCTGAAAGAACCGTTTTTATGTTGTAAGTTGTTGTTGATGTTGTTGTTGTCGTCGTAGTTACATATTACTTCGAACTGGTGTACTTGGTTACGGCTTTGGTACCTTCGCTGACGGCGTGCTTGGCCAATTCTCCTGGTAGCAATAGTCGAACGGCTGTTTGAATTTCTCTGCTAGTTATCGTGGCACGTTTGTTGTAATGTGCCAATCGGGATGCTTCCGCTGCGATACGTTCGAAAATATCGTTGACGAGCTGTTCATGATGCTCATCGCTTTGCTGGAAATACCGGTATCTGGATGTACCTGCTTCAGCACTTTGTAGATGTAAATTGCGTAGCTTTCCTTCCTCCTGCGTTTCTTTTTCTTATCAGACTTGGAAATATTTTTTTGAGCCTTACCGGCCTTTTTAGCTGCTTTACCGCTAGTTTTGGGTGGCATCGCGTTTCGATTTACACAAAAAGTACGATCTTTACTGACACAATATCGTGATCTATAATGGAAAGGTGTGCGGATAAACGGCGAGCTTTAACAGCCACGACGTTACCGACATAGACTCCGCCCCTTACGGGTGACCGACAAACGAAAACGGTGATTGGTCGGAGTAGTTATATAAATATACTCGTACCTAAAGACATTGCCATTCTATTCTATTAATTCGGTCAACGACAGCAGATTGTAGTCGTCGATTCGCAAGTCAAAAAGAAAATAATAAACAAATAAACATGTCCGGACGAGGAAAAGGCGGAAAAGTGAAAGGAAAGGCAAAATCCAGGTCTAGTAGGGCCGGTTTGCAATTCCCTGTAGGTCGTATACACAGATTATTGCGTAAAGGAAACTATGCCGAACGCGTCGGTGCCGGAGCTCCTGTGTACCTTGCCGCCGTTATGGAGTACTTGGCAGCCGAAGTGTTAGAGTTGGCCGGCAACGCTGCTCGCGACAATAAAAAACCAGGATCATTCCACGTCATCTGCAGTTAGCAATCAGGAATGATGAAGAATTAAACAAGTTACTTTCCGGCGTAACTATCGCCCAAGGCGGAGTTCTTCCGAATATTCAGGCTGTCCTATTGCCGAAAAAGACAGAGAAGAAAGCCTAAATAATAATAATAATAAGAAAATAACGTCAAAACTAGAAATCGGCCCTTCTCAGGGCCACACAATTCGTTTGTTGAAGAAAAAATAGAGATCATCGGATCAGGAAACAAAAAAAAATCACGTAATATTTTGCCGATATTCCTTCATGCTGTTTGGGATTCAAGTAACAACAGCCCAATAACCGCATGATACAGTGTGATGTTACGTTTCTACGATACGGATCGTGACATGGAAAATGCAACAAATAATACCAATTCTTACTTACCGTAACATTTTATGTTTACCTAGCATCGATGGGTTGTGGAGCTCGACTATATGGAGATACCTTGGAGGGATAGTTACTTTCTAGAGGTACTGTCGGAATGATAGAACTTTATTCCAACGCAATTTTACATACAATGCCGCTAGTGTCTATAACGACAATCACGTTAACTCTCCCTCTCCCCCCCCCCCCTCTCTCTCTGTCTCACACATTGCTCTTCCCCCACTCCTCAAGGGTATGAGGTTGCCTGGAACAGGGGTGGTGGAGGGACCGCACAGGGTAGGAGGGTGTGTGGTGTGTGTGCGCGCAACATCAGTTCCGAGCTAGCAGCCGTTGCGAGTGTATACTTGCACGACTGCGACACACCCGGACATATTGAGCAATCTTATTGCGATAGATTGGTTGTTTGTCATTTACGATGGCGAAAATTGAGAAGCTGGCTAACCAGCTGAAAGAGAAGAAAGATGCTGTCGCCATGCTGGCAGAGCAGATGCGAAACCTGCAAGAAGCCTTCTTGCAAGCACAACAGGAGATCGAGGACCTGAACGGGAAGCTCCGCAGGGCCACGAAGAAGGCCGCAAAGAAGACCGAAGAAGGCGAGGCAGAGGACCACCAGGCTACGTCGGACGAGATGGACGCTCAAGAAGAGGACACCCAACGGACCGAAGAGGATAGGACCACGACAGAGACAGCAAGCAACGACGACACCGATTTCAGTGTCGCCACCAGACGGAAAAAAAAAAGCGGGTGCGAATTTCCTCCTCCGAAGACGAGACGCCAAGGCAGCCAAAGATGCCAGCTGCCGCCACCAAGAACGAGTCCTAGAGCAGCCAGGACCGCCGATGCAAACATGTGCCAACTGATCCAGAGCTATCTAACACAAAGACGGTTCGCGGTGAGGATTGGTACATGCCATTCAACACGACGACAGCTGGTAGCAGGCGTGCTCCAGGAGTCAGCCTCAGTCCCCCCTGCTCTACAACATCTATACTCATGACGTACCGAAGACAGCTCACACAATGCTGGCCCTATATGCAGATGACATTGCTATCGCCGCTAAGCATCGACGACCCGAGATTATCCGTAGCAGACTACAGGATGAACTGGACTGTTGCGTGAAATGGAAAATCCGTATCAACGTCCAGAAGACGCAGGCAATCTTCATCCAACGAAGAAGGATTGCAAGCCCTCTCGAAGCATCCATCATCGACGAAGATAT
>CAVLJG010003204.1:0-15000 GCA_963669975.1 Acanthoscelides obtectus | reverse complement strand
ATCGACTGACTCGTGTGCAACGGCTGTTCACACGAAACCCTTCTCCACGTCAGTCCTCCAGGGCCTCGCTGGAGTATTTGCTACTACCACCAAGATCTGCACCGACGGCGGCTCCAGACGGCCTCACGGCCAGCCCTTCTGCGCGCACCGCCGCGACCCTCCTACTCGTCAGAGCTTCATGGCCGATCCGTTTTTACGCGGATCGAGACCGCACATGCCGCTGACGGCCGAGTATAAGCACGACGCTTCAGCGCCATCCATTTTCAGGGCTAGTAACTTCGGCAGGTGAGTTGTTACACACTCCTTGGCGGATTCCGACTTCCATGGCCACCGTCCTGCTGTCTTAAGTTACCAACGCCTTTCATGGTATCCCATAAGCGTCGATTTAGGCGCTTTAACTCGACGTTTGGTTCATCCCACAGCGCCAGTTCTGCTTACCAAAAATGGCCCACTTGGCACTCTGATTCGATTCTCGCAGCTTCATTAGTTCGAGCAAGCCGGAGATCTCACCCATTTAAAGTTTGAGAATAGGTTGAGGTCGTTTCGACCCCAATGCCTCTAATCATTCGCTTTACCGGATGAAACTCGTCACAGACGAGCGCCAGCTATCCTGAGGGAAACTTCGGAGGGAACCAGCTACTAGATGGTTCGATTAGTCTTTCGCCCCTATACCCAGTTCCGACGATCGATTTGCACGTCAGAATCGCTACGGACCTCCATCAGGGTTTCCCCTGACTTCGTCCTGACCAGGCATAGTTCACCATCTTTCGGGTCCCAGCGTGTACGCTCTTGGTGCGCCTCTTCTCGTAATGAGAACGAGACGCCCCGGGAGTGCGGAGCGGCCGCTTTATAGACGTGCCGCCCATCTTCCCTAAATCCGCGCTAGGCGGATCTTTACTTTCATTGCGCCTTTAGGTTTAGTTATGTCCCAATGACTCGCGCACATGCTAGACTCCTTGGTCCGTGTTTCAAGACGGGTCCTGAAATTACCCAAAGCTATAGCGTCGCAGATCGGCGTTTCAAACGAGGTCTGTCCGAGAAATCCGCACGACCAACAGTCGTCCGGGGACGGAACCGGGCGCTAGGTCCGATCGCCGTCTTAGCATCGAACGTGCTTGTCGTGGGTCGGACGCTAATTGAAGAAGTAGCGGCCTCGCGCCATCTGTATACCGTCGAGCGAGTCGGCCGGAACATCGCGGGTTCGAGCACGAATCGCCGAAACGATCGTACACGGACTCCACCGCGAGCCGTAGACCGACACCCAACGGATCGCGACGTCCTACTAGGGGAAAAGTGCACGCGTTCGACGCCGGATCGAAAAGCGAAAGGCGCGGACGACGCGCGAACGCCGTCCGTCGCGCGACCGCTCATCGCCGACGGCCGAAACGCGAATGAATTTCCCCTTTCGACCTTTCGGGTTTCTCAGGTTTACCCCTGAACGGTTTCACGTACTCTTGAACTCTCTCTTCAAAGTGCTTTTCAACTTTCCCTCACGGTACTTGTTCGCTATCGGTCTCGTGGTCATATTTAGCCTTAGATGGAGTTTACCACCCACTTAGGGCTGCACTCTCAAGCAACCCGACTCTGAGGAGAGATCCTCCCGCGATCGGCAGCGGCCACTACGGGCCTGGCACCCTCTATGAGTTTACGATTCGTTCGTATGACGAACGAATCGTCGCTTTCGCGTTTTGAGATGCCGCGACGACGACAAAGACGACGACGTTTACGATATTACATAAATAAATATATAATAACTAGCGTCGTCGCGTCGTACCGCCGCGTCTACATCCAACACGCTCCGACGTTTCATTCTCCTCTCTCATGTCGTCGTCGTCGTCGTCGTCTCTCGGATAAAGAGATAATACGACGACGCGAACAGAGATCGGAGAGGAAACCGAGCAGTCTTTTAAATTGATACGACCCTCAGCCAGGAGTGGTCCGGGAACAGTATCCGAGGACCGCAATGTGCGTTCGAAATGTCGATGTTCATGTGTCCTGCAGTTCACAAGTTGACGCGCAATTAGCTGCGTTCTTCATCGACCCACGAGCCAAGTGATTCACCGTTCAGGGTAATCGTTTTTTAATTAGACGATCTCTATATATATAAAATATATATCGATACGTCTTTATTGTTATGATAATGGCTAATGTTATTAAAGAAAATATATAAAAAAAAGAAAGCGCGCATTTCTCACGGAGACTTCGTGTATTTTGCGCGGCAAACGCGCAAAATTATTTTTGCGCGTTTATAACAAACGAGCGTGCCGACGAAGTCTCTCGTGTACGCGCGCATTCTATCCGTATCGCGCTTCTATAGCATACGCGTGTGCAAGGGGTACAAATAACACTACAACAGAGTTGTACATAACATGAATATATATGTATGTATTAAGCGTACAACACGTGTCGTCCTCTTGTACCGTCTTTTCGTATGGCGTAGAAATTTCGACTAACGGGCGAATATCTTTAAAAACAACCGGAAAAGAAGGAAATGAGTCGTGCGGACACGACGACATATCTCCGTTCTTCTCCCATATAGAGTTACCCGTCGAAAATATCGCCATCCGTACAGACGACGACGTCGTAGAGACACGTGTGTACATACGCATACGCATACAACACAATATTATGTCTATGCGATATACGCGTGTCGGAACGTACCCCGAGCGCGCGCTCGCGCGTACTAGAAGCGCTCTATACGGCGTGGTGCGTTCGAAAATTATACGTATTATATGATGGTGGGACGACGAAAAGATTTTCAATAAGATTTATAAAAAAGATACGCACTCGCGTACACGACGAGACGAGGGAAGAGGTTGTGTGTTACACACAAACAACAACACCTCGTTCGGGTAATATACACGTGTGTGCGCTCGATCTTACTATAAATGTTCCTTATTATCTTTTCGAACGTCGCTACATCATCGCCTATAATAAAAAGGCAAATTCGTTCAATGAATAGTAAAGTGTATAAGAGTAAAGTATCGTGTTGAAATATATTACTCATTATACGAAAGACTTTTTTTTGTCAAAGACAAAAATTAAAGCACTGTAATGATCCTTCCGCAGGTTCACCTACGGAAACCTTGTTACGACTTTTACTTCCTCTAAATGATCAAGTTTGGTCATCTTTCCGGCAACATCGACGACGCCGAAACGCCCACCGCGTACCAGTCCGAAGACCTCACTAAATCATTCAATCGGTAGTAGCGACGGGCGGTGTGTACAAAGGGCAGGGACGTAATCAACGCGAGCTTATGACTCGCGCTTACTGGGAATTCCTCGTTCATGGGGAATAATTGCAAGCCCCAATCCCTAGCACGAAGGAGGTTCAGCGGGTTACCCGGGCCACTCGGCCAGGGAGGACACGCTGATTCCTTCAGTGTAGCGCGCGTGCGGCCCAGAACATCTAAGGGCATCACAGACCTGTTATTGCTCAATCTCGTGCGGCTAGAAGCCGCCTGTCCCTCTAAGAAGAATTGTTTGTACGCCGACAGTAAAAACCGCGCACGGCAAGGGCGTAAACCCGAACCGGCGGGCCTTTGGGATGTCGAAATACGCCTAGTTAGCAGGCTAGAGTCTCGTTCGTTATCGGAATTAACCAGACAAATCGCTCCACCAACTAAGAACGGCCATGCACCACCACCCACCGAATCAAGAAAGAGCTCTCAATCTGTCAATCCTTCCGGTGTCCGGGCCTGGTGAGGTTTCCCGTGTTGAGTCAAATTAAGCCGCAGGCTCCACTCCTGGTGGTGCCCTTCCGTCAATTCCTTTAAGTTTCAGCTTTGCAACCATACTTCCCCCGGAACCCAAAAGCTTTGGTTTCCCGGAAGCTGCCCGCCGAGTCATCGGAGGAACGTCGGCGGATCGCTAGCTGGCATCGTTTATGGTTAGAACTAGGGCGGTATCTGATCGCCTTCGAACCTCTAACTTTCGTTCTTGATCAATGAAAGCGTTTTTGGCAAATGCTTTCGCTTCTGTTCGTCTTGCGACGATCCAAGAATTTCACCTCTAACGTCGCAATACGAATGCCCCCATCCGTTCCTATTAATCATTACCTCGGGGTTCCGAAAACCAACAAAATAGAACCGAGATCCTATTCCATTATTCCATGCACACGTATTCAGGCGAAGTTTTAGCCTGCTTTGAGCACTCTAATTTGTTCAAAGTAAAAGTGCCGGCCCGCCTCGACACTCAGTAAAGAGCACCGTGGTGGGATTGAGTTGGACCGCCCGTGAAGGCTAAGTCCACCGGCAGGACGTCCCGCGGCACGCCAGTTAACACCGCGTGCGATGAACCGGCGGCGCGGGACACAAATTCGACTACGAGCTTTTAACCGCAACAACTTTAATATACGCTATTGGAGCTGGAATTACCGCGGCTGCTGGCACCAGACTTGCCCTCCAATTGATCCTCGTTAAAGGGTTTAGAGTGTACTCATTCCGATTACGGGGCCTCGGAAGAGTCCCGTATCGTTATTTTTCGTCACTACCTCCCCGTGCCGGGAGTGGGTAATTTGCGCGCCTGCTGCCTTCCTTGGATGTGGTAGCCGTTTCTCAGGCTCCCTCTCCGGAATCGAACCCTGATTCCCCGTTACCCGTTACAACCATGGTAGGCGCAGAACCTACCATCGACAGTTGATAAGGCAGACATTTGAAAGATGCGTCGCCGGTGCTAGACCATGCGATCAGCGTAAAGTTATTCAGAGTCACCAAGTTGTACGATGACGAGCGCGAACCCGCCACCGATTGGTTTTGATCTAATAAAAGCGCTCCTTCCGTCTCCGGTCGGAGCTCTGTTTGCATGTATTAGCTCTAGAATTACCACAGTTATCCAAGTAAATGTGGGTACGATCTAAGGAACCATAACTGATTTAATGAGCCTTTCGCGGTTTCACCTTAATATGGCTTGTACTGAGACATGCATGGCTTAATCTTTGAGACAAGCATATGACTACTGGCAGGATCAACCAGGGAGCTGTTGCGTTTAGCAAAAAAAAAACGTCGCGTGCGTAACACGATATAGAAAAAGTGTGTTTGTTACACGCGGGTGTTTTTTTGTTGTAATCAAAAGAGAGATGCGTGTGAAGCGCGCTCCGGAAAATAAATTTCGGAGCGCCACGCGCTTTCAAATTCTGATACAGACAAAACATACACACATACACGTTTATATTATGCTGTCAACGAACAGCACACAGCACACAATACAACGACAACACACACACCATCCGCCCGCCGTGAACACGCACGCATGCACACACGTAAATATGTATACACACACGGGAAAAATGAATAAACCGTATTGTGTTTGTATATTTGTGTGTTCGACGTGCGCGCGTACACGTACGAGTGTGCGTGTGAGTGTGTGTGCGCGCGCGTGTGTGTGTGTTTATATAAATATATATGTATACGTCTAACGTATTAATACCGGTTGTACCAGGGCGCGCGCTTTCGTCGTCGTCGTCGTCGTCGCTAAGAGTGACTACGATCGTACTAAGGCGCGCGCGCCGTTACGGTAACCGGTGGAAAACTTCGAACATTCTCTCGACCCTTCGCTAGATTGAAAGCGACACGGTGTAATCGAAAAGATAGTTCTACGTTTCGGTTATAAAGACAACAACTGTCGTCGTCGTCGTATTCTCACTCGGAATGAGGAGAGATGTCGCAAATGTGAAAAAATATTACGAAGAGCGAGCTGAAGATCGTCTTTCGTATATTATACACGTTCGATCGCATTTGGACCGCTTAACGGCTGTGCGCTAGCTAAATCCGCGATCTCGCTGTGGAACGCGCGTATATATATGTATATATGTATATGTGTATATATACGCATAATGAAACATCGAGATAAAACGATAGTGTATGTGCGCGAGGGAAGGACACGCGAGGGAGGGACGCGAGCGACCGTTTTTTGTTCGAGTTGCTGCGCCTCCTCCTCCTCCTCACTCCTCCTCCTCACTCACTATCCACACACCGTCTACCGAGCTCGAAGCCGTTTCACAAACCAGCATTCTTTATCATCGTTCAATACATACGCTACATTTATATGATGCGTTTCGAAAAGCGCGGCATCAATCGCACAATTTCCTATAAGGGCTCGAGTAAAATAAAACAAAACTTGTACACAATTTCTAAACGGGCACGGCAAGAAAACGAAATCTCTATACTCGGAAATTGTGTAAATTCGTATTCCGTCACATTTTACATTTTTAGCTAAGCAACAATATCCGTAGACGATATATGAAAATATACGTGCAATTCGATATCGCCGGACCTTCCGCCAGCGATTCTATGGGATATTAGAAATAGTGTATATTTTATATATGTTAGACACATTTTCCATATGTAGTGTCGACACTAATTTCGCAGTAAATGTTTAAAGATGTACGAATATACCTATATCACTGTACGTTCAGTCCGAATTAGTAGGTCGTATTGGAAATTGTTTACATCCCATATTTACACATTTTCCATTAGTAGCGGAGACGTTATTTTCGCAGGCAATCTTCGAAAAAGTACGGACATACATTCCGATATTGGTGTACGTTCAGTGTGCGATACTATGTCATATATTGGTTAAAATAGTCTCTTTTCTGGGATACCAGACCTGGATAGACTTAGGTACAAAGTGACACTGTGACTCTAGAGCAAATGTGCCACGTAGCGCTCTGACAACCAACAGTGACTGGAACACTATGTCATATCGGAAATTGTGTAGAAGTTTTTTTTAAATACATTTCCCATTAATAGCGGCCATACTATTATCGCAGGCGAACAATCCGATATCGCTGTACGTCCGGTCAGTGATTCAACGTCATATTGGAAAGTGTGTAGATCTTTAATATTTCGACTAATATTCCAGTTGTAGTCTCGAAAGTATATACTTGAGCGAACTTCGAAAATGTACGAATATTCGAATAACGATGTACTACATTTCGTTTCCGTGATTCTATGTTTATGTACGTGTATATATACATATATATATATATATATATGATATATATATATAGTATAGATATATGTATATACACGTACAGTAAACATGTGATTCTATGTTATGTACGTGTATATATACATATATATATATATATATATATAATATATATATGATATATATATATCATATATATATATATATATGATATATATATATATATATATACATATATGGACATGCTATGCTGTGTTATCGAAAAACTGTAATTTGAAAAGAATATATACATCGAACGGTTCTAATTCTATTATACAGGGTGTCCGCAAAGTTGGGGTTATCCTTTACACGACGTGTAGATCTTGAAACATAAGCAATTTTTCTTAGTGCCATATACACCAATATCTTAAGGGAACCGAGATAAAGGGCTCTGCAACATCAAAAATATCTGAATACCGTCCTGTAGCCGCCACCCGCCGCGATGCCCCAGACAGGGTACCGGCTACTAGCTGAACCGACGACAGAACGGGTCGGGGGTGGGGGTCCGAGTGTCAGGTCAGTATGCAACCTTCAACCGACGGTAAAGGGTCACGCGTATAGAGGTATAATAAATATAATAATAATGGCACACTCATATACCAATAATGAACTCGTTGATATGTTGTTAATTTATTAATGAACGTCTTCAAAATGATACAGAATCGTCGCGAGTGTATGCAGATCTTTTCCCTAGACGACATCATCCAAGGCCCCGCAGATTGTGTACCCGGTCCAGAGAGTCAGGGATACGGGCCATTTGGAGGAATATCGAGGTGGGCACAGTGGGAGGTCTAGACAACCACGAATGGTGCTAGTTGAGGAAGAACTACTGAATCGCGTAGACGAGAATCCCTCAACAAGCACTAGAGACGTGGCTAGAGAAGTGCGAGTATCACAAACTAGAGTGTGGCAAACGTCCAACCTGACGATTTTCCAGCAAGAGTGCGGTTTTGTGAGTGGTTGTTGCATCAACATGACAATAATCCGGACTTTTTGAAGTGCATATTGGTGACAGACGAATCTACGTTCACACGTAATGGGGTCAACTGGAGAGTGAGTACGTTTTCCTTTATATATTTTTTTTACATGGTCGGCCCTCGTTTCACTACGCATTACCTTTGTTATTTCAAGGGTAGTTGTTTCTGAAAGGAAAGCCCAACTTTGCGGACACCCTGTATTAACCTTCGGAAATCGTGGATACCCTTATGTTGACTGATTTCGCTGTTGAACAATAAAAACAATGACACTCCGTTAATACTATTAACTGTTAGAACAAGTTACCATACACCGATCCGCGGGGAAAGGAATAAACGATAAGTAATCAATTTTGGGCAGTTAACATCAATTAAACTCAGAATACCAAAATAAAAAGGATTTTCCGTGGCAATATATTCGGTCTGCTGTTACGTATGGGCTATAAATGTATAAAAAAAATTGTGTTACTTAATTTTTGTTATTTTACAAAACGGTCTTCGTCTCTTCTTCTTCTTTCTGCTACGGTCTTCACACACACACACACACACCCTCCTACCCTGTGCGGTCCCTCCACCACCCCTGTTCCAGGCAACCTCAAACCCTTGAGGAGTGGGGGGAAGAGCAATCAGCTCCTCCCCCCACTCCCGCCCAAAGGCCTGGAGTGGCGCTGCGTGGTTCAGGCCGCTTGCGCATTCCCCGAGTGTGTGCTGCCGAACGAGCTATCCCCCCTTCCCCAATTTGCCCCTTTTTCCGAATTTGACTCGATCGCGCACGCGTCGCGGAAGCGCGTGGTGGACGTTTCTTCCAACTGTCGGTTCTCGACTTTATGGCCGGCCTCTTTTCTTGGGGGTCCTGCGCTGGGGGCTTTCGACCTAAGCCCCTCTAAAGGTTGGTGAGCCTTCGCTCTTTCCTCGTCGACTGGAGTCAGTCAGTCGTCGTCAGTCAGTCATATTTGTAAGTCATTCGTCTCCTGAGGTTAGCCCCGAGTCCGTGCTTGACTCTGGCCACCTCAATCGACAGGCTTCTTTTGTCCACCCGTTGTACACGGGCTGTTCTTTCCCTCTTGGGTGTACAACTATTGTCGGTCTTCTCCCCTTTTCTTTGGCCTGATCAGCTGCTAGGGCCAAATATCTTCTTGTTGCAGCTGGCTTTTCGGTCTTTATGACGCCTTATTGTTCTTGGGTCGTAATCCAAGGCGGCTTCAATCAGCACATTTCTTTTCAAAGAACTTTCTGGCCCTCTCTCTCATCTGGATTACGACCGGTACCTGTCGTAGTTCGTCATATAGCACTCTGTTAGGTACATACCACGGTGCGTCCACCGCTTCACGGAGTGCCATGTTTTGTTGAGCTTGGAGCCTCTTCTTCATCGTTTTGGAAACGTAGCCCCAAGCTACTGCTGCGTAAGTCATGATTTGTAGCAGCACCATCTGAATCATGATGGTCTTATTCTTTAGTGACACTTTGCTTCTTCTGCCCGTTAAGGGTCTTAGTTTGGAGCGTGCCATCTTCACTTTCTGCACCCGGTCTTCGACATGGTTCTTCCAAGTGAGTTTCTGGTCCATCTTGACTCCAAGGTATGTGCTGGAGTCTTTCCAGTCGACCTCAACCTCTTCATCTCTTCTCCAGCCTCTCTCCATTCTGGTGGTCGTCATCTTTATTTTGGTCTGAGGTAATCTTCGATTTCTTCGGAACAGTACCGCTTCGGTCTTCTCGGGGTTGAGGCGGATCTTCCACTTGATGCACCATTCCTCTAGGTTGGTGGTCGCTCGTTGCAGATATTCCGTAACCATGCGGGGTCTCGTACTTTCTGCCGCATATGCTGTATCGTCCGCATACACATACAGTTGCGTTTGAGGAGTCTTCGGGATGTCTGAGCTGTAGATTGGATACAGCAGGGGTGGTAGAACCGCTCCCTGCGGTACTCCTGCCTCCACAGTCCTCGTCGTCGAGGTTGTTTTACCGATCCTAATTCGGAAATTTCGGTGCTTCAAGTAGGACTTCACCAGTTGGATCATCCCCTTTGAGTATCCGTGGTCTACCATCTTGTAGATCAGTCCGTCATGCCAAACAGTGTCGAACGCCTTTGCGGCATCCATGAACACAGCTCCCACGGCCCGCCGAGTCTGGAACGATTTCGTTGCCATCTCGACCAGCCTTAGGACCTGGTGCTCTGCTGAATGCCCGCATCGGAATCCGAACTGTTCGTCTGGAACTACTCGGAGTTCTTCGGTTTCGTTCTTCAGTCTTCGTTCGATTACCCTTTCCGCAATCTTGCTCAGTGCCGTCAACAGGCTTATGGGTCTGTAGTTTTGGGGGAACCTTGGGTCTTTCCCAGGTTTAGGAATGTGATCACCTCGGCTACTTTCCAGTGATTGGAAAGTACCGGTGTCTCAGTATGGCGTTGACGATGTTGGTAATTGCCATTATCGCTTTCCTCGGGAGTCTCTTCAGGACTCTGTTCCCAATATCGTCTACACCCGGTGCCTCTTCACCTTGAGTCTTTCGATGATTTCCCTTACCTCGCCTGGAGAGGGCATGTCTTCGATGGCTCTTCCTCCTCTGACAGCTCTCCTCGATCTTCTCATCACCTCGTCGATGAAGTCTTCGTCTTCATCGGGGTGAGTATTGAGAGTACACTGTCTCTGAAGGTTGTCAGCAAAAGCTTCCGCCTTCTCTTCGGTTGTGTACACCATCCCCTGTTCGCTGTGTATTGGGGGGATGGGCTGTCTTCTATTTCTGAGGATTTTAGCCAAGTTCCACATTCCTGGGTCAGCTGGAGATAGTTCGTCGAGTTTCTTATCCCAGGTGCTCTGATGGTGCTGCTTCAAGGCGTCTCGTGCCTGTCTCATAAGTCTGTTTGCCACCATGATGTCAGTGGGGCTTCTGGTCTCCTGGGCTACTCTTCGGGCTCTGTTTCTTTCGGTGATCTTGCGATTTACCTCGTCAGGTAGGTCCCTGAACCTGTTTGGTTGCGTTATGTCTTCCACGGTGGTTGCGGCTTCTAACGCAGCCTTAATCTTCCTTTCTAGGTCCGTGACCGCTTCTTCTATGCTTTCGGGGCTTTCGATCTGTAGTAGTGGTCCTTGTGAATAGTGCAGTCTGGTTCTAAACCGCTGCCAATTCACTCTCTTCACTGTTCTTTGTTCCACAGGTGTTATCCCATCTCCCGTACAGAGAAAGATGGGGTTGTGGTCTGAGCTTCCCTCTTGCATGGCGCCGATGGTGGTGCGCATGTCGATTTCCTTCAGAATCGCCATATCTATGACGTCTGGTCTACCTCCGTTGCTGGGGTATATTGTAGGTTCGTCCGGACCTATCATGGTATATCCAGGTTCATCCATTAGTCTTTCCAGAACAGCGCCGTGACTGTTTCTGTTTCTTGAGCCCCAAATGGTGGACTTCGCGTTTAGATCACCTACGATCACGGTACTGTTTCCCAGTGCAGTGATACAGGTGACATCTTCCAGATATTACGGACTTCTTCTATACATATATATATATATATATATATATATATATATATATATATATATATATATATATATAGAGAGAGAGAGGAGAGAGAGAGCGGAGAGAGAGAGAGAGAGATGATGAAAAGAAAATAACGACCACAGCTAATTATCATTTTGCATTTTATCATAACATAGTGGTTCTGAAAAGAACCGTTTTTTTTTTGTTCTTATTTTTCGAACCGTATAACCGTCGAAGCGAATACAACGTCTATATTATTTTGAACTGGTGTACTTGGTGACGGCTTTGGTACCTTCGCTGACTGCGTGCTTGGCCAATTCTCCCGGTAGCAATAGTCGTACGGCTGTCTGAATTTCTCTGCTAGTTATCGTGGCACGTTTGTTGTAATGTGCCAATCTGGAAGCTTCCGCAGCGATACGTTCGAAAATATCGTTGACGAAGCTGTTCATGATGCTCATCGCTTTGCTGGATATACCCGTATCGGGATGTACCTGCTTCAGTACTTTGTAGATGTAAATTGCGTAACTTTCCTTCCTCCTGCGCTTCTTTTTTTGTCAGATTTTGAGATATTCTTCTGCGCCTTGCCCGCTTTTTTGGCAGCCTTACCGCTAGTTTTGGGTGGCATTTTATTGTGAGATGATGCTGAGTATAATCGACACCAACGCTCGACTAACGGAACGACTGCAATTCTCTGGCCGTATTTAAGACAGGTGACGTTACGACCGTAGACTCCGCCCCCAGGCGTTTGCCGGCAAACGTTCGCGTCGATTGGTCGGTTAGTTCATATAAATACAACGTTCGCGGAGATCATGTTGTGCATTTGCAAGTTCATAGTCGACGTCGTTCGTTTAGCAGATTAACAAATTGAATATGTCAGGACGCGGAAAAGGCGGTAAAGTTAAGGGAAAGGCAAAGTCCCGATCCAGCAGGGCCGGCCTACAATTTCCCGTCGGTCGTATCCACAGGTTATTGCGAAAAGGGAATTATGCTGAACGCGTCGGTGCCGGAGCTCCCGTATATCTAGCGGCCGTTATGGAATACTTGGCCGCTGAAGTTTTGGAATTGGCAGGCAACGCTGCTCGCGACAATAAAAAGACCCGTATTATTCCACGTCATCTGCAATTGGCCATCAGAAACGACGAAGAATTGAACAAATTGCTTTCAGGCGTCACAATTGCCCAAGGAGGAGTTCTCCCTAATATCCAAGCTGTTCTTTTGCCGAAAAAGACGGAGAAGAAAGCCTAAAAAAAAAAATCTTCTGAACATACAATCGGCCCTTCTCAGGGCCAACAAGTAATTTAATAAGAAAATGAAGGGATTATCATTTGTATATGGAAAAATTTTCTCAGGGTGATATCGGATCGGTTGTGGCGCGAGAAGTTGGCAATAACTAAATTATTTAATCGAGGCATCTCATCGTCGCATTCACGTCTAATATTCGCCGGTATCTCGATAATGGGACATATCGGGACCGAAATCGTCGATTATTGTAACAAAGAGCCAAAACGTATAAGTCGATCAATTTCTCATATTCCGATAAACTCATTTATGTGAGTGTTTCTTTTTTTTTGTATAAAAAAAAATAGAAAATTAATGTGGCGGTTCAATCGGCAGATCCATTCTTTCTCACGAGAGTATATGGTGGTTCTGAAAAGAACCGTTTTTTTTTTCTTTGTATTGTATTTTCGTTCAACCTGTACCGTGGTAATTGCTGCGGAGTGTTTAACCACCGAATCCGTACAAAGTGCGTCCTTGTCTCTTTAATGCATATACGACGTCCATTGCAGTGACTGTCTTCCTTTTAGCGTGCTCGGTGTAAGTGACTGCATCCCTGATTACGTTCTCTAAAAAGACTTTGAGCACTCCTCGAGTTTCTTCGTAAATCAATCCGGATATACGTTTTACTCCTCCACGTCGCGCCAATCTTCTTATGGCCGGTTTCGTAATTCCCTGGATGTTATCCCTCAAAACTTTACGATGCCTTTTCGCTCCTCCTTTTCCCAATCCTTTACCACCTTTACCGCGTCCAGTCATTTTTCAAGATTCTCTCGCACGTCGAACTGTTAAAGCGAACGGGCTGTTGCCAACTGACGGTACGTCTCTCGTGACGCCCGGTTTTGTTAGCGTTGTCGTCCCTCCTATTGGTCTATCAATTGGCCAATCAGACTGTTTCGTATTTCGAGCCCATATAAATATAACTGTTCGCGGTGTTTACCTCCGCTCACTATAATATTGTCCGTTGCAATATTCACGTCGCTGCTATATAGATAATTTATATTCAGTTATCTGAAATTTAACGTAATGGCGCGTACCAAGCAGACGGCTCGTAAATCCACCGGAGGTAAAGCTCCCAGGAAGCAATTAGCCACGAAGGCTGCCCGTAAAAGTGCTCCTGCTACTGGCGGAGTTAAGAAACCTCACCGTTATCGTCCGGGAACTGTGGCTCTCAGAGAAATTCGTCGTTATCAGAAAAGTACCGAATTGTTGATCAGAAAATTGCCTTTCCAACGGCTGGTCCGTGAAATAGCGCAAGATTTCAAGACCGATTTGCGATTCCAAAGTTCTGCTGTAATGGCACTCCAAGAAGCTAGCGAAGCGTACCTGGTCGGACTATTCGAGGATACGAACTTGTGCGCGATCCACGCTAAGCGAGTAACGATCATGCCGAAAGATATACAGCTGGCAAGACGTATTAGGGGCGAACGTGCCTAATGGAATTGACGGATTTACTATTTGCCGGAAAGAGAGAGAGAGAGAGAGAGAGAGTACGGCGTGCGATAATAGGTTATAAAAAAAAAAACGGTTCTTTTCAGAACCATCATATAGTATGTTCAGAAAAAGGGGATCGTGTATTATGTTAAGTATATCAGATTGTTGTTTGTACGCGTGCAATTTCGACACTATTATCGTGTATGCAAAATAGCGCTAAATGGTTATACGATAGTCGCTAGTTATTACCCGTTATCCTATATCGAAGGATTGTGGTGCTTTGTAGTAAACCGTTACATTGATATTATTCTAATAACGTACGAATTGTATGTATGTGTATGGAAGTAAAATAACTTATAAGTAGCATGTGATTATAATGTAGATAATTCGACATAATATAGATATTTTGCCGTATATATTGCTTAGGCGTTTAGGCAGGCTGTTAGCGTGTAATACGTAACATTAGGTACTTTCACGTAGATCAAAAGTCAGTAATGCGTACGTCTAATAATTAATATGTAGTAAGAGATGAATTTATAACTCGATCGCTCGTATATTATATATAATATTTTTCTACTCTGGCTTATTTATTACGAATAATAGATTGATGTCTCATATTATTATCTATTTTGTCATATTACAGGAGTAATGTTAAAATTATCGCGATATATTTCGCGACTGTGCACGTTCGGATGTACGCCAGACATACCTCCGTATAATTGCGATTATCTAAAATACCTTATCCATTAGCCGTATACCGACAGTATAATTGTATTACGAATAGTCGTAGATTGTTAATTTCATGAAATATCTAATTATATAACGTATTCGTATAATATAAATTAGATCAAAAAGCCGGACGATTAGGTCCAAA
>CAVLJG010003203.1:0-348000 GCA_963669975.1 Acanthoscelides obtectus | reverse complement strand
CGTCCACTAATTGAGGTGTGCATACCTGGAAGCACGTGTCTCTGCCATATACAGACGTACACGTCAAGATGGCCATGGCTAATTGCGGACGACATGACTTCCAGTGGCGTCCTTCGCCTAAGGCATTACACCTATTAAATCTAGATATACAAATTTTCAACGTTACATACTGCAAACCTTTGCTGGAGACAGACATCCGCGGTGCGGTTAAGTGATGAATTCATAGGCTACAACATAAAAAAGTGATATGTGCTGGAGGTCGCACTATATTCTCCTATCTGAAGATTAAGATCCCAGATTTTGGTATTTATCCCAACATTTGACTTCAGGTTCGTGTTCAGCGAGAAAAAATTCATGGGAAAAATATAGTACACACCACTTTTTATTTTTTGTGGGCCTGTGCATAAGAGGATCTGCTGTTTTATATACAGGGTATTCCAAATTCGACCCTCAGCACTTGGATCTCAGAAACTGTAAGAGATACTAAGTCGCTTAAATATTGGCAAAGTTGAATATTTAGATAATCAACAAAATGCCACTCAGAAAGTTTCGAAATTGAAAGTACTTCTGGAGAGAGATGGAAAAAATAGTTTTCCCAATATCGTTTTGAATTTTTGCTTGACTTTATTTGTAGTGGGATTTTAAAATAAATTGCATATTAACATTGCCACTTTTTCTCTTCTACAAGATGGCTTAATTGAATTTCAATATGACGTTTCGTCTCTTGTCCTCCAGCATCAACTTTATTTCTTCATATGGACGCCATATTAGATTTTTGCACAGATGAATAGAGTTATTAACTCTTATTTCAAAAATGTATAATATGTCATACATTGACATTGCCAACTGTTGATTATTTCAAAAAAGCAGAATTTCCTAGGTAGGCTTGAAATTATCATTTACTTGACGTGGGATTCCAAAATTAATTACATATCAACGTTGCCACATTTCCGCCTACAAGATTTATCCCAAAAGCACTTAATTTTTCCCAACCTTATATGACATGGGATTCCAAAATAAAAATTACATGTCAACGTTGCCACTGATTCTCCTGTACAAGATGGCATAATTAGAATTTCATTGTGACGTTTCGTCCCTTGTCATCCAGCATCAACTTTATTTTTTCTTATGGACGCCATATTAGATTTTTTGCGGTTAGTTTGTAATTCAGATGTCAAAAGTGTACATGTCACATATTGACACTACCATAGCTTACTTATTCCAGTAAAAACAGAAGTTCCTAGGAAGGCCTTGAAATTATCAGATTTAGTTTGTTTCGTATACCAGACCAGACCTCAAGCTGGACGTGGCAACAGAGTTTAGAAGCCCCCCTTCGCAGAGGCATTATATGAGACATAAACAGAGCTTACTATTAAAGGTGTACCGCTTAACAATATCATTTACGTTGTTAATAACTTGTTTTTCGTCGAAACTGTTGAAGACCTGCAGACTCTCTTTAATTTATGTCCTGGTTGTAACCAGCCAGAAAATACGGATTAAAAATAGATATGAAAAGGATAAAATACATATATGTATAGGTACATAAATATGAGTATAGGCCAGAATGACACTGGTAGGGTTAACACGTGCAAATATCTTGATACAATTATAAACAAAGTATGAAGGCAGGCATCAGAAATAAATAGCAGAAAAAAAAACAGGCTTGGCAAGCTTTTGTAAAAATTAAGCCGCTACTGTTTCAGAGACTTCAACTTGTCACTGAGGTTAAAGATTTTAAAATGTTGTATGTCTTCAATCGGACCTCTTATATACAATTAAAAGAAGAAAACTAAACTGCTTAGGTCACATCTTGCGAAATAACAAATAGTCGGAAAATAGATTCCAGGCTGAAAAATCATCTCCGGGCCAGCTTCGGGAAAACATTTGACAGTTTTTCGCACGGAAACATAAAAAAAGGACAAATTACTTAATAGTCACTTTGAAACACTGGCGGTTTGGTCTTATATCCCTCAATCTACACAATGACTTCAATAAAGATTCACTTGCGAATCAGCCTTTATCTACCATACATTAAAAGCTTTCGCATAAAGGGCTTCTGATAACCTACAAACTAACGATATTAGAATCAAATTCTTTCATGATGTTTTAAGAGGCCCCAAATGCACAGATATTCTGTTTTTTTTGGCTTTGAAGTTACACTGTTTATCTTATACTTTTCATACACGACACAAATTAGCCGCTGCCTTTGAGGCTCTCAAGAATTATTCTTCCCATTGCATATTGCGCAATGAACAGGTAGTGTTAGTGGTCGAAGAGAAGTTAACTTTGTTACAGTTTCTTTTTATGATCGACTAAAAGTTAACTATGTCTTGATAAAGTGAATTGTTACAACGTTGTTTCATTTAGAATAATACTTTTATAGCAGTTCTTAAAAATATTGAATTTTATTTTCATCGCAAAGCACTTCTCTTGTTCTAATGGTTCTGTGAGGGAGGATCGTACTCCACTCTCCATCTCCTTAAAGGTCATCGCTGGGATGTGGTTGATGTTTCTGTTCGACAATAGAGGACGTGCAGTATGGTCAACGCAGGGATGGCCACGGAACGGGAATTGTTTCGTCATAGAATTGTCGTTATGGGGTTAAAACTTAATTTTTTTGTGATTTCTGTCGACCTTAAATACGAGAGCTGAATGTGACTTGGTGCTGGTGCCGGTGCTCTCATGTAGCAGTTCAGTGGCCACAGCCTGCGTTAGTGAAGCAATGTCACACCCAGTGTGGTTATTTGCCGGGTTGTGAAAATTTTGATAGGAACCAGCCTCCATTGGTGAATTTTGTTGTCGGGGCAATTTTCTCACCCTCTTGGGGATTTAGTCATTGTTGCATCGAGCTGAGGGGAACTGTCTGCATTAACACTCCGAAACGATCTATACTAAGTGACATATAAATCCGAACACCCAGTTTAAATGGTTTTATTTTAATAAAAGTTGGTGAATGAATTTATCTCACTGTAAATAACAAGTGAAAAAATTTTTAGCCTTATCAGTTGGACATTCCGGTTTTTATACTGTTTTTTTTTAATTCACCAGCGCTCTAAAAATGAATATTTCAGCCGCAGTAAAGAATCAACGTTGGCGGATTTTGGTTCTTGACATCCTTTACGATCAGTTACGATGCCTAGAGTACGGAGACCTGTACGATTTCGTCAACTTAGTGAGTTTGATAGGGGCCGTATAGTGGGACTTCGGGAAGCTGGACTTTCTTTTCGGGCAATTGCAGTTAGAGTGCAAAGAAGTGTAGACACTGTGGTTAGGTGTTGTCAGGCATGGCTTCGAGAAGGCCGTACGCAAAGAGCAAGGGGCACTGGACGCCACCGTAGAACAACAGACCGTGAAGATCGCCGCCTAAGATTATTGGCCTTAAGGGACCGTTTCTCCACTACCAGGTCCATTGCAAATGAATGGTTTGCAGAACACGGAAGACCTATTGGCATGCAAAGTGTTTACCGACGAATGAGAAGTTTTGGCTTGTTTTCATACCGGCCACACTGGGTCCTCCCTTTAACTCGAGAACACCGACGTAATCGCCTTGAGTGGTGCAGACAACGGTCACTCTGGGATCAGGAACGGAACAGTATTGTCTTCAGTGACGAGTCTCGATTTTGTTTAGGCATGCACGATGGTCGTGCCAGGGTTAGAAGGCGACGTGGTGAAAGGAGGAATCCACAGTTTTTTGTTGAAAAACATGTTCATCACACTGTTGGAGTTATGGTTTGGGGTGCTATAGCTTATGGTTCCAGGTCACCTTTAATCTTCATCAGAGGCAACATGAACGCGCAGCGTTATATCCATGAAGTTCTAGAACCCCATCTTTTACCCTATCTTGACACCCTGGCAGATCCAACTTTCCAACAAGTTAATGCCCGACCACATCTTGCAAGAGTCACAATAGACTTCTTTCAACATAATGATGTCACATTGTTACCATGGCCACCAAGATCTCCCGACTTATCCCCAATTGAGCACGTGTGGGATATGATGGGTAGGAGATTGCTCAATTTGCAACGTCCTCCTCAGACTCTAGAATCACTTCGAGAGGAGTTGGTGGTTGCCTGGAATGAGATACCACAGGAGGACATTGACCACCTGATCAGAAGCATGCCTAGGCGCGTTGGAGAATGCGTAGAACATCAGGGTGCATCCACACATTATTAAAGGTCAAAGGGCTTTAAAGCAGTGCAATCATTTTGAAATTTTTATCATTTACTTATTATGCTTCATTAAGTACTTATACAAAATTTTATTAAAATAAAACCATTTAAACTGGGTGTTCGGATTTATATGTCACTTAGTATATAAGTAGGACTCACGTCTTCTAGGAGCAGTCCGCCGTTTCCGCGAACCCTCATTGTTCGAGGGTTCTACCTTTGGGTTCTGATTGACATCTGGAACTTCCTACCCTTTGTTAGCTTTGCTTCGGAGCTTCCATTTGGGTAGCCTTTCCTTCAAGATGCTCCATAACAGCTATCCCTTATCTTGTGTGGGAATCAATCACCCCTTCTGTAATAGCCAAGCACCTATCAAGGTGGTACTTTTTTATTTTAGTTTTTGCTGGAAACCATTTGGCTGGGGAGTAGTACCAACTAATTTCCTTTTGCTTGTCTCTAGGACTTCTTTTATTTTTTTTGTTTGTTTAATACAAACATGTTTGTGTGCCTTTGTTCCTTTAGCTCCAGAGATGATGGCATTTGGCAGTCAGTTTAAGTTTGGATAGGCCGAAAAGCACTACTTGTTATTTCTTTTTCCTAGTTCTTGAAACTAGATGGCGCCTTAACCTCAACCATTTGTATCAAAGACACCAAAGTGCAAAAAACCACACTCCGTGGTCACATGATCTACCAACTGAGCACAGGGTTAGTTATATTTTTTTCCCAAACTGTAACTAGAAATATAGTCAGGATAATACAGTTGCGCGGGATAACAACTTGAATGAACTAGAAGGCACACAAAAATGTCAACTCGTTCATTTAATTTTCAACTTATCTAATTTAGCTGACTTCTAGCAGAGTTGACTTTGTTTTCAAAAAAGCTGAATCTGCAATTTATTATTAATCAACATGAATGCACAAAATGCGTTGTTTGAATCAGAATTAAAAACCCTATTCATCTGTGCAAAAGTCTATTTTGGCGTTCAAAAGATAAAATAAAGTTTACTGAGGATAAAACACGTTATACAGAGCAAGAAGCAAGAAGTTTCATATAACATGAGGGTCGACACGGCTTGTTTTTGGAGAAAACGGACTTTCAAGTAAAATAAAATCTGACAACGCCGCAATGCCAGACGCAAATTACGACGGAACGCAGTGTAAATAAAGATGGAGTTTGTTATTTTTGGCTCTTAGGTAGTATTTCATTATTTGATAGTGTACTCGCAAAAAGGTCAACAATTAAAAGAAACGGACTTACCACTAACTGTCTCAGCTCTTCACCTAGTGTGTGAAAGTTAATAGAACGTATTAAAAAACCCACTTATAAATAGGGAACACAATTTTGATACATACATTGTTTTTCTTTTTAAAACCCAGACTGCACTTTTTTGTATTTAAAGAAGGTGTTCAAAATGTCGTCCTCCACTTTCCACACAAGCTTCATTACGACGAACCCAGTTTCTTCTTACTCTAGGTCCTCGAAATTGTTCATTAATTATTTCAGCCGCATTAAATTCTCTTTAGCGAAGTTGTGCCTCAGTTGTTATTGGACCAGCCCCATAAACCATCCCTTTAAGTTCTCCCCAATACCAGAAATCCATCGGATTGAGGTCAGGAGATCTTTATGGCCATTTTCGAGGATCAGGAGCATTTCGACCGATCCACCGATTTCGATAATGTTCATTCAAATACTGAATGACGTCTCTAAAAATGTGTGGTGGTGCCCCGTCATGAAGAAACCACAAATTCTGTCCCCGTTGTAATGGCATGTTGTCGTCTAAGGTCTGTTCCAAAAGTTCTGGTAGGTTATTGGCTAGAAAGCTAAGGTATCCTTCCCCTGACAACTTTGGGGGTAACTCGAAAGGGCCAATTACCTGATATTATACCAAATATTTATTTTAAAACGTTGTTGGAAATTACCTTCACGAATGGTATGAAGATTTTCTTGGGCCCACGTGTGAGTATTATGGAAATTTAATATCTCGTCTCGCGTAAAAGTACATTCGTCCGTCGCTAGAATGTTTTCAAAAAAATCCGGAATTTCAATGTTTTTGTGCAAAAACCACTGACAGAATGTTAGTCTTCTGGTAACAAGGCCTGCACTCGTTATACATGGTAGGGATAAAGCAAATTTTCCCGTAGGATTCTATTGACTATAGTATGTAATAGTGGTCTAATTCCCGAGTGCTGGTATCTGCATTGATTTCCACGATATTTGAAATTCGTTCCTCCTGCTCTACAGTAACCTGTCTTTCACGAGGGCTGCAAGATTTGAATTCTGACGAGCTTCACCGTAAACTAACAACTGTCGGCGAACCCTTGATTCGAGAACATTGTGAATAAACACGACGACGTACGCGAACAAAAACAAAACAACACGCCCGATACTCTGCTCGACAAAACGATAAAGTAATTTATCTATGCAAAACGATAACTAACCACTGTTGAATTTCTTCGTAAACTGCGAAACTTTATACGTTCCCATTTAACTAATTTCGCATCTCTCGCCGTTTTAGAGATCCCAATCGACCCTCACGATTAGAAACACTTGGTTTATGTGGGTTGATGCTTCTGTATTACCTTTGCTCATATGCGTGCGGAGTAAAATATATTTATTGCATTGAATCGTCCCTGGATTGCAAAAGCAAATTCAATCCTGGTGACGTACGTAGAGGCGCTCCTGGCTCTTTTCCCGTCACAACCGTCAGCGTTTGAGGCCCCTCATACATACAAATAAGCAGCGATTGTGCTCCGCACCAGTAAATCGTCGAACCGGCACCTATTTGCAGTTTTTAAAGAATATTTTGGCCGTAAGGAGGGAGGCAGCTCTGCGAAGGCACTGCGGATTACTGAGTACAGATACTTTTTAATTGATTTCGGATTGCTTCTTTATTTTAGGAACGTTACGACACCAATGGAGCAAAATAATACTAACGCATAGATATGGTCTTTACTTGAAGAATGGCGTCAATTAGGTTGACTTTGAACCTTCCATGCAACGACGTAATCAGTTCATAAATGACTAAGTTCAACACAAGTTAGACCCTATCGACATGAGACAGCACCATAGACCTTATATCCTGGAGAGAGGATAGTTGCTATGCTTTCGTTCGCTGTTCTACAGACCAAGCTTAGACCATATGATGATGAGTTCCCAAAAAAGTACGAAACAGCTGGCCGTGGTTGGCAAGAAGTTTGAGTTAGACCCTCGGAGGAAAGAGTTAGTCACGAACATGTATGACAAAGAAATCAAACGGACCAAGTCCGTCAAATAGGCCGCTTGTCTACCTGCAGTACCGTCCATCTAAAAATGTCGCGTCATCCCTCCCCAATACCTGAATCTACAATGCTTCAGACGCAGAGCGTCAACCTCGCGAAGGCACTTATGAACATCGGCACGCCGCGCCAGATATTGAAGTGGTTCATCAGACGCAGACACCCTTGTTGTGCACGTTTTTCAATGGTTCTAAGTTTTAAAGGCAAATGTACGGGGATCCCAACTAGCAAAGTAGTGCTATAAGCTTTTGGTAAAAGAACCGTTCAGCCATGAAAGCTCTCTATTGTTGTTGCCTGAACACCAAAACGCTGGCTTAATGTTGTGTGGAATGCAAATTTGCTTTCTGCAACATATTTGCTCTAAAATGAGGTGTTTAAAATCTTCTTATAGCATAGTTACACAACACCTTATAGGACAAATTTTTAACTGTTGCTTAAACGTTTATACAACTATTTTATACGGCATATTTGTAGGTTAGTCAAAATGGTTGTGTTGTGGCATCCATGGTAACGTTTATAAAACAAACCCGAGCCTTGTTGTTTTGCTGTGCAAATTTACTACTTTAGCCAACAAATTGCTCCCAACGGAAGCACTTATACAACTGTTGTTTAGTAACTGTTAAACGCTGTACATATGCTAAATATGTTGGTATACAACTTCACCATAACCTAACTTTCTGCTGTCATATTTTTGTTAAAATGCCATAACCAATGTTTTAAGACAAACAACGCATGCATATTGGTTAAAAACGTTTTATCAACTGTTCAAACAGAAGATATAGATCTGGTACAAATCTAGGTAAATCGTTCGACTCTGTCGGTATTTCATTTCTGACATTTGTCAAATTGTTGTATAACACCTGCAAGCAACACCAAAATATTCTAACTAAAGACTAGAATATGGATGATGCCATGATTATACACAACCACCCGCCATATTGGGCAGACATTTATTCCTCTATTTGATATTAAATAATTATGTTTCAGTTCGAAATTACAGATATAAAGTGATAAACATTAGTGTAATTGTGTCTAAATATAGGATTTGTGGAAGATTTAACGCAGATAAGTTCAGTTTTCCATCTTAAAAATCTAGATATATTTTTGATCATTATCAAAATATGAATCAAATACGAAGCCCGTAGAAATTGCGTAACTACTTCACGATAAAATTTGCTGCGCAAGTAATTCAATAGCCCTATATCATAGTGTAGAAATTGATCATATACCTGTGTGTGAAATTCACAATGGCCGATATGTAAGTAAACAAGATGACTGTATTGTGTTAGTTATATATTCTCCACTTCGTCTATACAATACATAAGAAATAGTTTGGTTGCAGGTTGTAGAATCACGTAACAGAACAGCTGTATAGATGACAAAAACTGAATCTTGCACTGACTGCAAGAGGCTTACACTTTTGTTTTATAACTGTTACCTGCAGCCCTTATACAACCTCTTAAATGACTGAAGTGTCCTATTAGGTGTGCCCATTCCGCTTGTATAGCTGTTCTTAGATGGTTTTGCCAATGTTCTTACAGTATACAATGCTGTGTAAGGAATACTGTATAATCATTCTTGCAACTCTAATAGGAGTGATAATTGTTAGTTGGATGAGCGATTGATTCAGCGATGTTATTTTTCCGTTTTTGGTCTTTTTATTTTTGCCACTGGACCGATTTTCAAGAACGTCAAAGCTTTTCGTCCTTGAACTATTAGTATCCTTGTGTAAGCATTTCATCCAAATCCGAGCAGTACTTTCAAAGTTACAGAGGGGCCAAGTAATAACGGACAGACCGATAGACAAACCGCGCGACGGAAATGAGTTGACATGAGTTTTGAATTTTTTGCAGTCTGTATTTTGTGATTTCATCCAGACAGGGATAATAAACTATGTTGCAGTAAGCGATTTTACTGAGTATGAGTGACTCGCATAACATTTTCTTAATTTTTCTATTTAAAACAGTTTTACTTGCATATAGAAGCCTGAGTCTAAAATAACTAGACTTACACACATAGCCAACATGCTCCTGAAATCTGAAATCTTTATCCAAGTACAAACCTAAATTTTTTGCAGAATGGGAAAATATTAGGATACTATTATTTAGTAATAAATTTAACTTTGATTTGAGGAGCAAAAAAGTATAGCTGTCGATTTCGATGCGTTTAGACGTAAATTATGTTTTGCAGCATATGTGCATAAGTATTGCAGATCTTGATTGATAAGGTTGTTAGCTAAATGGTAGTTGTTCGGACAGAAATTATGCAAAACCTGCATATCATCAGCATATGATTGACTAGAACAATGTTGAAGGGTGTTATAAATGTCAAAGCTGTATATAAGGAATAAAAGTGGACCTAATATGGATCCCTGAGGCACGCCGGAACAAATCGGCCTTTTGTCTGAAAGTTTATTTTATATGACGACATATTGATGTCGTTCATTTAAATAGCAATCTATCCATTCCAGAACCAAGTCGTCACACCCAATGTATTTACATTTAGAAACTAACAGCTTATGATTCAGGGTGTCAAAAGCCTTGCTGAAATCCAATAAGACTAATGCAGTTGCTTCTTGCCTATCCACCGCTGTTAGTGCATCGTCACAAACCCGTGCCAAAGCAGTAGTGGTACTGTGACCCTTTCTAAGGCCTGATTGATTTAATGGCAAAATGCTGCGTTCGAGTAAATACTCATTCAACTGCATATAAACTATTTTTTCTAGAATTTTTGATAGAGCTGACAGCAAGCTAATAGGTCGGAGATCACCAGGAACCTGGGGATTGGGAATCTTTGGAAGAGGTTGCACTAATGCTTCCTTCCAAGCACTTGGAAAAACACCGCGCTCTAAACAACAATTTATATATATAAGTGCAACATGTATATTCCTACAGCAGGTAGACACAATTTAATCATCTCAATGGTAATGCCATCGATACCACTAGAATTGGACTTGATACTGCGAATAGCATCCAATACTGTAGATATATCGACAAGACGGAACTGAAAATGAAAATCTTGGTTTAATCTGTTATGGCTATAAGATTTGATAGTTTCCGAGCAATCATCGTCACTTTTCTGGAATATACTGGTAAAATAGTTATTTATTTCATTGGGAACTGCTAAATCATCTGGAATGTCAGTATTACTAGAATCCTGAATTCTAAATGACTATAAAGAGCTGCAGAGTTTCTTTGTCGAGATAGATGTTGAAGGTAGCCTGATTTCTCTGCACGTGTAGCAGTTTTTGTAAAATTTCTCAGTTCATTGTAATGATTTCGATTCGCATCCGTTCGAGACCGTCTATATTTATGAAAAGACTTATCTCGTTCTTTCATTATCATTTTCAAATTGTTTGTGAGCCATGGTGCACGAGGCTTAGACACTCTCACTGTTTTTAGTGGTGCATGTATGTCAAAAAGTGCTACAATGTTATCGGAAATAAATTTTACTTTCTCATCGATGTTAGCCATATAAATAACTTCAGCCCAATTAACGCTAAATAAGTCATCGTCAAAAGAGGTTAGATCAAAATTGCGATAGTCTCTAAATGTAATTAGTCTAGGTGGTGGTTTATTGTTTTTACACGAAATGTGACAGAATACAGCCTGATGGTCACTAAAGTTAACAGTGAAAGTTCCCACTTTGGAACATCTTTGTGCACAGTTGAAGAAAACCGGATCTAAAAGCGTTGAAGGTGCAGGCTGTAAGATTGAAAGTACTGATTAATCTTATTATCAATAAGGAAATTAACGTTGAGGTCACCAAGTACCAAGATGCATTCATTAGACGGTGCTAAGATGGACAACGTATTATCTAATATACTTACTGCAACATCCAAACTTCCCCGAGGCGGTCTATAAATAACACCAACTACAATACATTTACGGCCAATACGAACCTTGAGCCAAAGGATTTCTAGAGAAGTACGATCATATTCCTCAAACGATAGAATTTCTGATGAAAAACGATTTTTGACATAACAGCCAACCCCACCTCCGCGACTACCACGATCACGACGATGGAAGTTATAACCAGAAATATCTACTGAACTTGTTGGAATATCTGAAGACAGCCATGTTTCTGTAACAGCCACTACATCGAGATCCATTATATAATATGCACCATGCCAATATGCTACTCAAAACAGGAGAGGACCATGTTTCATACGACAAAGAAAATTTTGGTAATGTCCCAGACACGATTTTCCGGCCGCCGCGTGATTATTGAATACTAGGGTGTTGTTACCCCAGTTTTATAAATGAAACGTTTTTGGTGTCGGTCAAGGTCAGATGTATTATTTATTTACCTAACGGTTTTACGCGCGTTTAGAGAGAAGTGCCAGGTGAGCCCTGGACCCCCCTAAGAGTCTGGATGGATCTTAAAATTTTTATAGTTTGTGTAAAAATTTGGGGATTTTTAGGATTTGCCTCCCCCCTTTTGCGATAATTTGACACTACCTGCTCTTAAAAAGGTCTTAGAGGCAGTGTATAAACTCTTCAAACAGTTTTGATAGCGAGTACACTTTTACAAAAAAGTTATCCGTTGTCGAAGAACGGCTCCCGCTGGGAAAAGTTCCTGCGGGCGCCCATGAACGTTTTCAATACCCTTGGAGAAAAGTGTAAGAAGGGAGTGTATCTCTGGCAACATGGCTTGAGGTTGGAAGTGGTTATGTGAAATTCAAGAGTGCCTCAAAGACTTTTTTCGTCACCAGCAGAGAGGTAAAGCTCTGTGTGCATGTACAGTAATAGGGCAATGTCACCGCTCCTATTATTTGATGACAAAACGGTACCCATCCTATATTTGCTGTATACTTTTTGGTAAAATAATCATTCGTTTTACACGAAGCATTCATAAGTTGGTCTAAACGTTTATTCAGAAAATCGGACTTTAATTCAATCTGTGACAGATTACAGAATCTGTAAGGTACTGTAAGGTTGGAGCCGTTTAAAATGGTGGAAATGCTTGCTGTCTAATACAAGTACATCATTCATGGAACCTCCTGCTAATAGCTGTGCTTCAACTATGTTAAAAAGTAGACTACTAAATTAGTATTCACTGTAAATACCTCAAAATATCGGAGAAAAGCAAAAAATATTTAGAACCAGAGGTGTTCAAGAGCAGGAAGAGGTACGTCCGTGGACCTGTTGGCGATAGTTTCCAGAGCCGTGGGAGTAATCTTCAGCCATTTTACCATATATTCCATTTTGTTATTTGGACATTTCGTCAATAGTGTCAAATCAAATTAAGAAACTAGTCTACAGAGTATATAGGGTAATCCGGAAATAGCCGCTGGAATAAGGGAACATGAGTCAGACTGTACGAAAGAAGAATAAAAACATGAAAGATCCTGAAGATGGGGATAATGTAGAAAAATACAGTGATAACAACGAAGAACTGTCGGACAGAAAAGAAATGGTCTTGCCCAGCTTGTTGTAAACAGGGACGAGTTACCCGAAGCGGATCCACCTCTTCCACATGCGGTGCTCGTTCAGAAACCACTGCTCCTTTACCACCAGATCAGTCTACCCCTACCGACACTCTCACCCTTATACTTAACCAATTATCAACTATGGCCAGTGACATAAAGGATATTAAGAACTCTCAATCTCAACTCAGAACTGATGTTGCTTATTGTAGAAACTTGCTACAGCCACATTCGGACTCGATCTCTCGGCATGTTGACTTAATAGCGGCCTGCGAAACCAACATACAAAATATCCAGGTTACTCAAACAGAGCTGTCTTCTAACATTGCTAATATTGAATCGAGACTTGCAAGATCTATGGAGACGATGCACTCAGGCAACGGCGCTTCTTCTACCCCTATTGCCCCAAGCTCTCAAGCTGAGATAATGGAATTATTTATATAATATCATTCTGAGGGGCATAGCTGAAGGGAACGATGACATAAACATAGTATCAGAGATAATTAGGCATATTGAACCATCTGCCGAAAATCACCGACTCAGCATCACTCGCCTTGGCAGAACAACTTCAAGCAATCGTTTAATTAGAGTTGTGTTTTCCTCACCTATTATCGTCAGCAATATTTTGCGGAAGAAAAACTCCGTCCTTAGCCACCCCACGCATCGTCACGTAAAAATCTCGGACGACAAAACCAGAGGTCAAATGCAAGAACTACAACACCTTCGCGAAGAGCGTCGTCAAACAACAGGCGAAAGTAATATTACTATAAAATACGTTCGTGGTAAACCTTCTATAGTACACACAGCTACCCAGGAGATCACACCTTCAAAAAACTGATAAATTCTGTGGTAAACTGGGCGGTTTGTTACACTAATATACAATCTCTCTTTTCTAAGCTACTTGAACTCCAAGCATTTGTTCGAGACAATAATCCAACGTTCGTTTGCCTTACTGAAACATGGCTCCATTCCAACGTGTCCCACTTTCCATCAATTTGCCTGGATACTATTTATACAGAATGGATTCACCACGCACTCCTGGTTTTGGTGGAGTATGCATTTATGTTCGCACGGAAATCGCGTCGGCTTTCTTGGTATCACCCTCTTTCAGTCCTTTCGATGGCATTGACAATCTATTTTTGGAATTGAGGTGCCCAAATTTCAGCTTCACGATAGGCTGAATATATCGGCCACGGCCCTGTTTGGGAGACACACACCTGTGCAGTCTCATTTCAGATCTCTTAAATAAAAACACCAACCTTTTCATAGCTGGTGACTTCAATCTACGTGACATTAGCTGGCCTATGTCAACCATTCCTGAATGCAATTCTTCTTCTGCTGCTTACATCGACTTGCTACGCAACTCTAGCATATCTCAACTTGTTGATCGTCCAACGAAATTCAGGGAAGGACAGACGCCTAGGGCTCTGGATTTGATATTCGTTAACGACGCCGACTTTGTTTCTAATTTAGATTATTTGCCACCTTTTGGCAAGTCTGACCACTGTTCACTTTTATCTTCTCTCCAGTTCAATATAAATAGTCGTTCTACAAACGATAAGTTTAAAACCATCAAAATTGTAAACCACGATGCTCTTAACCAAGCCCTGTCTGAAGTCAACTGGCCTGCTTTGCTTAACAACCGTAGCACCCAAGATATGTGGGACACTTTCGCTCAACGAGTCCTAAACGAAACGGCTGACAATACTGTTGAAAAGAAGGTATACTGTGACCCCTCAAAGAACAAACCTGAATTCCAAAGTTTCATCACCTCAGATCCGCTCATCTCAATTATCATAATAATAATAATAATAATAACTAGAGTTTTCAATAACCTACCATATCTTAGATTGCTTCCTATAGTATTGAAAAATTCCATTTGCTTATGAAGTAGATCTAAACTGACGAATTTTTTATTAATTAATACCCTGTATATACGTCTGATACCCACCTAACCTAGAAGACGTTACCATCGTAACATGGCACAAACAATGCTAGTTATTTTTGTTACCAGACACTTTTTGGTTGAAATTATTTGACAATCATATCAAATAAGTCAGGTAGGTCGACTCTGCACAGTTCATAAAGGGTTATGTTCAGCACGAGTTAGATCCTATCGTCATAAACCAGCTCCATAGACCTTATATTCTGGATAGAGGATAGCTGATATGCCTCGGTTCGTTGTCCCAGAGACCAAGCCCAGACTATGCTGATGAGTTACAGAAAGAAGGCACAAAACAGCTGACCATGGTTGGGTGCATTTGGTCGGACAGACGAAAGCAATATGAATACGTTAGTCCCCCGAGGGAAAATTTAGTTACGAATATGTATAACAGAAATAGAATGGATCAAGTCAGTCAAACAGATCCATACAATTAGTCCATCTACATTCTTGTGCTGCCCTACCGGTATCAATGTCGGCTCTCACCGATGCATGATACCACCGATACTACAAAATAACGTCATACCAAACACGCAGCATGGCTTTTTATCTCTCAGATCTGTGATAACCAACTTGCTTGCTACTTGACAACAATGGACAAGTATGGATAATACATTAAGGGCCAATTTCACCAACAACAGTCCGTTATTCTCCACCTATAGGGTAACAGCCCGTCAAATACAGCGAATGAGCTTCAAGTTCCAATCAACAAATTTTAGCAACCAATAGCTATGAAATGTTGAAAACAAAATACTGTCAAAGTATGAGATGACATCTTGTCATTGAAACATCATCAGCTTATTGAATATTAAGAAATTACATATAATTCAGTCAAAATTTAAACAAATGTTTGATTTTTGAATAAAATTCATGATTTAATTACTATTGTTGATTTTTATTCATGTTTATATTATTTTCTACAATTGATATGCGATTTTACTGATTCAAGATCATCTACTGGGTGTTTTTTCCTATAAACCTCTTGCAGATAGCCATTAAGCACCTACCTGATGACTGGCTCTACCAAAAAGTTCATAGATATTGGTCGTTTCCAAACATTCATTCATTTACTTGCCGTTCATCAGAACCATTATGGCACCTTAGATTGATATTCCCACAAAACCATTCTGGTTTTTTAATATCCATACATCCATAAAGTTGAATATTTTTCGTTGTCCAGGAACTTAACAAACATCCACACTATATTCACAGCGATTATGAAATACCCAAATATATGTCGTAGAGCTACCAGCAAACCTAAAACCTGCAGAAAAACTAGAAATTTGCAAAATTATTCTTTTTTCACTGAGTACATATCCTGGGTTATATTTATATTAGACGTTATTTGAATCGCAAAACATATACACTGATTTGAATAACAGCTGATTGTCTCCTGATATTTTAAAACTAACCATATCGACAAGTGAAACATAATTCTGTGAGATCTGTGAGAACTGAAAATCATTAAACGCGCTGTTTTCAGTCTATTTTATTCTGTCCCGTGGGGAAGTACATAATGAAGAAAAGACTACAGTGCTCAGTGGCCACTCAGTGACTCAGTGCTCGTCTGTAATGATAATAGTCGAATACTACTAAACAATTAAATAGCTTTCTGGCCTTTCAATTTCGAAGCTACCAGTCCTCGCTTAGAGATGGTAGCACAGTTAAGGATAGAGTCGGGGTATACGGTTACGGATGTTTATGATTCCTCTCGATATCGATATACCGTCATGAAACCATCGACGCGTAAAGATCGATGTTCTACGTCCGATGTATCGATGTTTTCGATACATCAATGTATCGTCTATCGTCGCCATCCCTATATTGTATCCCCACCAGTCACCGGTCAAAAACCGTAACCACCAATATTTTATCACTATTTATAATTCCTTTTAGCTCTTATATTTCAGTAATTATTAATAATTTTAGGTCTATGTCTCCAGTAATTGCATTATGCACCTCGGAGATGTAGGGATTAACATGTTTTACACATATCGGTGTTTTAGGATGGGGACGACCATACTGTTTTGATTGCTTTGAAGAAATTCATTAACGCATGAATTTATAACAAATGATTACTATTATGATGTAAAGAGAGATGAGGAATTCGTTGGAATACATTTTATATTCTATTTTTTTTATACACACAGTATAGTGAACTTAACAAGTTTCGAGATTGCCATGAATTAACAAACGACCAAACCTGCAGCCAAATTTAACAGCTAGAAAATCGACCTACTATTTCTCCCATTCCCATTCGTTGAGGGGATAACAGATGGTCAAATGTACACCTATAACATAAATCAAAATACATGAAGGTTGTCCTGTTTTCTTTGTACAAAAGCATCATGTTGGAATCAAAAAGAGGTCTCGTTTATAATACAGTCGAATTTTCACGATATTATTCAATATCTCAATAGAAATCACTGATATTCTGAGACCTTTGACAGCTTCCGTCAAATTGCATTTCGATAAGGTATTTTCCTATTGGTCCATAATATTAATGTTGGTGAAATCGGCCCTAAATCCCACAATATAACAAAACAAAATTATTTGTGCTATAAAATTAAACTCGGCCAATTGATCAACATTTTGGAACAAAAATGTTACACAGAAAAACTACAAAACAACAAATCTGACTCTAAAATGCTATGGAATACTAGAAACCAAATCTGTAATTCAACCAAACCTAAAACAAAAATTGAAGAAATAAACGTCCATAACACAAGTAAAGATATTGATGATGATTTGCAAAAAATATTGAGAAAATTATAAAAACCCGATTTTTTTTTATATGTTTTATTATAAATGAAAAACAATTTGGATTCCAGAAAAACAAGCCTACCCAAGAAGCAATTTTTTTTGACATCAAAATTATACAAATTACTAGACCAAAGTGGGTATACCCTGTGTGTGTTTTTAGATCTAGCAAAAGCATTCGACACAGTAGACCACTTGCATCTATTAGAGCTCTTACACGACTCATTAATCGGAGGCAAGGCTTATAACCTCATGAAAAGTCACCATTCCAACAGAACACAGTGCGTACAAATAAATAATTCCTTAAGCACAAACAAATTAATAACGTTTGGTGTCCCACAAGGGCCCCTTATTATTTACACTTTACATTAATAGTCTGCTGAGCTTAAAATCTGAAGGGACAATCCTATGTTTTGCAGACGATATTCATTCGGATAACAACTCGTGAGATGATCTAAAAGTGAAGGTTGAAAGAGACTTAATAATAATTGCAGGCCGGTTCAGACATAAATGCCTAACTATTAACTTTCGAAAGATGCCACTCACAAATCATAGAAACAAGTTACCATTATATCTATATAGATGAACTGTGATAATTAAACACTCAAATAAATTTAACAAACAAAAGAGAACATTTTGGTGTACGAGGTATGCTTTTAGGTTTGATTCCGTCAGAACCTTCCAAGTAGGACATAGCAAATGGGGTTCTATGTGACTCACACCCAGTGGTTGGGTGGTATTCTACAAGGCTCTGTACTTGGACCTCTTCTGTTCCTTGTTTGCACGTCAGATATATCAATGGATATAAAAACAAACATTTTGTTCAATGCAGATCATAGCAAGTTATTCGGAAACCCTGCATTACAAGAGGTCAAAGTTAAAAAAACGTGCACTGTAGTTCATATTGGGATGAGAAATCCTCCTCATACAGTATAGGGCAGGTAGAAATTGGAACGAAGACCTAGGAGTTATAATAGCACATAATTTACAATGGGAAGCTCACATTTCCAACAAATTAAAAACCTCACGGATATATTTGCTTGAAAAAGTTTTTGAAAAACTTTCTTATGGAGTCCCTATTTCGTCAAGTACATCGAACCTCCGGAAAGATTGCAACGTAAAATACCGCGAGTTCCACCATAAATTCGACATTGGCCATATGAACAACGTCTAAGGGCTATAAATTTGACAATACTCGCTGAGTGCAGACCTGATTGAAACATTCAAGATCATCAATGGCTGCATGTACCCTTCAAATATTCAATATGAGTCAGAATCTTCATCTCCGAGGGAATACCAAAAAATTAGAAAAAGAGAACATCTGAGTTGATTAGAAGAAATTTCATTTCAAATCGTGTGTTATACTCGTGGAAGTCTCTTAGTGAAGAAACAATAGGTGCAACAACTGTCAATTTATTCAAGAATAAGCTGAACAAGGAACTAGAAGACAGAGCAGCATGTTTCGTGCATTATCGATTATGAAAAAGACTTACACAATAGTGTCACCGGACTTTTCCGCCTACTGCTGTAGTGCTAATAATAATAATAATGTTCGCACGACGCGTCCGATGGGCCAACACAGAGAGCAGAAATCATGTCCCGTTCTAAGTCTTAAGGGTAAATCTTTGATGTGTAAAATATTTCTAAGGTATGCAGAATTATCGAGGTTGGAAGTGTATAAATAAATGTTAAAAATTGAGATATACCCCCTGCACCCCAACCCCCAACTACAACTCCTACTAAATTTTCTAAAAATGACCAGGAGGTTCTGGAATCTCAAAAAATGTTTGAGCGACATTATTTTTTCCATTTCTGGATCTTTGCTACGCCGCCGCCGTAATTAATCCAATTTTCAAAAACTTGAAGTTTTTTTGTTCTTGGAATATTAGTAAATTTGGGTAAATATTTGATTCAAACCCAGCAGCATTTTCCAAGTTATAGGCGGGGAAAGGATTAGCGGACAGCTCGACGGAAATAAGTAACATGGTTTTTCCTGATAACATCCAAAAGACATAATATACCATTTTTAAAATTCTTCACGATTACAATACTTTGGTCTAAACTAACTTTTGCCAAATGGTAGGTATTTACATTTGCAAGATTATCTATCAATTTGTCTACACCCTGTATAGTGATATACTAAGTGACATATAAATCCGAACACTCAGTTTAAATGGTTTTATTTTAATAAAAGTTGGTGAATGTATACTAAGTGAGATATAAATCCGAACACCCAGTTTAAATGGTTTTATTTTAATAAAATTTTGTATAAGTACTTAATGAAGCATAATAAGTAAATGATAAAAATTTCAAAATGATTGCACTGCTTTAAAGCCCTTAGACCTTTAATAATGTGTGGATGCACCCTGATGTGCTACGCATTCTCCAACGCGCCTAGGCATGCTTCTGATCAGGTGGTCAATATCCTCCTGTGGTATCTCATTCCAGGCAACCACCAACTCTTCTCGAAGTGCTTCTAGCGTCTGAGGAGGACGTTGCAAATTGAGCAATCTCCTACCCATCATATCCCACACGTGCTCAATTGGGGATAAGTCGGGAGATCTTGGTGGCCATGGTAACAATGTGACACCATTATGTTGACAGAAGTCTATTGTGACTCTTGCAACATGTGGTCGGGCATTATCTTGTTGGAAAGTTGGATCTGCCAGGGTGTCAAGATAGGGTAAAAGATGGGGTTCTAGAACTTCATGGATATAACGCTGCGCGTTCATGTTACCTCTGATGAAGATTAAAGGTAACCTGGAACCATAAGCTATAGCACCCCAAACCATAACTCCAACAGTGTGATGAACATGTCTTCCAACAAAAAACTGTGGATTCCTCCTTTCACCACGTCGCCTTCTAACCCTGGCACGACCATCGTGCATGCCTAAACAAAATCGAGACTCGTCACTAAAGACAATACTGTTCCATTCCTGATCCCAGAGTGACCGTTGTCTGCACCACTCAAGGCGATTACGTCGGTGTTCTCGAGTTAAAGGGAGGACCCAGTGTGGCCGGTATGAAAACAAGCCAAAACTTCTCATTCGTCGGTAAACACTTCGCATGCCAATAAATCTTCCGTGTTCTGCAAACCATTCATTTGCAATGGACCTGGTAGTGGAGAAATGGCCATGCCTGACAACACCTAACCACAGTGTCTACACTTCTTTGTACTCTAACTGCAATTGCCCGAAAAGAAAGTCCAGCTTCCCGAAGTCCCACTATACGGCTCCTATCAAACTCACTAAGTTGACGAAATCGTACAGGTCTCCGTACTCTAGGCATCGTAACCGATCGTAAAGGATGTCAAGAACCAAAATCCGCCAACGTTGATTCTTTACTGCGGCTGAAATATTCATTTTTAGAGCGTTAGTGAATTAAAAAAAAGCAGTATAAAAACCGGAATGTCCAACTGATAAGGCTGAAAATTTTTTCACTTGTTATTTACAATAAGATAAATACATTCACCAACTTTTATTAAAATAAAACGATTTAAACTGGGTGTTCGGATTTATATGTCACTTAGTATATTTATCTTACTGTAAATAACAAGTGAAAAAATGTTCAGCCTTATCATTTGGACATTCTGGTTTTTATAATGCTTTTTTTTAATTCACTAACGCTCTAAAAATGAATATTTCAGCCGCAGTAAAGAATCAACGTTGGCGGATTTTGGTTCTTGACATCCTTTACGATCGGCTACGATGCCTAGAGTACGGAGACCTGTACGATTTCGTCAACTTAGTGAGTTTGACAGGGGCCGTATAGTGGGACTTCAGGAAGCTGGACTTTCTTTTCGGGCAATTGCAGTTAGAGTGCAAAGAAGTGTAGACACTGTGGTTAGGTGTTGTCAGGCATGGCTTCGAGAAGACCGTACGCAAAGAGCAAGGGGCACTGGACGCCGCCGTAGAACAACAGACCGTGTAGATCGCCGCCTAAGATTATTGGCCTTAAGGGACTGTTTCTCCACTACCAGGGCTATTGCAAATGATTGGTTTGCAGAACACGGAAGACCTATTGGCATGCGGAGTGTTTACCGACGAATGAGAAGTTGTGGCTTGTTTTCATACCGGCCACACTGGGTCCTCCCTTTAACTCGAGAACACCGACGTAATCGCCTTGAGTGGTGCAGACAACTCACTCTGGGATCAGGAATGGAACAGTAATGTCTTTAGTGACGAGTCTCGATTTTGTTTAGGCATGCACGATGGTCGTGCCAGGGTTAGAAGGCGACGTGGTGAAAGGAGGAATCCACAGTTTTTTGTTGAAAGACATGTTCATCACACTGTGGGAGTTATGGTTTGGGGTGCTATAGCTTATGGTTCCAGGTCACCTTTAATCTTCATCAGAGGTAACATGAACCTACAGCGTTATATTCACGAAGTTCTAGAACCCCATCTTTTACCCTATCTTGACACCCTGGCAGATCCAACTTTCCAACAAGATAATGCCCGACCACATGTTACAAGAGTCACAACAGACTTCTTTCAACATAATGATGTCACATTGTTACCATGGCCACCAAGATCTCCCGACTTATCCCCAATTGAGTACGTGTGGGATATGACGGGTAGGAGATTGCTCAATTTGCAACGTCCTCCTCAGACTCTAGAAGCACTTCGAGAGGAGTTGGTGGTTGCCTGGAATGAGATACCACAGGAGGACATTGACCACCTGATCAGAAGCATGTCTAGGCGCGTTGGAGAATGCCTAGCACATCAGGGTGCATCCACACATTATTAAAGGTCAAAGGGCTTTAAAGCAGTGCAATCATTTTGAAATTTTTATCATTTACTTATTATGCTTCATTAAGTACTTATACATAATTTTATTAAAATAAAACGATTTAAACTAGGTGTTCGGATTTATATGTCACTTTATATCATTTGTCGTGGGTCTTAAATCAGAGTAAATGGTGGCTAATCGCTTTTTTATTCCGTTGTATATGTTACTTGTACCTAACCTAGATTAAGGCTACTACTGCCTATATCACAATCACGTTCCAGATGAGAAGTCGGGCAGGTACACGTACATTTTGAATTGCTCCAATCAAATGGCATTTCAGTCGTTAATAATACGCGATATGCATGTTGAACGAATAGGAAATGATTAATTCTCGGGAATAACTTATTCCGAATACGAACACAGAGTAGCAGATAGAGCTATTCAGCTTTACATTGCTAGCTCGGATGAAAAAATTTCATTTCGTAAATAAGGAGGTATTCATTTCTAGTCTGAGAAAGTAACTCTATTCCATCACTTTATAAAAGATACATTACCAGGATAGAATCGAATATTCATATTTGCCTGCCTTTTGTTTGATAAGGCACATAGCTTACCAAATTGAAACTTCTTCACGTGACCGCAAGTAGTAACAACTTCCAGGGTTAGAGAGAAAGTCGGTACTAGTCTCCTTTAACATTTCCAGTGATCTACACCTAAATCGAACTACAGTAGTTTAATGTTTTTAAATAGGGAGTTATTTTTAAATATACCTTATGAAAACGAATAAAAGAAGAATTGACTCATCTTACTTTGACATGAATCATTTAAATACAATGATTTACCATGATTTAATCTTATATATGCATATATTATGTTTGAAATGGGATGCTGGCATAGCTATCACTTTTGCGCTATTAAAGAAAGTGTTTCAGGTATATTGCTTCTATCTTGAACAAATTCCCAGTAGTGCTTTTCTCCATTATAAATCTTTGCAGCTAATGCCCCATTGAAGTGATTACAGATAGTGTTCGTCTTTTACCTTTTCCCATCACAGCTGCCTTGTTCCAAGTACAACGTTATTACAAAAGGAATTTCCGATAAGGTCCTCCCGCATTCATTTGGGACATTGACTTTCCATTAAATCACAAAAAGGTATTCAGGCTGTAGTTGGTGTTTTCTTTACTGCAGCCAGTTACTGCAGATTTTGAATATTCGAAGAGTAAAGGGAGTTGTAACGGATAATTCACTTAGTGGTACTTTTTTCGAGCTACAATAATTATAAGATAAACGAACTTACATAAGTGAAGTTTGATCGTAATTATATGACCGTCTCTTCCGAATAGATCACTATGTAGATGTTTAAAGTTGATTCTGCAACAGTTACATGAGAATAAACGAAAGAGGGAAGTAGTAACTACTCTCTTTAATCTCCAACATTCTTATGAGAGACAACCATCCATGTGCGAAAACTTATTCTAACTGTTACAACTGTAAACTATTCACTATAGTCTGAGAATTGCGTCTGCAAAATTGTCAGTATTTTTTACAGGTCTGTTATAAAATCTTGCAAACACATTTGATGGCGAAGTCCAACCTGCTGTATTGCGTATTGTATCGATGTTGATACCCCTGTTGACAGCTGCTGACGTGGACGCGTGTCTAGTATAGTTTGGCAAACGGATCTGCAACATCGGGGTATCGGTGAGGGGAAAGCAAAACATGGCTGGTTTCATTCATAAAATGCCAGCGGCGTGCGGGATTTTATAAAACTTTGGGATTATTTCATAATTGGTTTAAATTTAGTAAACTATACGTTTATGTTTCACTTTAAATTTGGGGAGTATCTCAATAAGCCCACAATGATATGGAGCATTGTCCATAATAATAAATAAAGTCTCGGGTAAACTCAAAAATAGCTGTTCTCTACAATCTACACCATGTAAAAAAATACTTGAGTTTGTTTCTACACTTCAACAAACGGAAAAATGTCTATTCACTTCCCAAAATTGCCACAATTCAAAAAATCATGATATCTGCGCGATTTAAAACCAAAATGAAGCTAGCGTTTTTGTCAAAGCCGTAAATAAAATATATTTTTCAAATACAAATAGATACTTAACGTGGTTTTTTACCTTGAGAATATATATATATATATATATATATACAGGGTGACTTTGAAGTTGAGTCATTAATTTTCAGATAATGATTGTAGAAGGAAGATAAGCCAAAATATGTGTGTAAAAATAAAAAAAAATTAAAAAAAAAATTTTACCTTGTTTTATAAAGTATCCTCCCGACAAGTATTTCAGTGCGGACCTGTATTTGATCGTGAGGTCCCCTGTGAGGTCTTAAGTCACCTGATTCACGAGCCCGTTGTACTACATTAACAAAGGCACGAGGAGTTGGTTGCACTCGATTGGGAAACCGATCCGCATAAACATGTGCCATTTTTTATTTCGTTTGAGCCACGCAACAGACACCACTATTCACACGCGTTACCGACTGACACTGACTGTATGTATACAACTGAATAAAATAATTGTAAAAACATCGTTCCAAATTCTTTCGCTTTTTTATATATATATTATACATCCGTGATCTTATAATATGCTCATTTACTTTAAAAAGTGCCACAAGCCGAAACATGACCAGAATTGATTTTTATTTTATAATCCGCATATTTCTGGATTCCTATTGTTGCAATTTTGGACTGTTGATGTGGATATTTCTAGAGCATCGGTGTCGCTTGAATAGAAACAAAGAACTTTAAACATATTTCATATCCGTTTAACTTATAACCTCTGTAATAAATAATACTTACATTATACAGCATTTCAAAATTACATTTCACCTATTGAATTAGCATTAGTGTTCGTCAACTTCATCATTATCATCATCGTCACTGTCGTCATCAGTTTCGCTGTCGTCATCTTGACCTATAGTTATTATAACTGGTTCCATTTCCTCCATAAATTGATCATTTTCCCAAAATTTATCTTCAATGTCCCTAGCATGTTGACAAAATTTCTGCCAATCATTAATGGATATTAAGGACATCGCTTCCTGAGTAACTTCTTTCAGTGCGGTTAAACTGAAGTTTCCAGTGGTATTGCGGCTTCTTATATGAAATTTAAGCTTTGCCCAAGCTAATTCTATTGGGTTTAGCTCGCATAAATAAGGAGGTGTTCTTAGAGGAGTATGTCCATGTGATCTTATGATCCGATCAACTACATAATTTTTTTGGTTGTCAGGGCTTATGAAGTAAGACCAGATCGAACAAGTCAAATTTTCTGGCAGTTGCCTCATGATTTATGCCTATAAAATATTTTATTGTATATATTATGTATATGCATGTATTATATATATGTACATGCATGTTTTGAGTCATAAGTACCTTTCTTTGTCAACCAGGCCATTATATCTTTTTTCGAAGATGATTTTGTCGGGGTTTTATCTTCCTGGACGGAATGATATGGAGCATTGTCAAATACTATAACCGAATTGGCAGGTATATTCGGGAGGAGTTTTTCTGTGAGCCAGCGTGTGAAATTTTCCCGATTCATCTGACCGTGGTAATCGCCTGTAGCTAATCCCGCCTTAAATATCAAACAGGCATTGTCAACAAATCCATTTTCTGAACCTGCATGCACTATAATGAGTCGACCTAAAATATACAAGACGATTATATAATATGTTACAAATCAGAGTTAAATTTAACATATATATATAGCATTTTTGCTTATCTGTAGAACCTATACTGCTTATTACACCAGAAACAGTTTCGCTCTGCCAGCATTTTTTGAAAGTCAAGTCATTGTCCACCCAGGTTTCGTCCAAATAAACAATGTTGCGCCCTTCTTCACGATATCTACGTATTTCACGGATGTATTTGTACCTCCATTGCAATATATTAGGCCTCTCCATCAAAACTTTTCTTTTATTTTGACATTTGCGCCAAAAAAAACCATTTGATTTTAATAAACTCCTGAGTGTTTCCCTAGAATAGGGGAAATTTGAGTCTTCTCGCAACTTTTGTAATAACTTCCTAGTTGTCGGGACAACTTTATATTCAAGATAAAATCTGTTTATCAAATGTCTAATAATCTGAAAATCAAAATTTTCATCTTTCTCAACAAGAGACTGACGCGGTCTTTTTTTTCCGGGACTGGATAACATTTTATTCGGGTTATTTTCTAGTCTTTCTTTATCTTCGTTATGAATTTTCCTAACAGAAGATAGTCCGACTCCGGTATAAAGGGACACCCTATCAAGCTTACGTTTAAGCGGCAACTTGAGGGAATTGTTTGCCGCTTCCTCATCGCAAACCCTATAAATAATCATCAGAATGTTAGCTTAGCATTTCCTTGTTTTTCATTTATATTCAGACTCAGTAGTCAAAAACTACAATTATTGCATATTATTATTACTAACCTATAAACATTCGCAATCACTTCTCTTGTTTGGCTATGAAGCGTCTTTCCGCGAGTAAATTGGTTCATTTTAAAAAATAATACTAAAACGAATAACAATACCAAATAACAAAACACTAAACTATTCAAAAACACACAGCACTAAACATACAAACTTAATAGAACAATTAATAGTTAACAATAATAGTTGTAAAACTTATACACGACAATCAACGGAGATAAAACCTACGCCACTGGACTTTTCAATAGTATGGATATTCTAAGAAAGGAGCAAAAAATTGTCTGGGACGCTACCCAATAGGGAGCCGAATTTTCTCATGGCGACAAAACATGTGAGGATATCCGCCAATCAGATTTGTTTAGGCGGTGTCCAATATACCTTTCGGGTGGTTGTTGCCAGCTCAACCGATGTCGATAAGATCTTTGGAAAAATGTTTACTTATGATACGATTCAGTAGTAAAAAATAGTTATTAAATACAAATAGAGCTAACAACCCATTAAAATACTCAGTATTTTGAATTATTATTTTTTGGAATTGTGAAAAATCGATTTTCAAATCATTGAAATTACTTTTATTATTATTATTGCTTTTTTGTAGTTAAATTTGGCAATATCGAATATTTTCGGTCGCATTCCTTTCGCTGTTGCAGATCCGTTTGCTAGTGATGCAAAGTTTCGTTACTTTTTAGGACTTGTAAGGACTCGTTACTTTCGAACTTTGGACTCGTTAGTTTAGTTACTATTTGGACATTTCGTTTAGAACCTACATTCTATATATTATATCAAATTATTACTTTGGGATTGATCCAATTATTATTTTTTGTCTAATGCCTTGCCTATTAATTTTTTTGATATTTGATACGTAGAAGGTACTTATATTTTAAACTCGTCGTTGTGTGACGTCTGGTTCGTTGGCTGTACGCTGTAAATAGTATTTAACAAGTGGCATAACCAGATGGGGACCGTGGAGCAACCACTCTCCTCACTCTTTACTTTAGTTGAGTAGCGCCCCCTGCCCTAACAGTCTGGTTACTCCCCTGCCCTACTTAACAGTCTGGTTACTCCACTGTAAATGGTGTTCAACAAAATACTTATAATAATAAAACATACCTGAAACTAAGTTCCTTTTGCACCTAGGCAAATTTTCGTCTTCCACCCGCCGTTTTGCCCTTTCTCCTTCCAATGAAAGAGTCGGATGTTTAGTTTTCAAATGCTTCCTTAAATTGCTAATGTTTCCATTTTTATGCGAATAAATATTTTTACAAAGATTAGACTTTGCATTAGCTTCCGATATATTGGTGAAATGCATCCAAATAACACTTCTTTTTTGAGTTTGCGATTCTCCTGAACCGGACGCGGATGATTCCATATTTTTGTACAAATAATAATTATATTATTGCTCGAGCTTGTACGGCAACATCCAAACCAGTAACAACCCGCCAACCGGTAGCTCTCAAAGTCAAATGATAAGTGTACAGGTGTACACAAACATTGCCAACCTAAAGCTCCGCAGTCCGCAACTCGTTTGATAGAAGAGCATCTAAAGTTGCCTAAGCCTAACGATATTCACATCATTTCATTTCCACCCAGTTTACATCCAAGAACCAAGTGACTTGCTGCTGGCGCTGGCAGTACTGGCTACATTAAATCCCAGTAACGTTTGTATCTAAAGTAATGTATAGTGTAGTAACTAACAGTAATTAAAAAGTATACACAGAAAAAGACCGTATCGCATTCAAAGTAACGAATTCAAATAAAAAGTAACGAGTCTTTTCAAAAAGTAGGACTCGTTACATTTAGTTACTCATTTGTAACGATTATTTTGTAAGCGTTACTTAATTATTTTACATCACTACCGTTTGCCAAACTTTACTATGTGCTGTAAAGATCGATGTGTCAATTCCACTTTTGTCCAGCACTATGCGAATCCAACGACTAATGGACTGTGCCGTTGCTTCCTTATAAGGTTTCTTATGAGTCAGAAAAAGTTTCGAGAGCTTACCAGACTGCCTGAAATCTCTGGTTCTGTTCAAATAACATTTGAGTGTACTTGCTACACATAGTTTTGGGTTATTTGAAAGAAATTGGCCGTGCTCGAAAGAACATTTTCTTATAGCGCCCAGGGATAACAAACGCTCGATTTCTAAATTTAAAAATCTCTGTTCTGTTGAAGACCATTTCAATTCCTTAGGAACAGATTTCTGAACAGGTGTCTGAGAAAAAGGTATTAGATAACCTTTAACCCATGATAACAGAAGATTATCCGACGTTAACGAATTCCAAGCTGGTAAAAAGAATTTTAGTCTTCCACTTATATAAATTACCTTTAAAGGGTCCGCTTTTGATAGGCTTGGGTTTGATTGGTTCTGTATGCTGGACGAATTTCTTTCGTTGATCGGGGGGCTTTCCGAGGAGTCTTGGCTTCGAAACTCGGGGTTTTCCGTGAGTATTTCGGTCTGCCTCGATAACCCTTGACATTCACTCGAGGCAGACCCTTGAAGTTTACCGAAGACGTCAGTGTAGCAGTAACTGCTTTAGGCTTCAGGTTGGATGACAATTTTTCCATTTCACGAGCTGCTTTCACCCGATCACCCAGATTTTGTCCAAACAGCCAACCATCCACAGATACGTTAGAAAGGGTTCCTCGGAACTGTTTGTCTACACTCACCGATACCAAATTCCGCCTACACGTAGATTCTTCATGGTGAATGTCCGAAATTAAACGTCCGGCATCACTGAGGCATTCGACCAGCACTCTGGTATGTGCCCCCTCCCCTTTTTCCAACAGAATTGTCAGCGCTTTGCCAATTGCCACCAGGGCAGCCCCCATCTGGTCTTGGCGCTTAGAGAGCTTCAAGTCCCGCTGCTTGTGTTGTTCCGTGAGAACCGATAAAACCTTTGAGTTCAGTTTGGGGGCATTAGCAAGGCTTAAGTTAGTGGGAGGAGAATATTTTTTACATATAGTTGCTAAAACCTCAGAATCCAAACCTTCCTGTAATATATGGGACCAAATTTTAACAAGTTCGCTGTTAATGTCTTTTGTAGAGGCTTGATCGTCCACAGAGTTTTTCCCCAAAAGTTTCAAAATTTCATCCGAGATGGCAACACTGCGTTCGGCAACACTGCATTCAGCAACACTGCGTTCAGCAACATCGCACTCGGCAACACTGCGTTCGGCAACGTCGCACTCGGCAACATTGTTCCTCTCCAAAGTTCCGTCTGATATGGCAACATTGCGCTCGGCAAGGTTATTCTCTGCTGCAAAAATGGAAGAAATTATGATACAACTGTACCTGCCTTTAGAAATCGCCAAGACTCGTTGACAATATATGAAAATAGAGATGATCTTAGCAGCGACTTGCAAGTCGCGGGGATAACGGTGACAGCGACCTTAAAGTCGCCGGTAGATTTAGCAGCGCTTTAGGCCACTGTTTATCTATGGTCGCTGCCACCAGCCAGCGACTCCCTGGCACTGATTAAATTACTCGATATTTGGCGGCGGTTATCCATTGATATTAACGAGGTGTAGATGTTCAGGTTCCTGAAGATTTGAATTAAACTATATTTAAGGTTTTTGTTTTTAACAATATTGAGCACAAAACACATAAAATCATAAAAATACATAAAATATCTTTCTAAGAATCTTAAAAAGTAAAACAAAATACTATTTTACCAGTCAAAATAAAACTTTTAAAACATAACAAATGTAGTATAAAAATGCTTCTTTTATATGTTAAACATTGCTTAATAAACGAAACATTTTTCTATGAAACAGGAACTCACAACAATAACAATAAAAACTAACAAAATAGGTTAGGCTACGCTGTAGCGCCCCTGTACTTCCCGCGCGATGATCGCGAACGCGATGTGTATATGCTTCCTGGCAGCGACCACGACCGAAACAGCTACCGATCAGTGGTTACCGATACCGATACTTCCAAACAGCGATCTGGGTCGCTGCTTCATGGAGAATCAGGTCGCCGGGACTAACGGTGACCATTCAAGTCACCGGGAAAGGTCGCCGGTACCGATATATTGATCATCTCTAGATGGAAGAAATTATGATACAACTGTACCTGCCTTTAGAAATCGCCAAGACTCGTTGACAATATATGAAAATAAAGGCGACTCGTTGGTCTTGCGCTTATCAAAACTCGTTGACGACATCATAAACTACCTTACATGTGGCCAAATCTCGTTGGTATTGTAAAAAAAACAAACTTGAATTTGTCAAAACTCGTTGACAAGATAGGAGAATTGTGATGCCCCACATTTCCAAAACTCGTTGGCAATGTAATAAAATAATCGTGTGTTTGTCAAAACTCGTTGACCACAGGATTATACCGAAATTCGTCGGTAATACCCAATTTGGGTATAACAAGGGTACCCTTGCTTAGACAGACGTGTGTAACCAAAACTCGTTGGTAGCCATATTGTTTTTGTTTTATACACAATTATATTATGCATCCATAGGATACTTACGTCCCGATGAAGAGGTATCGTAGTTTACCAGGCCTACGGTAGCAGGCCGAATGATTTGGGAGAGGCTTCTTTCACCAACACTACTATCCGAGCTTTCGGGTGACGGCTCTCGTCTTTTGCGCTTCTTCTGAAGTCGGGATATCTTACGAGACAGCTTGTTCAACTGGGTCATGATTCCGGACAGCTCATCAGACGAATCCGAATCTGCATCAGACAGGGCCTGAGCCCGTTTTCGCATTTTTCTACTCATTTTGGTACGCGAGGGTAGGACCGGTCAGATGTTATTTTATTTAGCTTTGGAATGCGTGGCGCCACCTAGCGGCGAGGCTGAACTACATAGTGATCTAGAGGAAGAGACGGGTAATATAATTTTCAATCTAATTGGATTATCTATATTATCTCAGAAAAATAGCTTTTTTGAAATTTACTTTTCGATGATTATTCCCTTTAAATGTCGGCTGTTAGTGCGGTCAGTGCAGTCCACCCCGCAATTCCAAACATCGGTTACCCGTTCGAGTATTTCGTGTGGTAATAAGTGATTGACGTCACGCCATGATAACCCACTATTTAATGCCTGTAATTCAACCTTATGATCTTAAGAATATTTGGATTCAACAAGACTGCACACCGCTACTTGCAATACAGCCCATTAAACCTCAGCTTAACTGCGACAACAATTCGGCGAATAGCTGATTTCTTGATTTGGGCAGATAAAGTGTCCGCCTACAAGACCTATATGCCACACCTATCTGCTTTTTCGTTTTGGGGCTATCATTGATAAGAACGTAAAATTGAGGAATCAGAAATGAGTATTACTCGTGTTATTTATGAAATACCACCCGATGTACGCGTCATCGAAAACTGGACCATGCTTCCCGGGAATGTCACGGATGCTTCTTTATTTTATAATAAGGATAATCCGACTCAGTTGATTGATCTTATTTTGTACACTTTTCAAGGAGTGAAATGAATCGTCAATTATTACGAGACGGCTCAAGATAATATCTATTACTTGTACGTTCATCGCTGGCCATTAATAATGTATCGATGGATAGTTCTTTCCAAATGCTCTCTCGGCAGATGCTAATTAGCCATCGATTTTTCTCTCGATATCTGGTGCATGCTAGAGCAAGCCTTGGGAAATTGCTAGTACCGCAATCATTAAACAATTAAACTCATTAAAATGAAATATGTTGTTACAAAAATTATTTCATCTTCCAGGTCAAAAAATGTGATAACATAGACATTTTCTACTACTACGAAAGTCGAAGGCTCTTTGTAAGTATATATTAACAGTAGCTTACTAACTTATTGGTTATTCTTAACATTGCACATCTGCTGGGCTTTACGTTCAACGTCGCACATCCATTTCTTACAATAGTCTATTTGAGGAAGTATTTTTAATAGTTTTCGTCTGATTGTTACAAGGTGTGCATAAAGATACCTAACTGTAAAACATTTTCCAGTTATATATGTTTATACATGCCGTAGATAATCTCATATTTTTTATATAGGATAGATGCTATGCTTTCGTTTCTTGTCCAGAGATGATTGTGCAAACGATGCTGATGCCAAAAAGGACGAAACAACAACAAAATGCATTTTTTAAATTAAAATCCATTATGTTTTTATCATCTCTTTCACATTATGAAACAACCAGACGAAATGTATTAAGAACACTTTTCTAACAGACTGTTGAAAAAAGGGATGTGAGAAATAAGTCGAACAAACACCAAAGTTGCTGGAATGACAAGCATCAATTAAATGAGCCGAAAGGTGGACTGCTGGAATCAATACTTTCAAATGCGCATAAAAGGTGAAACGTCAGATCTAAGTTCGAACGAGTGCCGTGTCAATGTTGGGACAAAGCTATTATGCAGAATATTTCTTAATCATGTACTAATATTTCAGCTCATCAATGAAAACCTTCACCAACTAATGCAAAAAGCAGTTTGATTCCTTTTTGATTCAGGCCATGCTTTCGTTCTGCCTATCATCCTCATATTACCCTATCCAATAAAGTAACATGAGTTCAATTAGATAGTACATTGAGACTTTAGTTTCTCCAGCAATCTCCTTCAGTTATCCACATTGGAGCACAGCACAAATCTAGTCGTTATTCCACTTACTATTTAGCACACAATTACACACTGTATACGTATTGTAAGCTATGTGCCTATCGCCAAAGATTTCCTCTTAGTTCCGCATGGCTTTATATGAATACGCGTAAAAAAGGCTATCTGTGCTGGAGTATAGAGCGCTGCTTCAACGTTTCCGGTTTCCATTCTATGATGAACCAACTTTACTACCTCATCCATGAAATCACATCACCGGGTAGATTATCGCCATTTTGCGTCAATCGGAGGCCGAAGATTGATGAGGAGCATCTCGTATACATGTTCGAACAAGCTACATGATAACTGCCTTTCGGCAAACAATTTATTATGCTGCCTTGTGTGTATTAACGTATGTCCTACAAGTTTTGGCACAAAATTCATAGGCTCTAATTTTAACAAACACAAAATAATATCAAGTTGCCTTTCGGAACAAAAGTTTGTTTACTTACTTTACTGCCAGTTGACATTTATTTATTTTGGAGCTTTCATCTTAAGATGTCGTATAAATTATAAATTTATAAATAAGAAGAAGTATATATAGTAAAGCTGAAATCTGTCGAATATTCCAGAATGAAACATTTCTCACAGAACCATTTATCGGACAATAGCGGAGTATGTGCAGGGAATACCATATCTGTATCTCCCAAAAAGTGGAAGACCACGTGCATTTACTGCACAGAGGTCAGAGAGATTAGTGAGAAGAACAAAAAATCATGCTGGAATGTCAACAGGGAGACAGATATTCTAAGAGTACGATATCGTTGGAATTGAGAAGGAATGGTCCCTTTTTATATACTTCAGCTACCACGAAGGCTTAGATACCCATGGTACCATGGGGCCTTAAGGGGATGCAGGGAAAAGGGGGGGGGCGCTATACAGACTCTAGCGAAGGAACACGTGTACATGCAGGATGCACACATTCTGGCGCAGCCTACGAAGTCCGCCGGGTGGTACCTCCGCGTTCGACAGCCAGAGACCGTCTACCACGGAAAATCACAACATCCAAGAGAAAACTTTCTCTTGGGACAGGATTTGAACCCTGCGCCACCGCTGCTGCCTAAATATCGAGACTTAAGTGTCCCAAATACTCTCAAACGCAACTCCTTCGTATACCAAGATGCTGTCGTCAACTGAGGCACCAATGGAAAAATTATTATCTTAAATGACGAAAAGTATTTCTCTTTGAGTAATTCTGAAATGAAGGGAAACGACGGATTTTATACGAACAACGTAGAGTAATGCCCTGACAAGGTAAGACACAAACATAAAGCGAAATTTGCAGATAAAATCCTTGTCTGGTGCGCAATTTCTAACAAGGGTGTATTCCAACCTTTTGTAAGAAGAGTGAGGGGTGAAGCTTTTTATAGTCAGAGCTATATTGATAGCTGCTTTTCCAAATTGCCTCAGTTTGTCCACGAACATCATGCTAATGGCCATATCATAATTTAAAACGTTAATCTTCCAAACTTGTCGTAGGCTCGGCCAATAGAGAATTTTTTGGGCTTAGCTATCTTAATTCCGTCCAGGACCTCATGAGAGACATTTGAAGAAAGTTGCGTCTGGTGGAGCAGAATGGGCCTCTCCACATAATTCGATAGTATAGTCAGGTATTGAGTGGTAATTTATGATAACCAGTTAGTGTTTAAATAAATTTTTCCATTAAAAAAATTCCGATAAGTACGAGTATTTTGTGCCAAAACCTTTAGGGCATAGGTTATTATGGCCGCATGGGGTACAAATATGAGAATTTGAAACTCAGCACGACTTTCAGTGAACAATGCATTGTCACACTGCTGAGGTACTGTCTCACGGACTTTCGATTTGTCATCTCCATAGATATAAAAAAGTGTGTCTGTGCAAAGAAGAGCTCTTCGCATACTCGCTGCTTTCATGGGTTTTGTTTCGATTCTATATACGAAGCTGTCTATCACCAAAGATTTTCTCTTGCTACGGGATGGACATTGTCATTGAATAAATTAAAACGGCTATCTCGACGTGATATTCTACGTAACTAGCCAAACACCTGCTGCTTCAATGGTTCCAGTTTCCAACATCCTACCACCGGGTAGATATCGCCAAGCCACATCGGTTGGAGGCCGAGCATGAATAAGAATCACCCTGTATATATATTCCAATTAGCTCAACAACATTGAAGCTGCCTACTTTTGAAGATGTTGTTGTTTCCCTATGGCTATCATAATTCCAATAGAAAGTGCTGCCTGTGTCAGGGTATAGTACGCCGAAATCCGTAAATCCAACGTTTGTAGTTTTCGTTCCAAATTAAGCAATACCTTGTATACGCAATTACCTATCACCAACGATTTTCTCTTGCTTCCGGGTGGGTATTATAACGATCCCATTGGATATGTCTAAAAAAGGCTGTCTGTGTCGGGGTATAGCACAGTGCTTCGGCGGTAACCGCATATCCGCTGCTTCAACGGTTCCGGTTTCCATTCTACAATGGTATTAACGTCAGCACGGTTCGCTGCCCCTGAAACAACTTTACCATCTCATCTATGAAATCACATCACCGGGTAGATTATCACCGTGTCGGAGACCGAGTATCCAGCGGGGCGACAGGGCGGCAAGGGCGGCAGGGTAGCAAGAGCGCTACAGCGGCTCTTTTCGGGGTGAGAGCGTGTGATCTGCGATGCATGCAGGAGGGCTCATCCGGAAAATCGTCGTTGCCGATGCTCGCCGCTCGCCGCCGCCGAATATATACGACATCGCGCTTAGGAATTGACGGATTGAGTAATGATTTTTATGGGAAGGAGACGGACAGTGTCGCGACTGTGGAAAATCTCCTATAGGGCATAGTAGCTACTCCATTGTACTTTTTATCTTCAACGAAAAATATGTTTTAGGGAGGTAAAAACCTATATCGTAATTTACTTCTTAAAGTATATAGTTACGCAATATAAGAAATATCTATTAATAGAAACTAATCTTATATGCTGAGAGCATATTATGATTTATACATTTGATTTCACGTTTTATTATTTTTTCGGATGTTATTTAAAAGTTCTTTATTTATTTTTAGAATGATTTTTTGTATTTGGTTGATTAATACATGGTGTGAAAGTTGTGATTCAGGCTTATTTGTACATTGCTTGGATTTGATCGAGCATATCAAGTCAAAACCATGGTTACAATATTTGAAATAGATACTTATGTTTGCTTTCACTTATAACATGTATTAGTTTGGAAAATATTTGTCCTGAATCGTGTAAATCAACTAAGAATATATACCAACTGATGTGAAGTTAGGCGAGCCACGGTTCAAAATAGTTCAAACACCAATGTTATTTCAAATAATGAAAAATTACCGTGATCAGTTTTCCTTTGAAAAATACCAGTTCAGACCCGTGTAGTAAGTAAACCAAGCAATATCTTTAGAAATCGGATTTGAAAAAATGAAAATGTCAAAATCCTGTAGCAATAACGAAGTTGTCGATGTGATCTTAGCTTAGGTCAGCGCCTTCAAAATGCTGCTTAGCTTCGAGAGTGTATTCAAATAGTTTTATCAAATTAACGAGAGTAGCTATCTCTTCATTCTTTACATTTTTGCTGCAGATTCATCATTACCTTTGTTATTCTAATCATTGCGGTTTCTGAAAAGAAAAGTTTTATTTCATTTCATTCATAACACACCCTATAGTTACTAACTTTCGCCTACTAAAGCTGCATTTGCATGTCGATAAATTTCTTCCTGCCAGATACATCCTGTTATTAGTCTTCTGCCTTTATGTTACATTTTATTTATCCATACATGCAGGTGAGTACCAAAAACATTTATCATAACACAGTCTAACTTATATGTTGAATTTTCTACTTTTTGTTCAACGATGTCGCTCATCTACGCTACTGAACAGTGGCAGTATCTTCCAAAGCTTTGCGATGGTGGTAAAGCAACAGACCCTTTTCTGTATGTTAGATGGCCCTTAAATTATTTCCAACCCAATTCCTCAACTAAACCTACCTGTGGACAAAATGAAATTGGTATGAAGATGGAGCTTAAGCATCATAATGTTACTGACGAGTTAGTTTCACCGACTTCTTGCTCAACGGCCTGTAATTTCTGCACAAATGGATGGTTATGGACATTAATAGATATTTTTAGTTTCTTAACCTAGGTTTATTATTTTTTAATGTGAGAAGAATAATTGAAATAATGTGATTGTTTTCTCAAACAAGGTGTTCATCATTATTATGTAATTTTACTACTAATGTTTCAAGTTAGGATCGCTCTGATCATTTCGGTAGCACTTGCCCGCAACAACCTACATTTTCTACGGGGTGCTGAAGTTGTGGATGAGAATTTTTCATCATTAAATTAAATAGGCACGGTTGTACAACAAAGCACTAGAGCATCTTGTGGAAAAAAATTGTCTGTAAAGCACCACTATTCCAGGAAAACTAAAGGAGGTGGGTTGATAAGGGTAATTTTTCGCCCATAACACACTCAAAAATAAAAAGTTCGATTCCAGACTATTATTGAATAAAGCAATAATGTCTGGATGCCAGTGTGATTGTTGTAAAACGTGGCGAAGAACAAACAGTGATTTTCGTAGCTGCTCGAACAAAAAGATTATAGCAATACTTAGAAAATCTAAAAACTGTGATCTGCAGATTGGTTCTTAGTTATGTCTTAAGTGCAGATCATATGCATTCCGCGTGGCTCAAACTTAAAAGACTCCCACTTCATCTTCTGTAAGGACAACATGAAAACTGATTATCTGTTATTATTGTCTAATAAACATATATAACACTCAGATAAATATTCAATTTATGTATACCACGAATTTCAGTTTTCATTTGAAATAAGTATGTTTCCTTCTTTGTTATGGAGTATACTCTTCATAAATATACAGGGTGGCCCATCCATGCGTGGACGGAATATTACTCATAAACAAATACAATTTGGGAAAATCTACATATGAAAGTTGTGATTTTTCAAATGGAATGCCTCAAATTTTATTGCATATTTGGATAAACCAATTCAAAAGAAGAAAATTGATATGAAATACTATGGGGTTTTGGTAATTAGCTACTGAGATATAAGGTGTTTTGTCTAACAAACCGCCCACTTCGGCAACCCCTCAGTCCGCCATTTTGAAATTTGGAGTGCTGAATTTTGTATAAAAAAAAACTTAACCCCTCAGCTTTTATCTTATTTGTTAGTTCTTCGAATTTTAATTTTTGCTCATAAACGCTAATTGTAGTTTTTCTCAAGAATTTCAAATGCATTACCCTGTATATTTGTTCAAGATTCAATTTTTGATAAGCTTTTTTTTGATACTAGGCACATAAGGGTTTTTACGGCTATTTTTTTATGTTATTAGCACGTCTTTTATGGAACGGCTTAACTCCCTAAAATATCGCATCGTCCTTGGAAACAAATAAATTGTTGATTAATTACAAACTGTCAAAATTAGCTTTGTGAGCATTATAATAAAAAAGTGTTTGAAAATGAATTTTTCTAAAGAAGAAATGGTGAATATGGTGTTCGTTTTGAGCTAAGCCCAAACAAATATACTAAGCGACATATAAATCCGAACACCCAGTTTAAATGGTTTTATTTTAATAAAATTTTGTATAAGTACTTAATGAAGCATAATAAGTAAATGATAGAAATTTCAAAATGATTGCACTGCTTTAAAGCCCTTTGACTTTTAATAATGTGTGGATGCACCCTGATGTGCTACGCATTCTCCAACGCGCCTAGGCATGCATCTGATCAGGTGGTCAATGTCCTCCTGTGGTATCTCATTCCAGGCAACCACCAACTCCTCTCGAAGTGCTTCTAGAGTCTGAGGAGGACGTTGCAAATTGAGCAATCTCCTACCCATCATATCCCACACGTGCTCAATTGGGGATAAGTCGGGAGATCTTGGTGGCCATGGTAACAATGTGACATCATTATGTTGAAAGAAGTCTATTGTGACTCTTGCAACATGTGGTCGGGCATTATCTTGTTGGAAAGTTGGATCTGCCAGGGTGTCAAGATAGGGTAAAAGATGGGGTTCTAGAACTTCGTGGATATAACTCTGCGCGTTCATGTTACCTCTGATGAAGATTAAAGGTGACCTGGAAGCATAAGCTATAGCATCCCAAACCATAACTCCACCAGTGTGATGAACATGTCTTTCAACAAAAAACTGTGGATTCCTCCTTTCACCACGTCGCCTTCTAACCCTGGTGCGACCATCGTGCATGCCTAAACAAAATCGAGACTCGTAACTAAAGACAATACTGTTCCATTCCTGATCCCAGAGTGACCGTTGTCTGCACCACTCAAGGCGATTACGTCGGTGTTCTCGAGTTAAAGGGAGGACCCAGTGTGGCCGGTATAAAAACAAGCCAAAACTTCTCATTCGTCGGTAAGCACTTCGCATGCCAAATACTGTTCCATTCCTGATCCCAGAGTGACCGTTGTCTGCACCATTCAAGGCGATTACGTAGGAGTTCTCGAGTTAAAGGGAGGACCCAGTGTAGCTGGTATGAAAACAAACCATTCATTTGCAATGGACCTGGTAGTGGAGAAACGGTCCCTTAAGGCCAATAATCTTAGGCGGCGATCTTCACGGTCTGTTGTTCTACGGCGGCGTCCAGTGCCCCTTGCTCTTTGCGTACGGCCTTCTCGAAGCCATGCCTGACAACACCTAACCACAGTGTCTACACTTCTTTGTACTCTAACTGCAATTGCCCGAAAAGAAAGTCCAGCTTCCCGAAGTCCTACTATACGGCCCCTATCAAACTCACTAAGTTGACGAAATCGTACAGGTCTCCGTACTCTAGAGATCGTAACCGAGCGTAAAGGATGTCAAGAACCAAAATCCGCCAACGTTGATTCTTTACTGCGGCTGAAATATTCATTTTTAGAACGTTAGTGAATTAAAAAAAAGCAGTATAAAAACCGGAATGTCCAACTGATAAGGCTGAAAATAAAACCATTTAAACTGGGTGTTCGGATTTATATGTCACTTAGTATATATAGAGCATTAGAAATTTTTGAGAAAAAGTACGATTCGCGTTTCTGACCACTCTGTATGAGCAAAATGAAAATTCGAAAAACTAACTAATGAGAGTAAGTTTTTTTTGATACAAAATCCAGCACTCCAAATTTCAAAATGGCGGATTGAGGGGTTGCCGAAGTGGACGGTTTTTCTGGACAAAACACCTTACATCTCAGTAGCTAATTACCAAAACCCCATACTATGTTATATCAGTTTTCTTCTTTTGAATTGGTTTACCCAAATATGGAATAAAATTTGAGGCATTCCATTTGAAAAATCACAACTTTGATATGTAGGTCGAAATTGGGACACGCTGTATAATGGCCAATATTTTAGAATGTGCTCTCATGTGTGATACATAACATCCCATTAGTAGATTTTCTCAAAATGTATTTGTTTGAGTAATACTCCGTCCTCACATGGATGGGACACCCTGTATATCTAGGTGCTGACGAGCGAAATATGGCTCTTATCAGCCCACCTCCTTTGCTTGCTGAGACGTTTTCAATCACTACTGTCTAATGGATGATATTTTGTCAATTTATAAATAATACAATACAAGAAAACGCAGAAGGCTAAACTTTTGTAGATTTGGTTGATCTTATGAAACAAAATATACACATGTAAATTTCCGCAGGGGAATTTTTTATTTATGTTTTCTTTTTAAAATAGCTAATGGTATCATGGATTGCGCAAAAGTGTTTGCACAAATAAGTCTCAATGTCAATAAAAGACAAACTCGCAATAGAGAGCTGTTTACGATTCCACACCATTCCACGAATTATGGTATGAATGAACCAGATACAAGAATTCTTAAATCCTGCAACGCCACTGTAAGCTACAATACAGATGTTTTGAGCAGCAATATTAGGCACATCAAAAAGCAGATGAAAAATGTGTCTATTTAACTTTGCTTTGTTGGGTTTCAAACATAAGTAGACTGGGTATCATACGAATATTTAGTTGAATAATTTATTTAAAGTTATTGTAATCTTTCACATAAACGTAATGTTTTCTGTATGTAATGGAAAATCGTAAATAAATAAATAAATATGTCAGAGGAGTGACATATAAATCCGAAAACCCAGTTTAAATGGTTTTATTTTAATAAAATTTTGTATAAGTACTTAATGAAGCATAATAAGTAAATGATAAAAATTTCAAAATGATTGCACTGCTTTAAAGCCCTTTGACCTTTAATAATGTGTGGATGCACCCTGATGTGCTACGCATTCACCAACGCGCCTAGGCATGCTTCTGATCAGGTGGTCAATGTCCTCCTGTGGTATCTCATTCCAGGCAACCACCAACTCCTCTCGAAGTGCTTCTAGAGTCTGAGGAGGACGTTGCAAATTGAGCAATCTCCTACCCATCATATCCCACACGTGCTCAATTGGGGATAAGTCGGGAGATCTTGATGGACATGGTAACAATGTGACATCATTATGTTGAAAGAAGTCTATTGTGACTCTTGCAACATGTGGTCGGGCATTATCTTGTTGGAATGTTGGATATGCCAGGGTGTCAAGATAGGGTAAAAGATGGGGTTCTAAAACTTCGTGGATATAACGCTGCGCGTTCATGTTACCTCTGATGAAGATTAAAGGTGACCTGGAACCATAAGCTATAGCACCCCAAACCATAACTCCAACAGTGTGATGAACATGTCTTTCAACAACTGTGGATTCCTCCTTTCACCACGTCGCCTTCTAACCCTGGCATGACCATCGTGCATGCCTAAACAAAATCTAGACTCGTCACTAAAGACAATACTGTTCCATTCCTGATCCCAGAGTGACCGTTGTCTGCACCACTCAATGCGATTACATCGGTATTCTCGAGTTAAAGGGAGGACCCAGTGTGGCCGGTATGAAAACAAGCCAAAACTTCTCATTCGTCGGTAAACACTTCGCATGCCAATAGGTCTTCCGTGTTCTGCAAACCATTCATTTGCAATGGACCTGGTAGTGGAGAAACGGTCCCTTAAGGCCAATAATCTTAGGCGGCGATCTCCACGGTCTGTTGTTCTACGGCTGCGTCCAGTGCTCTTTGCATACGGCCTTCTCGAAGCCATGCCTGACAACACCTATCCACAGTGTCTACACTTCTTTGCACTCTAACTGCAATTGCCCGAAAAGAAAGTCCAGCTTCCCGAAGTCCCAATATACGGCCCCTATCAAACTCACTAAGTTGACGAAATCGTACAGGTCTCCGTACTCTAGGCATCGTAACCGATCGTAAAGGATGTCAGGAACCAAAATCCGCCAACGTTGATTCTTTACTGCGGCTGAAATATTCATTCTTAGAGCGTTAGTGAATTAAAAAAAAAGCAGTATAAAAACCGGAATGTCCAACTGATAAGGCTGAAAATTTTTTCACTTGTTATTTACAGTAAGATAAATACATTCACCAACTTTTATTAAAATAAAACCATTTAAACTGGGTGTTAGGATTTATATGTCACTTAGTACTCGTATATGTAACTGATCCGAAGAACAAAGATATTTTAATTATTAAGGAACACTCCGTACTTTATTCGAATAGCCTAAGATTAAATTGCATAACACTTCAACAGATATAGGGGAATTCCTTAATAATTATAACTTATTATTAGAAAGAATGCATGGACAAAGCCCAAGGGTGGTCAAACTCAAGAGTTTGAAATATTCTTGTGACTGCATCCATTTTAGTATCTGGAAATGTATTTTATATTTATGGACGTTTTACGTTGAAGTTCTAATATCGCCTAATCGCAGTGAGACATGTGTTTCTTTATATTGTAATTTAACGAGTCATGTCAGTCAGTCATTGAAGCTGATTAAAACGGATGCAGTCGAATTCTCATGATCGAAAATATATGCCAGCCTCTGACCCCATGACTTATTTTAATACCAAATTCAACAGCTATACTAACCTGGTCTAATATAAAGTCAGAAGCACTTTCTAAATTCTCGATTTAAAATCTATTGAAGACTTATTTAGTTACATAAACCCTTGAATGCTCTGACAATGCATGCAGCAAGCACTTGTTATACTTTATGGAAAACACGCAAAGGAAACGTATAATGTATCATCGGGTATACAGTAGTTAAGCCCATATACGAGCCCCTTCCCACTTCAGTTGGCCCAACTATTGAAATCTTAATTTTTTTCTTATCAAACACAAATAATAAAAATGTAGCAGGGTGTTATAGGTTTAAAATATTAACAATGAATATTTTGATAATATATAGTAGAAAACAGCAACTTTATCACTCCCTAATCAAATTTGCAGCATAAAAATAACACATGTTGCAATTACAGCATATCAACCAGTTTTCATTTCAATGCAAAATAAGTCTATAACGCATAGGTGGCTGTGAAAAATAAAAGCCATAACAATTGTTTTTATTAATCACAGCTGTCAGAATACGTTTAAAATAGTTTTGTTTTGGGTAGTTAAGGTTTTCAAAATGGGTAAAGGAAAGGTTATTAGTGAAAAAATTCGGTTACTGATAATTAAATTTTTTAATTCTGGGAAATCAAACTCAGAAATTGCAACTTTGTTAGACTTATCGCGGTACAGTGTGGGAAATACTGTTAGAAGATATAACGTAACTGGTTCAGTTAATATTAAGCCACGATATGTGAAAAAAAAGTAATATCACAAATGCCGACCGAAGAGCATTAAGAAGAAAAATCGTGAAAAACCGGTTTGCCAATTATTTACAATTAAGTGCTCTGTGGAGTGACGCTGTTGGAAGGAGAATTTCGATGTCCACAACTCATAGGGAGGCCCACAAACTGGGATTTAGCACTTGCAAGGTAAGTTTTCTTATAAAAAAAAGTGAAGTAAAAACCCTAAAATTGCACAACTTTTTTATAGGCCAAAGAAAAGCCACTATTAACTCCATTGCAAAAGAAAAATCATCTTAGATGGGCTAAAGAACATAGACAATGGACACCTCAACAATGGTGTGCAATACAATGGGGTGATGAGGCCCGATTCGAAGTTTGTATTGGTGACAGTCGCCGTAGAGTTATTCGCAAAAAAATGAAGCATTCCATGTTGACTGTCTGAAGAGAAAAGTGGAATTTCCAGCATCCATTATGGTCTGGGGCAGTATGTCATCAAAAGGAGTAGGAAAACTTCATTTTATTGATGGAAATGTGGATACAAGCAAATATTTGTCAATTTTAGAAGAATCGCTTTTACCAGACATCCGGCCAAGATTTTGTGTTTCAGCAAGATGGAAAGGCTATAAAATGGATGGAAGAAAATAATGTACCACTTTTGAAATGGGTTTCTAGCAGTCCAGATCTGTCACCTATTGAAACTTTGTGGCACGAGATGAAAAAGGTTCTACGACAACATCCTGCTCGTACAATCACCGAACTGAGACAAGATCTTTAAGAAATATGGGATTGTTTTACACCAAATTTTTGAAAAAAATTGGTTAACACTATGCCCAAAGAATTCCAGCCGTAATAAAAAATAAAGGTGATGTTACCCAATGGTAATCTTTCAGTTGTTGCTTTGTTAACTTCGCGCATTTATTCGCACATTGTTTATTTGTTCAGATGTTCTATTAGTTATAGGTCTAAGAGATTTCAAATATGTATTTTCTACCACTAGAGTGTATCTAAAATGTTTTTTAGAAAATAAATTGCTTTAGAAGTAAATAGTTTCGTCATGTTTAGTTTATAAACGCATATTTTGGTACAAATCTTGAAGTGGGCCAACTGAAGTGGGAAGGGGCTCGTAGATATTGGGCAGAAATATTAACTGCCGGTTCAAATTGTGATCCGAGTATCCATCCCTCATTATACCTAATATTAAAAGCAAGTATAATTAAGACTTGAAAAAGGTAAACAAAATTGAAGCGAACGACATTACAAAAACTTGTCAGCGGATCTCGCATAAACTCATTTAAGTCCGTCACGGAAGTTTAATAAGATTTTTAACTTTTAATGTCGCTTTTGACGAGTATTTTCGGCGCATTCACAGATTTTTCAACCTCCTCCACGCTATCCCGTTCGTTACAAAGATGAGATAAAACCCCGCCGGTCGTCGTGAAAAGAAAGATGATCTGACGTGTAGCAAAAAGATGACCTATTGCACTACTAATACATCCTTTTAAAGGTCGAGAAGCTTTCAAATGGAAGTCGCAAAATATCGGTCGGTACTGAGATGGAGATCTACTATACTTTTTTTTTGTGGTTGATAGGATCCTTTCAAGTATGACTGACTAGGATTATAGGACAGTCAAGTAGAGTCTTCATTAGTAAATATTGCTCCTAGACAAAACTCTCCAGAAAAAAGCTATTTTTCGATTGCCGTTTATCATATCTAGAGTAACTTCCTTTTAGCACTATATTCTTTTAACCATAATCCGCTATATTTTATTATTTAACAATATATACTAAGTGACATATAAATCCGAACACCCAGTTTAAATGGTTTTATTTTAATAAAAGTTGGTGAATGTATTTATCTTACTGTAAATAACAAGTGAAAAAATTTTCAGCCTGATCAGTTGGGCATTCCGGTTTTTATACTGCTTTTTTTAATTCACTAACGCTCTAAAAATCAATATTTCAGCCGCAGTAAAGAATCAACGTTGGCGGATTTTGGTTCTTGACATCCTTTACGATCGGTTACGATGCCTAGAGTACGGAGACCTGTACGATTTCGTCAACTTAGTGAGTTTGATAGGGGCCGTATAGTGGGACTTCGGGAAGCTGGACTTTCTTTTCGGGCAATTGCAGTTAGAGTGCAAAGAAGTGTAGACACTGTGGTTAGGTGTTGTCAGGCATGGCTTCGAGAAGGCCGTACGCAAAGAGCAAGGGGCACTGGACGCCGCAGGTAGAACAACAGACCGTGAAGATCGCCGCCTAAGATTATTGGCCTTAAGGGACCGTTTCTCCACTACCAGGTCCATTGCAAATGAATGGTTTGCAGAACACGGAAGACCTATTGGCATGCGAAGTGTTTACCGACGAATGAGAAGTTTTCTCTTGTTTTCATACCGGCCACACTGGGTCCTCCCTTTAACTCGAGAACACCGACGTAATCGCCTTGAGTGGTGCAGACAACGGTCACTTTGGGATCAGGAATGGAACAGTATTGTCTTTAGTGACGAGTCTCGATTTTGTTTAGGCATGCACGATGGTCGTGCCAGGGTTAGAAGGCGACGTGGTGAAAGGAGGAATCCACAGTTTTTTGTTGAAAGACATATTCATCACACTGTTGGAGTTATGGTTTGGGGTGCTATAGCTTATGGTTCCAGGTCATCTTTAATCTTCATCAGAGGTAACATGAACGCGCAGCGTTATATCCACGAAGTTCTAGAACCCCATCTTTTACCCTATCTTGACACCCTGGCAGATCCAACTTTCCAACAAGATAATGCCCGACCACATGTTTCAAGAGTCACAATAGACTTCTTTCAACATAATGATGTCACATTGTTACCATGGCCACCAAGATCTCCCGACTTATCCCCAATTGAGCACGTGTGGGATATGATGGGTAGAAGATTGCTCAATTTGCAATGTCCTCGTCAGACTCTAGAAGGACTTCGAGAGGAGTTGGTGGTTGCCTGGAATGAGATACCACAGGAGGACATTGACCACCTGATCAGAAGCATGCCTAGGCGCGTTGGAGAATGCGTAGCACATCAGGGTGCATCCACACATTATTAAAGGTCAAAGGGCTTTAAAGCAGTGCAATCATTTTGAAATTTTTATCATTTACTTATTATGCTTCATTAAGTACTTATACAAAATTTTATTAAAATAAAACCATTTAAACTGGGTGTTCGGATTTATATGTCACTTAGTATATTTTCTTATTAAAGAAGATTCTTATGAGATATGACAGAGCTTTGATGACTAGCGTTGCGTCATGAGTATGTGGTCTATGTATAAAATATCCAATGTGGACAAGCTGCAAGTCCGCTATCCCTTAATTGGAGAACTCAATAATCCAAGTTAACAAAACCACTCCCAATATTATAATCAGACATATATTACAGGTGCTAACAGTAATCACGCTTATGTGATGCTGAGATTCTGTAGTGAGTGATATTTTGCGAGAAAAATAGCACCAATCAATTTCTACAAATTTCTTATCAAAAACGAGAAACTATGAAAAACAAGCAATTATCCTTAGACTCTCAAACATTTTTTTCCAGTTTACCTCTTTTTCTCTCTCTTGATGTCTCAAAGACCACTTTATTATTTGAATTAAATGAATAACATGTAGCAAAAAGCGGAAGTTTGTATCTATATTTCTCTAACGTTTAACAAATTATCAGACGCTGCGTTCCTTTGGATTGAAATTGATATAGAGGATTTTTCAGATTACATGAAAATAGTTCTAGGGCATAAATTAGGTAAAAAAGTAACACGATGTTGGAATTAAATTCAAATTCAAATTCAAAATATTTATTTCATCATGAATAAACATCATAAACAAAGGAAATTCTGCAATATAGAGCATTGACGAAAAAGGACAGCCTCTCGATTATAAAACCGATATATTGGACCCTTCAATACAAAGAGTTCATGCGAGAAAGCCCTGAACACCCTAAAAATCCTTAAACAAAATAAAAAAAAATATAAATGAAAAGGCGGTGAAACACAAAAAGGCAACAACGAAGAAAGAACCCCCGGGAGCTGGCAACGGACGCGAAGAACAAATCTGTACAACTTGTCAGCGAGTAGGAATGTAAAAACGATATTTTTGCTAATACAACCGCTGCGAAAGTAGCTGGTGATTTTGTAGCAACGTTTTGGTCAGTTTTGAGAATGTGATTGACGATCAGTTTTTAACTAAAGTTCGTAAATTGTTCCATAAGTGAACCGCCACATAAGCAAACGATCGTCGGAAGGAACGCGTTCTATGCCTAGGTACGATAAAATTGAGATTATTTCTGCTCCTCTTGGCACGAGGCAAAGGCACAAATCTTTCTCTTAAATAGGGGGTTGACCTATTTGTATAACCCTATAGATAAAGGAATACATGTGATATTTTCTGCGATTGGTCATGTTTAATATGTTGTAGTTATTCAGATAAGGAGTAATATGGTTTTGATACGGAATTCCAAACGCAAATCTCGTGCAACTATTTTGAACTCTTTGTATGCATTTTTTTGTTCGCGACGATAGCGAATCACCATAGACGACATCTTCATAGTCAAAAAGTGATAAAATTAAGGTATTACACAAATAATATTTTTGTTTGGTTTTTTAATTTGTTTATATTTCTTAGTCGCATGTAAGCTAAATTTGTTCTGTTTTTTATATGACTTCCGAAGCCAAGCGAGCTATCAAATATAATGCCTAGATTTTTTGTCTCCTGAACCATGGGGATTCTGTCATTGTTAATAGAAATTACTAAATTTTGTTCAAAATGTTCTCTTTCATTACAGTTTTTATTCATAGCCATTACTTGCGATTTTGAGGGGTTTAGTTTAAGATTGTGATGCTTTGCAAATCTGTCAATAACTTTGGAGATCTGAATTTAGTTGTTGTTGTGCAATATGGATTGTGGTTTTATTGAAAGGGTGATATATTTGTGAGTCATCTGCATATTGTTTTATCTTTGCGAATTTTACCGATTTGACCATGTCAGACATGTAGATTGAAAATAGCAATGGCGATAAAATTGAAACTCCTCTTTGTATAGGTTTAAAATGGGTTTTGTAAATAGCGGAATCATTTGCTAACCTAACACAGTTTCAACGGTTGCTTAAATATGTTTTTATTATATAGATTTACGGATCTCTACGAAAACCCCTGGTAATATAACTTGGCTAGTAATATTTCATGATTCAGTGTCGAACGCTTTACTAAAATCGAGAAGAACCATGCACGTACTATTTTTTTGTTCTTGATTATGTCTGATATCATCCAAGATATTAACTAATGATGTACTTGTGCTAAAGTTTTTGCTAAAACCGGATTGACTATCGGGTATGATATCGTATGAGTCACAAAAAAATCTAATTTGATTATAAATATGTCTTTCTAATATTTTGGATGTAGCGGGTAATATGCTAATAGGCCTCAAGTCTGTAAATTCTATAGGTTCTGCTATTCTTGGTAAGGGTTTAACAATAGCTTTCTCCCATATTTCTGGAAATAATTCTCCCATAATACATGTGTTGATTATATTCAGCAAGGCATTCGTACAAAATGGGATACATAACTTTAGGTCTCTAATAGAGAAACCATCCTCTCCAATGGCATTTGATGAGATATTAGTTACAATTTTGATTAAAAAGCCCTGTCTAACAGTTGGAAGCTAAGAGAATCGATAATGTTTACATTGTTTTTGTAAAAATTGATTAATTCTTGGGAAGCAGTGTCTGGTAAATTGTTGGTCTATTGGAAGTAATTGTGTATGTTATCTACATTGTGTAAGTGTTCGGGTATAGTTGAGTGAGTTTTCTTGCATGTTATATTGAGCTCTTTGGTAGTATCCCAAAATTCCTTACCTTTCCTTGTTGAGAATAAGTGAAAAAATGTATTTATTCTCGGATAATTGCATGCTTTGTATAGTTCCTTAGCTGCCTATAATATTCAAAATGAGCCTGTGATTTGGATTTTTGAAAGTTTTTATGAGCTTTATCTCTTAGTCTGATTAAAATTCTTATATTTTGAGTTATCCAGGGTACATAAGGTTTTTAGGTTATTTGTTTTATTTTTATCGGAGCATGTTTATTCAGAACAGTTACTATATTTTTATTAAAGCCTTTTTTTTTGGTCGATTTGGTTTATATAGTAAATATCCTCCCACCCAAGTAGAAACCCTTCATTTAAGAAGGATTCTCTATCTATATTATTGTAGTCTCTATATTTAATAGTCTTTGTGATTTATTTATGTTTGACTTGACCCATAGAGTGGTTCGAGATATTGACTAAAAATTCTGCAGATTTTGGGCTGACATCGATGTTCAACATATGCCAAATCGTTCGTGCCTGAGAAATTTCTGTCAAACTACGTTGTATGGAGAAAAATTGAATATTTGAGATAAAATCCGTATAAAAATACATCAAATATCATGTTGAAGTTAACATTAAACATTATATGTAGTGTATTGGGAGGTTATTTGGACAATATTCATGTTTTGTCCTAAATAAGTCACATCAGTGGCGTAGAAATTTAGGAACATTCCTGAGTAAATTGGTTTCCTGTACCAGTCTACCTGAAACATATTGTTGTTAGTGCGAATCAATCTTGAGTCCAAAAAAGGAACTGATTGATTTTGAATGTAAGTATTTTGCTAAAATTGGAGAGAAAGCTGAGCCCATTGGGCAGCCATGTGGTTGTGATAAGACTTTGTTATCGAACGTGAATAATTTTGTTTTGGAAGAGGTACTCTAAAATATTAATGTAAGAATCCAGTGTTAGAATGCTGTGTTGGCATATCTGATCCCAGTGTTTGTTTATGGATCTAATGCAAGCTTCCAAATAGACATCACTGATAAGTCAGACCACATCTAGACTAGCAATGACATGATCAGGTGATCAAATTGTTGAAAAACATGAAAAGAGTCTTTTATATAATATTCTCCCTTGATGTAAGCTGCCTTTAGAATATTCGCAATTAATGAGAACAGATGCCACTGTAAGCCTCACCGAAAGAACCGGTTTGTGTATTTTGGAAGAGCGTTACATTTTGGAGAGACAGAATCATCGGTAATCAAGGACTTCTTTTGGCTCTGCTTGATTTGTCTAGTACTGAGCCTGTTAACAATGCCATTGCAACCTTTCTCTACTGTAGATATAGGATCCTTATTGATCACTCTATATGAGGGACCATTTTCAATTAACTTATTACAAAGATCAAAATATTGTTGTCTTAACATAATTACAGTAACATTGACTTTGTCTGATTTTGTGAAAATTAATTCGGGATGTTATTTTGGAAATTATCTTGTTTTATTTAGATAAAAGGAATGTTTTTTCTTAATGTCACAGTTGTGGTAGTAGTTTGTGATAATGTTGGTGCAACGAGTTGTGAAAATGTTCCTTTCTGTGCTTATAGAAGAATCAATAGAGTCTACATCCGCTAGAATATATCTGACTGGAATGCCACTGTTAACAACCGGTTCAGCACTGAATTTAGAACCTAACGAAAGGAATCTAGAGACGTCATATGGAATGTTGAAATTACTAATGTTTTCCACCCCTACTGAGCGAGGCCGTGGCAAATGCTTGTTCCGGAAGTTGTTGTATCCAGTATACAACTTCTTCCCGTCCAAGTGATTGTGCACGCGTTAAGGAATACCTCAGTACCGATTGCCGGGTGGCGGTACAAGTCCGCCAACGGGCCACTTTAGGTCTATTTAACATCACTAACACGTAAAAAGAAGGTGGTAGACAAGGACCAGTCAACCGAGGCAGTACCACCCGCTAGCTTTTCCCAGGGTGTCTTATAAATGTCCGCATGTTTCCACACCTAAGCTATGCAGTCGGATATCTACCAAAACAAAGAAATTAATGATGATGGATCCCTCGAGCACTAAAAACTCCGGACGTAAACTCACTCCACTCTCGGAATGTCCGGGTGGAGGGTGGGCTCGAGGGAACAACATCGAAGATAAAATTCGTTTTTCGAACATCTGCGGGATCAACAGCAAAATTGATGCTGTTCATCACTACCTGCAATCCAATCGTCCCGCCGTGCTTTTCTTGGCGGAGACAAAAATCTCAGAGACTGCACCGATTAACCATCTCAACTTCTCAAACTACGAGGTGCACTCCAATCTGAGAAAGAACGGGGGAGTTGTGGCTTTTGTCCGCAGCAGTCTTTCCTGCTCCAGGGATCTTTCTTTGGAATCAGACCGGAAGGACATTCTGTGGCTTCGCCTCAGCTCCAAAACATCACCCAAATTTATTTGCTGCCTTTATCGCTCTCCCTCGAACCATAACTGGGATGACCTACTCGAATACCTCGCCGTCCAGATCGACTTCCTGAACATCAATCACCCCGCTTCAGAGGTAGTTGTTCTCGGTGATTTCAATGCCCATAATGAGCTTTGGTTGGGCTCAAATAAGACCGATGCAGCAGGTCGTGCAGTCGAAGCGTCCGCTCTTACTCAAGGGCTGACCCAGCTGGTCACGAGCCCTACTTTTTTCCCCCGCGTCTCGTCACACGCCAGTAGCCTGCTGAATCTCTTTCTGACCACGCATCCTGCCCCTTACAGCACTGCTGTCCTGTCCCCCCTGGGTAACTCAGATCACGGTGTTGTGGAGGTTAGGTTTCGGTCAGAAGCCGCTGTGGCAGCAGAAACTCGCACACGCCGCAAAACTTGGCATTACGGACATGCCGACTGGGAGGGGCTCAGAGACTTCTTCTCTAGTTTTCCTTGGAGAGATGTCTGTTTCACTGACGCGGATGCGTCGACTGTCTGTTCTTCAATAACCGAAATTATCCACGTCGGAATGGAGGAATACATCCCTCACACAGTGAAAGTTCCTAAACCAGGGTCCAACGGCTGGTTCAACAAATCGTGTGACACTGCTCGCCAGCAGAAGATCAAAGCCCACAGAACCTACTTACAAAACCCCACTGTAGAGAACAGACAAGCCGACGTCGAGTCCAGAAACAAATATAACGAAGCGGTTCGCAATGCCAAAAACCAGCATGATATAAAAGTTAGGCACAGGGTAATGTCGCAGTGCAATGGCAGTCGGCCTTTCTGGACGCTGGCCAAGCAGATTGAAAAGAACTTCTCACACAGTAGCCTTCCACCACTTACGTGTCAGGATGGAACTATTGTATTCGACTCAAAGGCCAAGGCGGAAGTGCTAGCCAAGATCTTTGCTGCCGACTCCACCATGGACGTCCCCACCAACGCCCAAGTGCCGTCAATTCAAAGGGTTCCTCACACTATGCGGGAGGTAACATTCAGGCATAAGACCGTAAGACGAGTGCTCTTGTCGCTCGACATCAACAAAGCTTCTGGTCCGGACTTGATTTCTGCCATTGTACTGTAGAGATGTGCAGCGGAGCTTGCTCCAGTTCTTTCGCGTCTCTTCCAGCTATCTTATGAATCCGGCACCTTCCCAGAAAACTGGAAATTTGCTCATGTACAGCCCATCCCAAAAAAAGGATCTAAAACCGACCCTTACAACTACAGGCCTCTGCTTTCTGTCATAAGTAAAGTGATGGAGAGGTGCATAAATCGCGAGCTTCTGGACTACCTCGAACGTCACAGCTTGATTAGCGACAGGCAGTACGGTTTCCGGCACCAACGATCCACTGGGGACCTCCTAGCTTACGTCACGCAACTGTGGAGTAAACTCATCCAGTCTCATGGTGAGGTTCATGTCGTTGCTCTTGACATCACGAAAGCGTTCGGTCAGCTGTGGCACGCTGCCCTCTTAAGCAAACTTCCATCCTATGGCCTCCCAGAAAAGCTTTGCAGATGGGTGGCTGACTTTATCTCTGGCCGCAAGATATCCGTCGTATTTGACGGATTCTCCTCTTCATCCCACAACGTCAACGCGGGTGTTCCCCAGGGATCGGTCTTGGCTCCAACACTGTTTCTCTTACATATCTACGACCTCCTTTCCTGCACGATCAACCCAATCCACAGCTTCGCTGACGACAGCACTCTACATGCAGGAATTCAGAGTGACAAGCCGATCTCTGCCGCTGAGCTGGAAAAAAGAAGACTAGCGACGACTTCTTCTCTGACAAGAGACCTGGAAGCTATCACTGCTTGGGGACGCAACAATCTTGTACAGTTCAATGCTTCCAAAACACAGTACTGTACTTTGACGAACAAAAAGCGTCCTAGCGCTCATACAGTTTCGATGGACGGTCGAGTTCTACCAAAGAGTCATTCATTTCGGCTGGTCGGAGTCCAGATCACCGAGGACCTGATCTGGCACGAACACATCTCTTCAATAGCTGCAGCTGCTGGGAAAAAGCTGGGTTATTTGTTTAGGGCTAAGAAGTACTTTTCTCCGCATGACATTCTCACTCTATACAAGGCCCAGATAAGGCCTAGCCTCGAGTATTACTCACACATTTGGGGTGCTGCCGCCCCGACTACATTGTCCATGCTCGATGCTGTCCAGAGGAGGGCGGTCCGACTGATCGATGACTCTTCTCTAACAGACAGTCTCGGGACTCTTTCGCACCGGCGGGTCGTCGGCGATCTAGCTCTTTTCTATCGCTACACCAACGGGCTTTGCTCCTCAGAGCTCTCTTCCATGATGCCGCCGCGCGATGTGCCTGCCAGACAGACCCGCCTGACTTCGGCGTCCCATCCTAACCGTGTCAAACTTCGTACATCCAGAACTGGCCGATACGACCGCTCCTTTGTCCCGAGGGTGTCTAGATTGTGGAACAATCTACGGGAGGAAGCTTTTCCCAGTTCTACTAACCTTAGGCAGTTCAAAAATCGTATCAACAAAATTTCTTTGGGATCATCGTAGCAGCCGCGGTGTTCCGGCATTTAGGCTTCTGCCTGCGCGGCTGTTTCGATATATAAAAAAAAAACCAATTTGGCTGAGTGTCAAGCAAAGTTCTCACAGAGTCATTTAGTAACTTGTGGAACTAACAAGTATTAGAATGTATGATAGTATGGAACAAAGTATTGTAATGTTTCAATTGCACAGACAGAAAGTTATTGAAAATTAAAGATAATAATAATACCTGAAACTGTAAAAACTGGAAAAAAACATTTATGGTTTTTACTAAAATGTTTCTGCTCTGACTAAAAAAATATAAATATTACTTAAATGATAACATGTACAGTATAATATCCGCTTCCCATTCTGTTAATTTTTATGTTTTATAATCATTTACTTCCCTTCAAGATATTGTTGAAGAGCTTCCCGATACTTTGTTTAGAAATAAAGGCAAAAAATCGAAGTTGTTTCTACACCTTGTATGCTTTTTATTAGCCAGTGGCTTGGAAATGGCTCAAAAAGATTATTATTGTTCATATATATGCGAATGGCCTAACAAGAGCACTAAGAGAATTGGATGTATCTCGTAAAATAACGAAGATACGAAAATATCGTACGGTAAACTTTTTTAACTAATGCATCGAGCTAGAAATATGTCGAATGTTCTTTATGTATGATTTGTATGATTTAAAGGATCGTAACAGAAAAATCAAAAATTTTTTTCCTAACCACTATAAGAACTTTTGATTAGGCTTAAGCACAACATTTGTGTTCACGTACTGTGCTAGAATTAATCACCTGCACTATCAGAGAATGGCTACATGATTAGTTATGACGATACATTCAACACATTTGAAAATGTATGCCAAGGAAAGTACACATGCAACAAAATTAATAGGTAGACATAAGTTAGTTGGCGTATTCACCATTTCTGAAACCATACCTGTTTCATTTAGAAATGAATTAATATACTAAATGACATAGACAATGCAACACCGACTAGGAGTGCTGTAACTTTTAAAATCCTTTTACCAATTTCAGGTCTACTGATAAATAGAAGGTGATTAAAATTTTAACTCGAAATTTGGCAAAATATCTGAGCCATCTCACCTTAACGTTAATGTATTCAAGCTCCTCTGTTCGCTACACATTCGTTAAGTCGTCACGGCATTGATTACATTAGGTGCTTCTTGGTGTATTTTATTACAGGCCAACTGAATTTGGTCTTGTGGAGCCTCCAATGTTTGTGGATGGTGCGGTGAATTTTGCAACATTCTTCCCATCATGTCCCATACATGATCGATGGGGGAAAGTTCTGGATATCGAGGAGGCTACTGAAGCAGATTTGCTCCGAAGGCTTCTTAAAAGTCTATGCTAACACTTGCGATATGAGGTCATGCATTCGTCGCTGGAAAGACAAAGGGGCGTAAGTCGCAAGACGCTCATTTGGAGTTACCACCACCAGAAATCTCTAAAAGTGGATATCTATAATATGACGAAGTGGCGTATCGCTCTTCCTTATAGTTAACGTAATATGGCAAATTAGTATGTGGACGGATCTCCTATTCTTACTAGTGCCAAAAGGACAAACGGACATATATGACGTCTCCTGTAAAATAGCTGAATTGGAGTTACGCATCTTTGTCTTTCCAGCGTCGCAATGTGTACAAAAAGGGAAGCAGATTTGGTTGTAAAACTGCGTGGATATAGCGGTGGGCAGTCATGCTACCTCAAATCAACACCAATCGTGCCCTGCTGCTGTAAGCAATGGCAACCTATACCATAACACCCACAGTGCGATGAATATGCTGTTCGATGGATTATTGGGTTATTCCGTCTTTCACCACGTCTCTCCTCCTTACTCTTGCACAGCCATCATGTGTACCCAAACAGAATCTGGACTCATCGCTGAACACGACTGAGTTCCATTCCATATTCCATTCAAGTCTCTCCCTACACCACCAATCGTTGCCGACGATGCTGTGCGGTCAGAGGTATACAAACAAGATGGGGACGGTATGAAAACAGTCCAAAAGCCTTATTCGGCGATAAACTGCCCCATTGCTATTGTCCTTCTCACAGCATCTGCCCTTGTTGTGAAAAATCGATCTCTAAGTGCTAGTTGTCTCAAATACCGATTTTGTCGTCTTTGACGTCCAGTACCTCTAACTCGTCGATTTCGGCCTTCTTGGAGCCACGCTCGATAACATACAATAAAGTAGCTTCGTTTCGATTCACCCGATTAGCGATTCCTCTGAAAGAAAATCCGGCATCACGTAACCCGGAAAGTTGAGTGAAATTAGCGCGTCTGCGAACTCTGTACATGATAATGCAATGAAACAATAAAACAAATAGAACCAACACAGAAAAGTCACTGAATATTACGTACACATGTTCATATTGTTGGGATCTTGATATGACCAAAAAAGCCTTTACAAAAAAGTACGTCTCGGAATGCCTTCGACAGTTCCTCAGCGTATAAGAAGTGAAACTCAGTGTGGTTTCGGTTCGAAACTATAGCAGGAACTTTATTGGATGAAAACAGAATGACAACAACGCTAGTTACATTTCATATTCAGTTTATAAGAAGTAAAATATAGCAAAATGCAAAGTCAGGAATGTTCTCACAAAGATAACACCTAACGCTGTAACTAGAAACCGGATGGACGGCGCTAATCACAAGGGCATCGGGACAGTGTTAGCCGTACCGTTGAAATGGTAATCATCAGGATCCCATAACTCCTCCCTCCTCGGAAAGATTGGTCTCCAATCTCAAAAAATGATTTGAACTTTTAATTTGAAGGAGAAGTTTCTTAAATATCACTACTTTGAGGTGGAGTTTTAGTATCCTTTACATAACAAAAATTGTTATAAATAAAACCAATGAAATAATTACAGTAGTAAAAATAACAGGATAACTTATAGTAGAATGAAACTGTAAATCTTCAAAATGAACTTGAAGTGAAGTGAGATTTTTTTCGAAATAAGATTCGAGTGAAGTGTTTGTTTTCTTAAATGAATATTTATCATTGTCACCTCTGAAGGATAATTCTAATTCAATTTGATAATTAGAGTCAAATTCTAATATTTGATCATTAATAAATGTATGACATTCTAAAATTATGTGAGTAGTAAAATGAATATGATGGATTCCTTTACAATCCTTGATTTTTGTTAAAACATTAGTGTCGATTACATAATTGTTCTTACTTAATTCTAGGATTCGCGTGTAGTTTACTAGACTTTCAGACTCACAAGTGTCTAACTTAAGTGGTTGACATGGCGACTGGAAAGTATTCGTGCAAACATACAGCTGATTGCTTAACTCAGTATTTTTGAAATAATAATACTTTTCAAAATATAAAATATAATCACTTGGTAATTTTACTAATTCTTTTTTGACTGTGATTGAAAATAACTTGAATAAGGAATAAGTTCTAACATCTAAAATGGGAAACTCAACTACAAAAATAAGGTGGTTTTCTAAAAGTATAAGTGATAAAAGGGAAAGATCATAAATCTCAAATAAATGTATTTTGTCGAATGGCAATAATTCTTCGTCTTTATAAATGGATTTTAAATGTTCAATAAGTAAGGTAATCTGATGATGAGATAATTGTAAGGTGTTGAGACCTGTTTGCTGGTTCAATTGTAGAACTAATAAAAGTGAATTAAGATATGAATTAAATCGTTGCAAATTTGTAATAATTGAGATCTGATGGATCGTCTGGTGTGATAACAAAGACTGATGTTCAATAGTTTGGACATTATGAACAATAATTGACTGAATTCTTCTAGTATTATTTTCAAAAGTTTCTTGAAGAGATTTGCAAAACTTGATGACTTTCAAGCAAGCTATTCTGGTTATTTCGTAAAGCGTTCTGATTTTTCAAAATAAGATCTAAATCGTTTTGATCAAGGTTGCCAGAAATAAAACGAATTATAGAACCTAAACCGTTTATAAGTCCGCGTTTGATTTTATGGTGTGTTAGAGTTTAGAACTTGGGCGAATGACTTCATCGTCTAGAAGTTTAGTGACTTGTTTTTGAATACCTTGTTTCAAGAAATAGGGATAACGAAAAGATTTAACGAAAATAGGATCATCATTAGATGTTCGAATAAAATGCTTAGTAGCTGTGCAGGGTTTTAATTTTTCATTGGGCTTTAAGAAAGCTTGAGGGAAGTTTTTACAGAGATTTAAAATGTGAAGTCTTTCTTCGGAATTCATGTGTTCTGTACGAATAAGATCAGACATGTCCGGAGATTTGGGCAAGGTATAAGGATTCGAAATTTCATAATCGGAAATTGATTCGAATTGAATGTTATGACTTTCAATTAATTTGAGATTTTCAGGAAATAGAATCTTTTTATCTATGACAGGGCAAATATAACTAGGAGTGTAATTTTCTGAATTCGAGTATTTGACAGGGGGGATAAATACAGAATCTTCATTTGTGTCTATAGGAATGGTGTCGAAAATCTGATTGGGAATTTTGATTGGTTCCTTATGAGTATGACATAGAATTTCAAAGTTTTCGATGGAAGGTAAATTATGGGAAATGTAAAAATTACTGTGGAATTTCTGTAGGTCATAGTAACCTAAAAGACAATCATATTTTTGATGCCATGGGAGTAATAAGAATTCAACTTCTGCTGGAATACCTAGATCATCAAAGATAGGGATCTTACAAGCGTGAGTACCAATTTTAGTTTCAATTGCTGTTTTGATAGAAAAACATTTTGGATAAATATAATCCGGAAATTTGTCGTAGGCAATTTGGGAATTCATAAGAGATGCAGAAGCACCAATATCTATAAGAATAAGTAAATCCAAAGCTTCATTGTAGAGATATGGGAGATGAATATTTTCATAAGAGTTTAAATCAATGTCTATTCTGGGGATTGTTGATGAGGAGTTGATTGAAAATTTTCTTGAGAATAATCGTTTTCATAATATTGAAATTGATCTTCTACGAGATTTTCTGGACAACAAGCTTCAGAATAATAAGATTCGAAGGGGTTTGCTACATTTTCTGTAGAGCTTTCATTAGTGGGTTCGAATTCGTTATTAGTGAGTTATTGAACAGCTATGCTAGGGCGTTGACCATTATTCGAAAAGAAATTGGGTCTTACAAAAGGTCTACGTGACTGGATCGTCCAAGTTGACATAGGCGTAGGATGATTTTGATTATTTTGTCTTTAAGTATTGGTGACAGGGAGCCTATTCATAGGAAATTGTGGACGATTTGCAAAATTGTGTTGAGAGGGGTTGAATGTGTTCGGAAATTGACGACTTTGTGGGGAAGTATAGAATGGTTGTCTAAAAGTTGGACGAGAATTGTGAAATGATTGTGGGTTGCCAAATTGTTGTCCATAAGTAATAGCGGGATGAGAAGTAGAGGGATTATGAGAGAAATTAGCAAAATTGGGAAAGTTAGGTCTATATGACTGCATTGGCGGTCTAAGAGGTTTATTTGTCTGAGGCTTAGACTTAGTGACGAGAAACTCTTTATATTGTTTGGTTTGCAAAAGGTTGTCGTGTTCTTGGCACCGTCTCTTAGCTTCATCTATATTTTTAGGGGGTGGTTGTAATGCAACGCAATGATATTTGGAATTGATTCCGCATAAAAAGGAGGTTAAAGCCATCTGTTCATATCTAGCAATCATTGCTGGGGCAATTTCTGGAGGATAATTTAATCGAGCAAATTCTCGTAATTCATGAAGTTTGTTACAAATTTCTGAATGTAAAACGCTATAGTCTAGGGAATGAATATCAAAAAGTTGACGAGTCAAATTTTCTTCAGTTTGGTAATCTTTAAATCCAGTGGTTAAAATAGCAGAAAGATGTTCAATAGTAATAGGATTAGTTTGTTCTGTAAATTCGGCAGGTTCACCTTGTAATCTAGGCTTAATAAATGTTAAAGCATGTCCTTTATAGGAAATAGGTAAAGCGTTATAAAATTCTGTAGACTTTCTTTAAAATGTAGAAAGATTGTTTGAATAGCCATCAAATATAGGAATTGAATCTTTTAGCATGTTAAAAATTAATTGAGGATTGTCATGCTGAACGACATTCTGTTGATTTGAAGTAGCCATTCTTATAGGAGATCTTTCTCTTTCGGTAGGCACAAAACGATTAACAAAAGGCATAAAATAAAATGTATAAAAGATGCAAGATAAAAATGAGTAAAAATAGGTGAAAACAAAACTTAAAGCTATGCACAAAATTAGATTTTAATTGAAAAACGCAAACTTGGATTCTTCAAAAAAAAATCTTCTCTGTAGAAATAAGTTTTTTGATAAATTCTTCTTATGGTTACGTATTAAATCTTCTTAGTTGCAAAATCTTCTTAATAGTAATTCTTAACTACTTACAAGGACAGTAACATCAATTGTTGCTTCATCCAGGGGCTGGTCATCTTGTCTTCGATTCCAAATCAATGGTTCTGGACAGTTTCTGGTAGAATTCCCAGTAGGAGAATAGAAATTCTTACTTGATGTTGGCACTCGGAGAGTCCAAGTAGAACAGGAGGGCCTTCCCGACGTCTGATACTAACTCTTGGCTTTCGCTGGTACTAACTTCAGTTTTCTCAGGAACTCACTCTTTGGATTTCTCGGAGACACCGCTGGGCAGCTCTTCTATAGACATTTCTCACAATGGTGACAGAAACCAAGCCTGGGATCCTGTTCGCAGCGCCAGAAATGAAACTCAGTGTGGTTTCGGTTCGAAACTATAGCAGGAACTTTATTGGATGAAAACAGGATGGCAACAACGCTAGTTACATTTCATATTCAGTTTATAAGAAGTAAAATATATCAAAATGCAAAGTCAGGAATGGTCTCACAAAGATAACACCTAACACTGTAACTAGAAACCGGATGGATGGCGCTAATCACAAGGGCATCGGGACGGTGTTAGCCGTACCGTTGAAATGGTAATCATCAGGATTCCATAACTTATACTTCCATGATAGCAAATATGTTCACAGGTTTTCATAAAAATTCAGTAAATAATTCTGGGTGTTGCATTTTATGTGTCACTTAGTATATTTGGGCATGGAATAATTATTAAGTATGACATGTTCTACTCATGTTTATAATTAAAAAACTGGCGTTAAGTTGGTTGATTCTGCACTTACTATGCAACGTCGATCAGCTCATAAAGGTTCGGCACAAATTAAACCAAAACTAATCACGTACATAAACGACTGAGAATTTAACTGGATTAAGTCAGTCAAACAGGCCCAAGTAACGTTGTCCCTTCTCATGTAGTCAGATGGCGCAGCGCCAGCGCCTACCGCGGAACCGCTACAGTACGAGTACAGTCAATCGGTACGACCGACGATGAGTCCAGATAACAGAAGGAGACGCGTATAAGGAGCATTTCTCTATCATTCTAAGATTCGACGGCAAATGCACGGAGAGACCTAAAACAAGGCTAATAGGTGCGTAGAATTACCGGGGTTGGGAGCGTATAAATATACTAACAGCAAGAAATTGAGATATACTCTTCCCCGTCCCGAACAACCCCCAATTTTTAACCTCCATTAATTTTTTTCTGAAAATGATCAGGATCCTCTGAAACGTAAATAACGAAGCGATTTTTATTATTTTCGTGTTTGTACCCTAACCCTGCCGCGACTAAGTCGATTTTCAAGAACTATAAAGTTCTTTCGTCCTTGGCATAGTAGTGATCTTGTGTTAAAATGCCATCCTAAAGCGTTCTTCTCAAGTTATATATGGGCCAAGGTTTAGCGGAGAGAGACAGATCGACAGATCGGCACAACGACAGACCGATTTGATGACTGCATTATCCCATGATATCCAGGCTTCTTATTTCTAAATAGTTGTAATATGGACTATAGTCCTTAACGGCCAATGATCCATTTACATTGTTGGTGGATACTATATACTTGGTGAACACTTCAACACATCAGACGCACCAAGTTATTTACTTAAGAAAAAAAAGTGCGATATAACGGTGTAGCTTCAATGAGTGATATATCCCCATTTAGGAACCAAGAACAAACTATGAAAGATCGCTTGAGAAAACGTCAAATTTGTTTACTGAAAAAGCTGCTTAGGCAACAACCTAAATACCCAGGCACCATGATTAATCCTTGTTAATCTGATTTTCGGAAAAACCTTCCTAGGCAGATTTTGCTACAATCTTGATACACGAAGTCCGACAAAGTTAGGATGCGAGTCAGAAGCCTGCCGGGTCTGTCTGGCAGGCTAAACGCGCGGCGGTATCATGCAGGAGGACCAAAGTCAGTTGGCACAGCGGTTAAAGGGAGCGAGATTCCCAACCGCCCGGTGAGACCGTCCGGTGGAAAAGTATCATCGATCAGTTGGGCAGCTCTACATCGCAGGTTTGGACGATACGGACTAATTTACTTTTAAAAATAACTTAACTAGCCGTAATCCATCTTTCATATATGTACATTCCTCCGCCTGTTACATTTTTTCTTCCTTTTTGTCTAGTTTATAAACTTACTCTTGCCATAGCATCCGAAACAACAGTGAAGATTTTTAATCAGTACCAACGGTGTTAGCTGTTGCTAAACATAGTTAAAGCAAAGGGCAAAAGTAACAACCCAAGTTTACTATGAGTATGCTTCCCACTAACAGCACTAAATGATGTATGCCTGGTCATTAATGGTGAACTAGATACATTTGTGAAGAAGGCCAATGAATACTGAAAATTAACACCAACAAGTTTACAGTAATGGCATTAGGTCCAAAAAATTAGCGATAAATTACTGCAACTACAAACAGTGTAAAAAGCGAGGTATTAAATGTAGAAACTGAGCCCAGTAACCTTGGCGTGATCTTTGATGGCGACCTCCGATTGAGAAACGCAAACAGCTTTGCTCAAAAATCCTACTACTCTCTGAAGATATTGTATGGAAATAGGCATTTTCCCGCTACAAATAAAGAGAATGTTATGCAAATATTTGATTCTATCGTATTTCAACTATTCGCCTACATGACCCTTGTTTCACCAATATCTATAAAGTCAAAATCTGAATTGTTCAGAACTCATGTTTACGTCTTATTTATTGAACTAAAAAACGTCTTACAAACTGCATGACGTTGGTTGGCTAAATATGGATAATAGAACTTCATTCTCGCTGTGCCTTTTCCATAGAATTATTTTGCCGAAGTATTCTACCTACTCATTGGATAGGATTATATTTCGTACTGATATGCATAGTATAAACGTCAGATCCAGAGGTCTGCTAACGCCTCGTTTATTCGCACTGAGCTCTTCCGGCGTGCTTTGAGTTTCCAAATATGCAAAATTTATAACGAACTCCCATCAAATTAAAATATATAAATTTTCTAGGTTTAAATCTGAAGTCCAAAACATTTTTCCTCTATTCTGCTTAGGTTTTTATTGGTATTGTGTTATTATTATTATTAGTATTAGTATTATTTAAACTATGTTGCACTTCCTAGAGGCAGGGGTGTGCTTGACCAGAACTCTGAAAAAGTTCTGAGGTATTTATTCGGAAAGGGTTTTCCGCAAGATGTGACCTGTTCCTAGCAGTGCTATGTTTTGTATCTATGTGGCAAAAACCTCTCCGGCGAGCACTTTTATGTTGTACTCCAATGACATAGTGGCAGTTCCCAAAGCCCCGATGACCACAGGCACCGTTCTTGACTTTTACTTCCACAAGCGCGATATTTCGATATCGAGGTCTTTATACTCCCTGGCCTTTACCGCTTCTTTGATGACGACGTTGTTGTCGTCTGGTACAGAAACCTCGATTAGAAAGCATGTGTTTTGTGTTTTATTGTGGTAAATAGTATCAGGTTGATATTGTACGGTCGGTAATGACTCTTTTGTCGTACATAATTGATGCTTCATCTGTCTCTACCGCTGCTTCAGGAGAATGGTCGTACCAGTTGGTGCTAACTGGTACTTGATGGTGCCCAGTGTATGTATTTAGCCACGTTGTTATGCCTTTCGGTGTATTCTGCTTGTGCCAGTGTTGAGCAGCAGGAAATTATGCGGCTTATATGTTCTTCATATTGATGGCATATTCTACATTCTGCTTCAGGATCATTCTTCTGTGGTAGCGCGTATTCACTGCCTGGTCCTGGGCAGCAATCAGTAGACTTTCAGTCTCCGCCTTTAATCCTGGACTTTGCATCCAATCCAGTGATATCTACATTGGTGCTGTGTAGGTTATTGTAGAACTGTCCATGGAGTGGTTTCGATTTCAGGGCATTGACTTTTTCTGTACGCATAGCCTCCTTCACTGTGTGTTTCATGTTGTCCGCTGACTGATCTTCGATCGATTGGTGTTTATATTTCCTTTTCATGTTTTCCCCGATCTTTATAATAGGGAATTTGGCCTTTTGTTGCTCATGCAGTAGTACTATTTTGATGAACTTATCGTTGGAATACAGTATATACTCATATAGGCCATCCTGTATGGACTGCAAAGTAGATGGTTTCTGGTCCTGGTTTACGAGTTTAATATTCCAAAACTGTACTGCATTACCGGTACAGCGAGGCCATTGACACCCTTTATTTTATTTATTTTCGGCACTCAGTTATGTTTACAAAATTCGTCTCAACCAAACGTAGTATACCTTTTTCACATTTTTTTTCATTGATTCATGATGTATCTCATCACTTTCATAAACTCCAAGATATTTATAGGTTTCACATGGATCAAGGTAGCCAAATCCTGCGTTATTTTCAGCTATTTGGTTTGCATTCATTCAGAACTTTGCTGTAGTAATTGTTACATTTTTCCAGGCCGAACTGTATGCATATGACTTCACTAAGCCCCTTCAAGATGTCGAGCTCTCTATCTAGCTGCCTGTTGCTGGATGCGAATAACTCGAGGTGATCCAAATATAATAGCTGACTTATATAAGGACCTTGCCTCACCTCGTATCCAAGCTTGCCACCATTCAAAGCATTTGCAGTGGCACAAGAGAAATGCAGAATAGCAGCGGTGACAAGGAGTCTCTTTGGAATATCCCTCCGCGGATTCTTATTTTATCCGTTTTATACACCCTTCAGCGTGATGCAGCTGTAATTCGGTATTCCACTGCTTCATAGAGCATTCGAGGAACTTCACAACAAACGGCACGTATCTTGAAAAGTGACATTATGCCGATTTTTCTGACATTATGCTGTTTTTTTTGACATTATGTAGGTTATTCTACAAGATGTTAACTTAGCACTTAGTAGTACGTGTTGCCTAAACGACATGAGGCTTGTTATCAATCTTTGACTCTGATGTGCTGTAAAATCTGCTTCTGAGATGGCATTACTGGAGGTCTAAGCTGTAAGTTGTATGTGTTGATGATAACTACATTGGGTTCTGCTCTCAAATACACTTAATTGAGATTCAAAGCTAGAAATTAGTTGTGCATCCAGTTTTTCTTATCCATTCTGGAAATTACATATAGAAATTTGCTAAATTTCAAAAATGAGAGAGATAAGAAGTAATTATATTTACTGTACACTGTCGAATTACAAGCCATATACATGCTGACACTAATTACACACAAAGCGGGCGCGGTGATGATTTCCCGTAATTCTCCTCAGTTTTTCGTGATTTATAACTTTGAACATAACCTCTCTTCAGAAAGCACAACATATAAATAATCTGTCACATTCGGCATATTCGGTAATACTTTTCTTACACAGCAAATGTCACTGATTTTATATACATGCAGAGCGATACACATAATCATCCAGATGCGATCTTGCTATTCAACCAACTTTTTTCTCAGAGATAAAGACTACAGACTCGGATCACTCAGCCTCACAAAACTATGCGTACTTTGGTTGAGTGATTCCTCCATAGATGGACGTTCACAACGATCCTAGTGAGCAAACGTGGAATAACTTTTTGCGCCCTAAAAACTACCTAGTCTGCAGGTTGACATCTTATATTTTTTTTTGGACGCTTTATAGGTTTTTTACATGATATCTGTGCGGATTGGCGCCATATAAGCTTCAAGGATCTAACTATGAAGTACACTGTCGAATGCCTTGGCATAGTCTATTCAAGCCATGCTTAGGTTTCGTTTTCTCTTCTTGGCATCTTCAACTCCCATTTTGTCTTTGAGTAACTGATCCTTGCTGCCTTGAGTTGATCGACGGCAGCCTTTTTGTTCTCACGGTAGAATGTTCAAGTCATCGTTGGTTGTCAGAGCGGTCCGTGGGACCTTTGCTCTTGAGTCACAGTGTCAGTTTGTAAGTCTGTCAGGTCTGGTAACCCAGAAACCAGACAATTTTAAGGAAAAAAGGGGAAGGAAAGGAGAAAAGGAAGAACGAGAGCAAAGGGGAAGAAGAGAATCTTTTAGGATAGGCAGCGTTTAGGCATTGTTAAAATCACTTCACAGATTTTGATATGGTCTAAAAATATTTGACTTTTTTTTTCTAAAGATTGTGTAAAAATGCTCCAATTTTGGTTGTTCTAAGTTCACGAGTTAATTTTGATTACAGTGCGAGCCGCGGCCTTTTGTGCTTGCGAACTTGCTCGACTGTGTAGTCCACTGACTCACGCAACAGAGGGTTGCTGTGCGATTCCGCTAGGCTATAGCGCCGCTGTGCCTGTTGCTTAATGCACTCCTTTAGGTGAGGGACATCGAGGTCTCTATGTAGAGTTTCGTTAGAGACATACCATGGGGCATCAGCAATAGTGCGCAACGTCCTGCTTTGCAGAACCTGCAGATTTCGCATGTGTGTTATAGCAATAAAACACCAAGCCGCACATGCGTAAGTCATTGCTGGTCTTATGACCACCTTATAGAGTCGAATCTTGTTAATCAAACTTAATTTTGACCGTTTACATAATAATGGGTAAAGCTGCTGAAACGTAATTTGTAATTTAGTTTTTAGCGCTTCCGTATGGTTCCTTCAAGTCATCCCTTTGTCCAGAATGACACCGAGATACTTAGCGGAGGATTCCCATGGTATACGAAGTCCATTCATTGAAACTTCAGACGGAACACCGCGACGTCTTTTTGTACAGTAGATTGCCTGCGTTTTCGAATGGTTTATTTTAATTAGCCACCGATCCGCCCAATCTAATACTTCCTCCACCGCACTTTGCAGCCTGTCATGGACTAGGTCACCAGACCACGACTGAGCCACCAATGCAGTATCGTCAGCATAGAGATAGACTTCACAGTTGCTGGGACTAGGGACGTCATGGATGTACAGTGAGTGAAGGATAGGTCCAAGGACCGAACCCTGAGGGACGCCGGCTGTAATCAGCCGTGTTGTCGACAGGACGTTGTCAATTTTGATCCGAAATTTCCTACCTTCACGGAAGGATTTCAGTAGTTTCAGAAGCCAAAAAGGGAAGCTCTTTTGGATTAGTTTATACAAGAGGCCCGCGTGCCACACCTTGTCAAATGCTTTTGAGACATTCAAAAGCAAGATGCCAGTACTTTCGTTAAGGGTGAATCCTCTGGTTACACGTTCCACCAGCCTAACCGCCTGTAGCTCCGTACTATGTTCAGACCGAAAACCGAATTGCACGTCAGGAATCACATGGTGATCTGACGAGAAATTCTCAAGGTGACGTAGAATCACCTTTTCAGCGAGCTTAGACGCAGCTGACAGCAGGCTAATGGGACGATAATCCTGGGGAAATATCGAACCCACCTTCTTTGGAACCATTATAACTTCAGCGGTCTTCCACGCGGATGGGAAGTACTGGATCCTTAGCATGGCATTGACTATTGCCACGAGATAAGTTAAGGACTTCCGCGAAAGCAGCTTCAGCGCCTTATTAGTGATTTGATCCTCCCCAGGTGCTTTACGCACTTTAAGGTCTTTAATATGACCTTGAATCTCTGCTGGTGTGCAATGCGGGATCTCAGGAGATACCGCTGATGTGCTAAGCAAATCTTCGGTTGAAGAAGCTTCTGAAGAAGAATCTTCTGATGAAGAAAAATCACCAACGAATGCGCGACTGTCACTGACGCCGTTGGCCCTAAAATATCTCCTGACAGATCTTACGATGTGTTGCTCCTCGTCGAGGTCATTATCAAGATCATAGTTGGGAGAGAACTGTCTTTCCATGGCATCGGCAAAAACCTCAACCTTCTCCTCTGTCCTGAAGACAATGCCTCCAGGACCGTGAATGTGTGGGATTTGTTCACGCTTTCCGTTTTTGAGCGACTTCGCCACCTTCCAGAGAGGAATGCTTGAGTCAAGCATCCCCGCCAGAAAGTCGTTCCATTGCTCATTGCGGAATTCATGAAGAGCTCTTCTTACTTCGTGAACAAGATTCGTCGCTCTGCGAATGTCATCAGGATGACAAGACCTTTTCGCTTGCTTAATTGCAGCTCTTTTATCAGAAATTTTCTGACGAATGTCTGCTGCCAGAAAAGGTCTGCCGTGTCGCTGCACGGGAAGTACAGCTGCACGCTGCAGAGTTTGCTGAACAAAACTTGTCCACTCTGCTTGAGCCGCATCTATACCGTTCTCATCATCTATGATCGGTATATTGGGGAACTCTTTGAGGAGCAACTTGTATAGCTCCCAATCAATGCGTTTCCTTGGAGGGATTTCATCCTCCAAGATCTGCTCATTAGCCACTTCCAAAACGACGGGAAGATGATCGCTTGAGATGTCATACATGATTCGAGAAGTGATACTGTAGCTACAGTTTTTGGATAATGCCAAATCAAGAACATCAGGTGCCTGAAGGTGATTAAATGGGTGGTGCGTCGGCTCCTCAGTACTATGTATGAGGTAGCCATTTCGTATCACATGGTTGTACAGTCGGATCCCACTGGTGGAATTCAACCTGGAATGCCATGCTCGATGTTTGCAGCTGAAGTCCCCTGCCACAATAAGTGGACCCGAGCAGTCTAAAAGGACTTCCAGATCCGCCTCTTGCAGCCTGTTACCACACCTGACATACACCGATGTGATTTTCAACGGCACACCTCCCGTCATATTGACCACCACGGAAGCCGCTTCGATGCTCTGCATGTCAGCGTTTGTGCTTCTGTGGTAGTCAATACCGCGTTTCACTAGCACTGCCAAGCCGCCACCCCGTCCAGTCAATCTATCAGAACAGATAACATCGTAATTCGGGAAAGCTAGACGATCTCGCGGAGTAAGTAATGTTTCCTGCAGCAAGGCCACATCTATACTTTCGTCCACAAGAGCTTGATGAAATTCCCGTCTTTTGGGAATGTCCCTTAGACCCAAACAATTCCAAAAAAGAATTTTGATAAATGCAGGCTGTCGTCGATTGTACCTAGCCATTTGCAGGAAAGATCGCCTGCAAAGCCTGTGTTGCGCTAATCAGAGGACCTATGATCTGCTGTAAGGACCTTAGCGCGGTTGCCAGGTCCACATTTTGCGTGTTCGCAGAAGATCCCACAGAGGGGACAGCCCGGGTTGCATCACTAGCTGCATCCGCGTAACTTACATTGCGCCTTTGCGCTATCACTTGCAGATTTTTCTGAGGGGCAAATCTGCAAGTTCGGCTATTCGCTGGATGCCCCCCTCCACAGTTCGCGCACTTTCGTTCCTCTTGTTCTGTTTGAGGGCATAAGTGGGTCATGTGGTCAGAAGCACATTTTAGACATTTAGGTGGTGCAGTGCAGTAAGATTGCGCATGCCCATATTTTTGGCAGCGGTGACACTGCCAGATGAGTCTTGAGTTGCTTTGAACTTCGACTCGGATAGCCACACCTAGCAGCTCGTGTTCGTTGAACAGCTGCTGAGATTTTTCTATCTTGGACAGTATGACTACCACCAAAGGCATGGGCACGCCGCCACCGCGTTTCAGGCGAATTATGTGCAGGGGGGAATATCCCCTCTGTTGCAACTCTTCCTTGATCTCAATTTCCGAAAGTGTCGCATGTACTCCTCTGATTACAGCATGAATGTTCCTCTCCGAGAGGAGAGGTGATGGGGCACCTCTTCCTCCCTGAAGAGACGAATAATCCTGCGGTAATCATCCTCGGACTTGGGAATTATCCTGATTCCTGCATCGACGGCAACCGCGCGTTCGAATTTGATGCCCAAAGAAATAAACTTGTGATTTACGCCTCGCCATCTCGAAGCATCGCGAAGAACGATGGGGGTAACACGTACCTTGCGTGGGGGCTGTGCAGTCGTGTCTTCTGGTACCTGAGATGTCGAAGGCGTGGAAGTAACCGATAGATTAGGCACAGGCTGTTTACTCGAGTCGCTTGCAGTTGAATGAGACGTTTCAGACTGGGATTTTGGTGGAGTGAGAGGAGGAAAGCCTGTGGTGTCGGTCTTGTTTCGTCGCGTTTTACGGGGCTTAACCTTGGTAAAACCGTCAGGGAGTGTATCGTCGTCTATGGAAAGATCGCTTGAATTATTTAACGGTCTCTTAAGATTGACAGCTTTGTCTTTACTGGGATTTTTGGCATGTGTTTGGGAAGAATGCGTAATATTTAGATGGGAAGGTACCTGGGTTTTCAGTAGGAGGTCTAATTTAACTGTTAGGTCGGTAATTGTCCACTGCTGGCCTTCGTTGATCATCATCAATCTTTCAATGGTCTTCTTATCATCGTCCTTTTTTGACAGCTCCTGTCGAACCATCTCCAATTCGGCTCTCAACTCCTCTATGGTCTGCTCCTTCGACTCCATCTCCATTGCCATGGTGGAAGCGCCATTTTCTGACCCCCCTGGGTCAGTTTCCATAGTAAATACCTCGGTTATCTCGCTTTTCGTCTAAAAAATTTTCCGGATCGAAATTACGGGACAGCTGCTATCGGTGCCCTATACAGGGCGATTACGGTAGAATGTTGTTAGAGGACAAATGGTCATATAGTCTATTAGAAATAAGTGAAGTAAGGACATTATACAAGGTGGGTAAGCAGGTAATTGGACGATAATTTTTTGCCTCTTTAGAAGTTTTGTCTTTGAACAGCAAATATCTGATATCAGTTATCAGTCAATGTGGAGTGTTTAGGGTTGACGATTCGCGCGCACCTTAGCCGTTGCCTTGCTGGTTGCTGATTTAAATTACAAGATGCTGTCCTTGCTGGGGCGTTTGAAGCTCCCAGTGTCAAAGTGTACCCTCAGAATCCAAGGGACTGACAGCAAGTGCAGTGTAAGATTCAGAGCCATGGGCTCTACCTACCTGGGTATCTGTTTCGTAATTTTACTTGACATTGTGGGTATATCTTAAGGCGGCATTACACGCTACGATAAATGCGAGCAATCTATCATAACGATCGAGTTGTTTCAATTGATCGTTGTGTGTAATCGGGACATCGTAACGATTTATCGGAGTTGGAGTTGGGATGGATGGTTGATCCGAGCCCTGATCAATTTCAGCGAATCGTACCGACATGTCTGAACATATAATCAGGTGGCAGCGATTTGTCGCTACAATTTAACTCAGTTTGCGTTTTGGCCATACGGAGTCAATTTAGTTTTTCTTTTTGGTACGGATTGGCAGACGCACCTATGGCAGATGCACCGAAACAAACTCCTCGAGAGTTTTTGACAGAGTTCAGTGAACTTTACAGTTTAGTTTATAAATCGGAAAAATCCGGGACAGGCGCGGATGACATCTACACCTTGGGAAAATCCATTATTATACATTATCATGAGGAAGAGAGATGGAAATATACAAAAGTATGTAGGTGCGTGAAAGACACTCGATTGTAGGATCCTATGTGGCAGCGTCGGAGTGTGACGGACAACGGGGTAAAGTAGAAGAGTGATAAAAGAAAGAGATGGCAGAACGGGCGCTGGCGCCTACCGCTTAGACGGATGCGCTCAACAAATGTGATTTGTTTCTCCCATTCGCAGAGTTGCCGATACCAATATGTCATATTTCTAAGAAATCTAAGTCTACCCAAATTTCGGGAAAAATAGCTGCGGATTCCACATAAGAGTATTCCAAAAATGAAAAAAGTTCAAACTATTAAAATTGTATTAATGTTTCATGGTTCAAATCATATTTTTCATGTCTGTATATTGTTTTTTTTTTTTTTTTTTTTTTTTTTTTTTACTGGCCTTAGGAGTTCTAGCCTATTCGGCCACGAGAGTGATATAAACATGCTCAAATTTATAATAAAACATATAGATCCGCTGCTAGCAATATTGTATAGATCCACATACATACAGGTAACAGGGCCCTACTCAAAACCAGGAAATTATAATAGAAGAACCAAGATTAGGGAGGAACGGGGATACACGTTTCACGTCAAGGTGCCGGTCATGACGACTTTAAAGACAGACAACACAGGCAACGGTTGGTAGGTTTAATAACAGATAGGCAAAAACACAGGTAAAAATAACTCAAGTCACACGACAATCTCACTGAATTCTAAATTCGTGTAACTCGTTAATTATATTTTCCGTCCGGCTCTCTTGAAGAAGTCCCATAGAGTTTTTCGAATTGATGAATTGTGAGTGCTTGAATACAGAAGGGAGGTTTGACTTTGAGGAAATGGAACACCAAGTGTAGCCAGCTCACTCATCATATAAACTGAAGCGGTTGAGTTGAATTTGCATTGGAACAACCAATGATTGATATCATCCCTATTCCCATCACAGCTAGATGTATCCGATTCTTCGAGACCAAAGCGGTGCAGGTAAGCTTTTACTGTAGCATGTCCGACCAAACATCTGAAGTACATTGAGTGTACTCTCCTATTGTCTTGGCTTCTGAGCTCTATTGGGGAGTCAGGGAGGTTTGGATAAATTTTGCAGTATTGGTTATTATTGTTGGTACAGAAATTTGTCCATTCCATTTGCCAGCTCTTTTTCATATTAAGCTTCCTCGACGAGGCTATGTCAGTTTTAGTTACGTATTGTTTTTCTTCTCCGGACGAGGCGGCTACCTTAGCCAGTCGATCTGCCATTTCATTCCCCTCAATTCTTGCATGACCTTTTATCCATATAAATGCCACCGATTTCCTTAGTTGTCTTAATTGAGACTCCTTCTCCAGTATTGAGACGATGGTTTTGTTGTGGTATATGTGAAAAGGCGCATTTTGTAATGCGCGTATAGCTGATTGTGAGTCTGACATAATAATGAATTTTTGGTATGACGGACGATTGCAGACTACCCACTCAAGAGCCAGATCTATGGCTGCTAGCTCAGCGGTGAATATAGAGCAGATGGGATCCAGTTTATACTTTAGAGACACTTTCTCGTCTTCTATAAATACAGCACACCCTACGCCTTGCTCAGATTTGGATCCGTCTGTGTAGATTCTACAAGGAGTCACAAATTTTTGTAGTAGATCGTGGAGTAATTGCTTCATGATGGGAGGATTTTCAGCAACGGTGATGTATGTCTCTAAATTTGAGAATGAAATATTGTATTGAGACTTGAAAAATGGTATATTATCTCCTTCTATGTTGTACAGAGAGATGTTGGGGTATGCTTCAGCAAGTGTAGGAGAGTTTTTATTTTGCCACCATGGAAGCGTCAAGTTGAGGGTGGTTAGTTGAGCTACTTTTCTTGTGAGTGCAGTTTGGTCATTGAAGCTGCATTTTATAATGAACTTTTCTGCTAAGAATAACCTTCTCAAGTGTAATGGAGGTTCCTGACACTCTGCTAACAGAGTAGCTGTTGGAGTAGATTTCAGAGCCCCCAAGGCTAACCTTAGACCTTTATACTGTAGCCTATCGAGCTTGGCAAGGCGAGTCTTCGTAGCTGAACCATATAAGAAACATCCATAGTCTAATATCGATCTTGTATAGCATCTATAGAATAAGATATTTATTTTGGGATCAGCTCCCCATTTGTACCTGTTAACCGCTTTGAGGATGTTCAGGCTTTTTTCGCATTTGACAAGACAATTGTTTATTTGGTAATCCCAAGTCAGTTTGGTGTCCAGCGTGATACCCAAATAGGTGTAACTACTGTGAACCGGGATCGCAACGTTGGCCAATGGCAAGATGGTACATACAGGTAAACGGTGACGGGAAAAAAATACGACGGCAGATTTTGAGGGGGATATGTCAAGACCCTGGTTGAAGAAATAATCGTTGCAACTATGCATTATAACGTTGAGCATATCAATGCATTGTTGATACACTTTATTCTTAACATAGAAGCAGAAGTCATCGGCGTATTGCAAGACACTGCATTCCAACCCCGCAGTATGTAGGTCCTGAGTATATATGTTGAAGAGAAGGGGGCTTATAACGGAACCTTGTGGGAGGCCCTTATGTACTGTTCTCGGGCCAACGACTTGATTGTTACATCGGATATAGACCTTCCTGTTAATGAATAGATTGATTAGGACACATGCGTAGCTCTGAGGTAAGTTCAGTCTAAGCAATTTATCAAAAAGTATCTCGGGTATGACATTGTCATAGGCACTGGAGATATCTACAAAGAGAGATGCTAGGTAGTTATTTTCAGAAAAGGTTATCTGTATATCGCTCACTAGATGCGCTACGCAATCGACAGCCCCTTGTCCTCTACGGAAGCCAAACTGTGATGTTGGGGGAGTGTTGTTGCTTTCCAACCACCATTCAAGCCTTGCCTTCAAGATCCTTTCAAACGTTTTCAAAAGGCAAGACATTAGAGAGATTAGTCTACAGGAATTGGGGTCGCTTGCTTTGGGAATCGGAATGATGAAAGCGGCTTTTAGGGCATCGCAGTTTTCTCCTAGGATAAGAATACGGTTATAGATATTGCATAGAAAGTCTACAGCGACCTGCGGTAAATTTTCTATCATAAGGTAGTTGATACCATCAATTCCTGGAGATGTCAGCTTGGAGACCTTAATGTTTGCTTTCAGCTCTTCTGACGTGATTTGTGACAAAAGGAAGTGCTGTTCACTATTACTCTGCGGAGAGAAAAAAGGACAGGAGGCATACGGTGGAGCTATCTTGTTTAGAAGTGCTTCTACACTAGATGCATCCTGTCTATGAAACTGTTTAGAGTTTTGAATTTTGTTGACCCGTTTCCAGATACTTGACGGGGAGGACTGTCTATTTAGGTTGCTGCAGAATTCAGCCCAACTAGATTTTACTTTTGTTCGGAATGACCGCTTACAGACGGCATCAGTTCTTTTATATTCCAAGTAGTTGGCAAAAGTGAGGTTCGACTTGTAGGTTTTAAAAGCGTTTTTCCTAACATTAACTAATGAAGAGCACTCGTCATCCCACCAGGGAGGAGATCTAGATTTGTTAGAGAAAGGTTTCAGAATTGTGCATGCTTGGTTGGCTGCGTTTGTGATTGAGCTTTGTAAAAAGACGATCATGTCATTAGTGTCCACAAATGTGGGCAAACCAGAAAAATACTTTATAATTTCTGTACGGTATAAGACCCAGTCAACATTTTTCATGGACCATTTGGAGGTCGGAGTTATGGGAGTGTTTTCTATACGTATATCATTGAAAGTAATCTTGATAGGAAAGTGATCGGAGCCGTACGTATCAGGAAGGGTAGACCAGGCGAAAGAAGAACATAGACCTGAAGATAGGATAGTTATGTCCACGACAGATTTAATTTGCCCTGGTGGGGTAATTCTTGTAGCTGAACCATCGTTGACCACTACAAAGTTTTGGAACGAGTCTAGTGCTTCTAGCACAGTATTACCTTCAGTAGAGCTTACTGGAGAACCCCACATACCATGATGGGCATTGAGATCCCCTCCTATGATACATTCGTACTTTATTTGTTTAAAGATATTTATGTAATCTGAAGCTAAGGCCTTAACATTTGGTGGTCTGTACATACTAACAACGGACAACTTTCTACCGTCATTGAACACGTTTATACCACATATCTCAATTTTTGAGTTGAAATTATTCGTGAAATTTATTGGTTCAAATTGAATAGATGTCGAGACAAAAATTGCAACCCCCCCGTAACCATCATCTATATCTTTTCTAATAATATGAAATTTTTTAAAATTCGTATTAAACGACTTTTTGTACCAAGTCTCCGATACCAGGGCGATATCGAAGTCTTCTTCCACCTGTAGTTGTTCGAGTGAGTTTTTATTAGCACGCAAAGATCTGGCATTCCACTGAATGAGCTTCAACCTTCTGGGAGCCATGAGCTAAGCGAAAACTTTTGCTAGGATGTTTTTAATTTTAGTGTCCAGTTCACTTTCACAGTTTGCTTGTGCTGTGTCATTAAAGGGTGTTTTTTCACTGATGTAATCTTGTAAACATTGCTGCAAGAGTTTTTTTATTGCGGCGGTTAGCTGGTTAATCAGCTGGTCGGACTCAGTGCAGGATTCCTGTGCTTCAGATTGGAAAACAGGCCCAGCACAAAATGAAGAATTATATTCTCTACGGATGGGAGCGAAATTAGGAGAAGTATCCCTGGTTTTTCTTTTTTTGGGAGGATTTGCAAAAGGGGATGGTTGAGGGCTTGAAGCTGCTTTGTGACTTGGTTGTTGAGTGGGAGAAGAAGTGGATTGAGATGAAGAGGTTAGAGGGGGAAATTCTATATCTGAATTTATTAGAGGGGCAAATCTATTTTTTTGAATAATACTAGTATAGCACGGATTATCAATGACTTTCTCAGCCTCTTTAAATGAAATATTCAGATTTGCCATAGCCTCCTTAGTTCTTAGCTGTTTTTTGTACTCAGGACAGTCACGAAATGTTGAATCATGACTGTTGTTTTTGCAGTAAACGCAGTATACGTTGCAAGCGTGATTATTATCTGTATCTGCAGAACCGCACTTTCTACACCTTCTACTACTCTTACATTGAGATGCTGAATGCCCGTATCGCAAGCATTGGAAGCATTGCATAACTGGGCTAATATACGTTTCAACCGGGCATCTGACTTTGTATATGAAAACAAATTGTGGCAGCAGCTTACCTGCAAAAGTGACAACTACAGTTTGTGTAGGAACCCGGAGAGAAGATTCTCCATTATTAACGGTTCTAGTCATTCTGTACGCTTTTTTCACAAGGATGTTAGATTTTATGATATTAACTAGTGAATTTTCATTAATAGCCGTGTCAACACCTCGTATTAAACCACGCTTCTCTGTAAGGTGGTTGGGAATGTACGCTACAAGATTATTAGCTTCAAATAAGGAATCTTCTATGAGTTTATTGGCAGTATCACCCGAATCAAGTTCAATTTTTATGCGATTACGACCTACCGTGCTAATTTCTAAAATGTGTTTTTCATATTCAGCTAATGCTGCTAATTTTTCTCCCAGCTTCATTGGGTGAAGTCGACCCAAATTTAAGTCAAGGTGTTCTACAAATACAAAGTACGGGCCTGTGTCACTGTTTCTAAATCTGTTGTCCGTATTTTTTGGGCGACTTTTTCGCGATATAGCCGTATCAGTAGAGAGAACATAATCGGGTTTTTCTGTAGATTTGCTAGTGCATGCAGTATCATTCTTTATAGGTTGTATAGGGGTATGTATGTTGTCATGATCACTATCAACGAATATAACATCTTCGCAATACACATTGCTAGGAATTTGCTGCGGACTATCTTGCGTCAGAGGCGGCGGATCCCCGCCGCCTGGAATGTTGTAGCCACCAGACATCTGTTTACACAGAGCTGGGGCAAAAAATCTGCATGCGACCCAGGAAAAAAAACGAATAAAGTCTACTTACAGTAATTCAGCAAGAAAAGTATCCTGATGTGGCGAATTTGCGCCATAGGGGCGATTTGACAACTTTGAAGGACAACTATAACGGTTACTATGGTGCCCGGTATTCGGGAATCTGGCAATACCTGATGATTCCTAACGTTTATTACGCCAGATTGTTTGCTGACTTGCGCAGTACAACATGACAATCAACGTGACTGAGCACCTGGTAACCCTGGTTTAAGGTGTTATATTTAAAGAGCTTGGGGCAGTTAGGTATCTAGGTCACATTTTTTAATGTATTTCGAGGAATCCGTAATGTTGAGTAAATACTAGATCACGTTTCTTGCTTAGTTTGCTGAAAATTCTGCAATAGACGTACATTTTGAGAAACAGAGATTTGGTGACGACAAAATCGTAAAAATATACCGCATTTTCGTAAAATAATTTCTTTGTTGAAAAGACTGTGGCTTGATGACCCATTGAACGAGTATAGTGTCCCGCTCCGCTTTGAATATTCGAAACACTATACTCCAGCAGCATTCACCTTCAATGTTATCTTTATGAAGTTCTAACGTCTAGGCCATGCTGATTAAAAGCTTGAATGAATCAACACTTAACTCTAAATTCCCCACAATTCGGGAAGCTCTACTCAAATTGGCAACACAGCGTATCTGCCTATTATTCTCATTCGTGATACAGGTCTGCAGTTAACGGTAGGAAATATGTACGAATAGCGATGAAAGTAGACGAGCCGATGCGCTGTTGCCAAGAAATGATTTCCCATGTATAACAATGGTTTTTCCTAAGGTGTATAAACCTACGTTGTGATACTTCGACCTGCTGCATTTTTTGAGAGACCAGGTCTCTGCAAGACCTAGTAGGAGTACAATGAGTGATGCGGATCAAGAAACACAACAAGATGTAAGTAAAAATGAATCTTTATTTAGATATAGCAAAATTTATTGTTATAACAAGTACATGTTGACGGCACAAACTTACTAAAGAATATCCGTGTGTCTCAAAATATCTAGTTAATATAATATGGTTTTAACTAATGAACTGTAAATTTCAAACATTCAATGCAAATGTTTCTTGCCCAGGAATTGACCCCTCCCCGTTAAAATACGCACAGAGTTTGTCTCGAAGGGTTTTCGCTTGTTGCAAAACTTGACCTCCTGAACGTTTTTCGAGATTGTGGAACATATCAGTATCAGGCCTTGTACTTGGTGGCTCGGTACCATCAATAATATTTTCTTGATAAAAACTTTCAGGAGAAGAGTAAGTAAATGATTTTGTCCTCAAGAAGTTGTGCAATGCACAGCAAGCAAGAACTAGTGATTCGATGGAATCCACATTTAAATTGATTGCAGTGTAAAAAACACGAACGTGAAGCTAAAAGTCCAAAACTGTTTTCAACTATTCGCCGTGCTCTGGATATACGATAGTTGCGTATTCTTCTCTCGTTGTTAAGGGAATCCCGATCGTAAGGCTTAATAAGATCAGGTCTTAATGCAAAGGCATCAACCCCCACAAAAACATATGGCAGGTCAAGATCAAAGCTAACTGGTTCGGGTCCAGGGATATTTAGTTGATTTTTTGTAAGTTTGTCGTAAAAACGAGTGTTATTAATCACACCTCCATCAGATATTCTACTGTTCGTTCCTATATCACAAAGTATAAATTCGCAGTGAGCGTTTGCTATGGCCATCAAAACAATACTGTGTGTCTTCTTGTTGTTGAAGTAGTATGATCGACTATCCTTTGGTGGAACAATCCGGACATGCTTTCCATCGATCGCGCCCAAACAATGAAGAAATTGCCACTTCTCTTCGAAATCTATGGCAATTTTGTACCACTCATCGGCTGTTTTAGGGAACTGAAAAAAAAATTGTTTTTGATAGACGCATACACACACGCAAAATGGGTTATTGTGTTGACACTACTCTCAATTTCAAATTACAGATTTGAATACAAATAAAAACATAAGTTAAATATAAACTTGAATATTATCTACAAATCTATTTTCTCGGCAATAGGTGGAGAACTGTTTCTGTCACCTGCCAAATGTAGCCGCTCATAAGTTTATTGGAAACTGATATTTGTTTTATTTCCAACAAGCCCCAACTAACAATTATCACTCCTATTAGAGTTGCAAAAATGATTATACAGTATTCCTTACACAGCATTGTATACTGTAAGAACATTGGCAAAACCCTCTTGGAACAGCTATACAAGCGGAATGGGCACACCTTATAGGACACTTCAGTCATTTAAGATGTTGTTTAAGGGCTGCAGGTAACAGTTCTACAACAAAAGTGTAAGCTTCTTGCAACCGCTATAGGACATTTGCGTCAGTGCAAGATTCAGTTTTTGTCAACTGTACAACCATTCTGTTACGTGATTCTACTTTATTGCAGCCAAACTATTTCTTATGTATTGTATAGACCAAGTAAATAATATATAACTAACACAATACAGTTATCTTGTTTACTTACATATCGGCCATTGTGGATTTCATACACAGGTATATGATAAACTTCTACACTATGATATAGGGCTATTGAATTACTTGCACAGCAAATTTTATCGTGAAGTAGTTACGCAATTTCTACGGACTTCGTATTTGATTCATATTTTGATAATGTTCAAAAGTATGTCTAGATTTTTAAGATGGCAAACTGAACTAATCTGCGTTAAATCTTCCACAAATCCTATATTTAGACACAATTACACTAATGATTATCACTTTATATCTGTAATTTCGAAATGAAACATAATTATCTAATATCAAATAGAGGAATAAATGTTTGCCCAATATGGCGGGTGGTTGTGTATAATCATGGCATCGTCCATGTTGTCTTTAGTTTATTAGAATATGTTGGTGTTGAATGCAGGTGTTATACAACAATTTGACAACTGTCAGAAATGAAATACCGACAGAGTCGAATGATTTACCTAGAATTTGTACCAGATCTATATTTTCTGTTTGAACAATTGATACAACCTTTTTAACCGATATCCATGCGTTATTTATCTTAAAACATTGGTTATGGCATTTTAACTAAAATATGACAGCAGAAAGTTAGGTTATGGTGAAGTTGTATACCAAAATATTTAGCATATGTACAGCCTTTAACAGTTACTAAACAACAGTTGTATAAGTGCTTCCGTTGGGAGCTATTTGTTGGCTAAAGTAGTAAATTTGCACAGCAAAACAACAAGGCTCGGGTTTGTTTTATAAACGTTACCATGGATGCCACAACACAACCATTTTGACTAACCTGCAAATATGCCGTATAAAATAGTTGTATAAACGTTTATGCAACAGTAAAACATTTGTCCTATAAGGTGTTGTGTAACTATGCTATAAGAATATTTTAAACAACTCATTTTAGAGTAAATATGTTGCAGAAAGCAAATTTGCATTCCACACAACATTAAGCCAGCATTTTGGTGTTCAGGCAACAACAATAGATAGCTTTTATGGCTGAACGGTTCTTTTACCAAAAGCTTATAGCAGTACTTTGCTAGTTGAGGGAGGATTCAGAACCTAGTGATCTACCCCATTCCCAACAAGGAGATGAGGCTCTTCCAACATCAGGTGATGATGGATCCAGCACATCACTAAGTGTGTCACCATCAACAGTTCTATCGAGGGTGCCAAAGACACTATGTAAGAGAAAAAAGATGCTGACTCCGGCAGATGAGGTGATAAAGCTTGCGGGAGAGCAGCTACAAAGTATTCGTACCTCGATTCGTACTGATAATGAGTTCGATGCCTACGGAAAGTATGGAGCTCATAAGCTACGTTCTCTTAGAGTAAACCAGGCCATATTCGCTAGAAAACACATAAATAACGTGATTTTTAAGCGGGAGCTTGAAGCACTCACTAAACATCCGATTAATACTGACAGTACCCAACTAACAATGATCACTCCTATAAGAGTTGCAAGAATGATTATACAGTATTCCTTAAACAGCATTTTATACCGTAAGAACATTGGCAAACCCTTTTAGAACTGCTATACAAGCGGAATGGCACACCTAATAGGACACTTCAGTCATTTAAGAGGTTGTATAAGGGCTGCAGGCAACAGTTATACAACAAAAGTGTAAGCCTCTTGCAGCCGCTATAGGACATTTGCGTCAGTGCAAGATTCAGTTTTTGTCAACTATATAACTATTCTGTTACGTGATTCTACTTTATTGCAACCAAACTATTTCTTAGACGAAGAAGAATATATAACTAACACATTACAGTCATCTTGTTTACTTATCGGCCATTGTGAATTTCTTACACAGGTATATGATAAACTTCTACACTGTGATATCGGGCTATTGAACTACTTACGCAGCAAATTTTATTGTGATTATCGTGCAAATTAGTTACGCAATTTCTACGGGATTCGTATTTGATTCATATTTTGATAATGATCAAAAGTATGCCTAGATTTTTAAGATGGAAAACTGAACTTATCTGCGTTAAATCTTCCACAAATTCTATATTTAGACACAATTACACTAATATTTATCACTTTGTATCTGTAATTTCGAACTGAAACATAATTATTTAATATTAAATGGAGGAACACATATTTGCCCAATATGGCGGGTGGTTGTGTATAATCATGGCATCGTCCATGTTGTCTTTAGGTTATTAGAATATTTTGGTGTTGCCTGTTATACAACAATTTGACAAATGTCTGAAATGAAATACCGACAGAGTCGAATGATTTACCCAGAATTTGTACCAGATCTACATCTTCTGTTTGAACAGTTGATAAAACATTTTGAACCAATATGCATGCGTTGTTCGTCTTAAAACATGGGTTGTCGCATTTTAACAAAAATATGACAGCAGAAAGTTAGGTTATGGTGAAGTTGTATACCAACATATTAACATATGTACAGCCTTCAACAGTTACTAAACAACAGTTGTATAAGTGCTTCCGTTGGGAGCAATTTGTTGGCTATAGTTGTAAAGTGCACAGCAAAACAACAAGGCTCGGGTTTGTTTTATAAACGTTACCATGGATGCCACAAAACAACCATTTTGACTAACGTGCAAATATGCCGTATAAAATAGTTGTATAAACGGTTACGCAACAGTTAAAAATTTGCACTATAAGGAGTTGTATAACTATGCTACAAGAATATTTTAAACACCTCATTTTTGAGCAAATGTGTTGCAGAAAGCAAATTTGCATTCCACACAACATTAAGCCAGCATTTTGGTGTTCAGGTAACAACAATAGAGAGCTTTTATGGCTGAACGGTTCTTTTACCAAAAGCTTATACGACTACTTTGCTAGTTGGGTAGTACTGCTTCCTCCATGGCTACAGCATTTTATGGGGTCTATAGCTGGCGACGATAGAATGTGAAAAGGAATTGTTACAATTTTTTGGAGCGTGTAAACAGTACACCACCTTGGATTTATCGGAGCAGTAAATTTGCCAATCACATCATCGATAAATCGCGACGATGTCTCGTAGAGTGTAATGCCGCCTTTACAGAAGTATATTTATATCAGCGATCCCAACCATAACTAAACCATATCGCATATAAACGAAACAGGAACGACACGATTGGCTCCGACTATAAAAAAGGTAGGAAGTTGTCCATGATGACAAGTTCCTTTTTATTCGGTTCTCCAATCTCTCCTTAAATTGGGTTATCACCTGGTGGCACCCCCGGCTTGCCACCCCTTCTATCCGCCCTCTAATCGTCTGCCGTCCGCTCATCCCCCTGGCTCCCAGCCCTTCGCTCCTCTTCGAAATAAGTTTACCTCCGGGCAGGCGCCGTAAAGAGCTACCGGGGTTCGGCACGGCGTTGAGGACGGCGTCCACGTCCACCCTGACGCTCAGTGTATCCGACGGCGCCGCGACGTCTGGTGCTGGCGACTAGGCGTCTCCGCCACCTCAGTACATGTGCTTGCTGGTGTACTGCAGCCGTTGATGCTGCATCGACGGTATGGCACGCGGTGGGCCGCATACGGTAAGTTCAGCAACAAACAAAAGTTGAGGCTTATCAGAATCCCTTAATAATAATAATAGCTTATTCATCCTGTGGATCACAAGATGATATACTATAGGATAAGTCACAATGGAATACTTGTATATAAATAATAGCACTCATTCATACATAATATTCGAATATCAAAAAAGACGGTATGTGTAAACATGAAAATGAATTAAAATGACAATAAATTAACAATTTTAAATTAAACAATAGATTACACAAATTTAAAATTACTGTATACAGGGTGTTTCAGTTTATTGTTGCATAACTTTAAGATTCGATAGAACTTTTAAAATTAATGCATAAACTATATATAAACATGGGCCGAAAAATGCGTGGCTTCCAAAATAGTTTAAATTTACTTTCTAAAATAGTTTTTTTTAAATATTTCGAACAATATTTGATGAATAACAGTGAAAATTGGTATACAAGGGTTTTTTGGTACGACAAAACGAGCCATGGGCATAGTTTTACTGTAGCCGCTAGAGGGCGCTGTCTACTGTACCTGTAGTGTATTAAAATGACCGAAAAATTTTTCTTAGTGCAATTTTTTGCTTTTTGAATAAAAAAACTGATTCTTCGCACTTTTCAACATAAAAAAGCTCTCTTGTGAATTTTTGTAATAGTTTTTGAGACATTTCGATTTTTAAGGTTCGATGCATTTTTAATTATTTATGATAAAATAACGTTAAAAAGTCAGTATTTAGATAATTTTTAGAAGTAGGCTGTGCCTGCAAATATTTTTGAAATTGAAAGCAGAATAAGGTTAAACGTCAATTAGCTGACAGTTAGTTTTGTTGTCTGTTGAAACCTGAAACGTTTTTCTGCAATTGTGAATGCACGAAATTTAGTTTCTTTTACCTGTTTTTTTTTGTGAGTTTTATAAAAATGCCATTCTTATTCTCCAATCAAGAGTTAGCGGTTATTAATTTTGTGTATCGCTTTGTAAATGGAAACGCAGCAGAAGCAGCCAGAGAATACGCACGAAGATTTCCAAACAGACGACATCCAACTCGCTCAGTATTTGTAAGAGTGCATCGCCAAATAATTGAAAATGGTTTTGGAAATCTCCAAAGGGATCACAACATAAATGTTCGTCAGCGCAGATTTACCCGTATGATTCTGCGTGAGTTTGACAGAGATCCGACCACAAGTGTTAGGAGAGTTTCTGGTGCCTTGGGAATTTCAGCAAGCCATGTTCACCGTGTTCTTAGAAATGACCATAGACGTCCTTACCATTTGCAACCTGTGCAAGGACTACAGCCAGGGGACTGAGAACGAAGAACCACATTTTGTCAGTGGATTCTTGATAGAACTGATAATAACAGGGAGTGTTTAAGTAACGTTTTATGGACCGATAAGTCATGCTTCACTAGACGTGGAGTGGTAAATTTTCATAATCAATATATTTGGTCGCATGAAAATCCGCATGCAGTTCGGGAAAGAAATTTTCAGCATGAATTTAGTGTGAACGTGTGGATTGGTATCTACCGTAACCGACTATTTGGACCCTACCTTTTGCCTGCAAGGTTAAATGCTGCGACCTTCTTGGAATTTTTAAAGGCTGAACATGCAAATATGTGGGATGATATTATGTTAGATTTAAGAAGATTGGCCTGGTTCCAGCTTGATGGTTGTCCAGCTCATTATTCGAGAATAGTTAGAAACTGGCTGGACGAAAATTATCCAGAAAGATGGATCGGCCGTGGAGGACCAGTCGCCTGGCCTCCACGATCCCCTGACCTAAATCCATTAGATTTCTTTGTGTGGGGATTTCTAAAAGAAAAAGTGTACCAGACTCCCGTAACCACAAGAGATATGCTAATAGACAGAATCAGGAATGCATGTGATGAAATAAGGCCTTATTTGAATAATGCTATACCACGTTCGATCATTCGTAGATGTGAATTATTGTGTATTGAACAATTGGGTTTACATTTCGAGTAACTACTTTAGATTTTGTATGTTTGTCCCAACTATCCAATAGCATTTTAGTTGTAAATAATTAATTTAATTTGTTAAAAATAATATTGGAAAATTAAACAAATTAATATTGTTTTTTTGTGTCTATTTGGAGTTAGGAATTATTGCTGTGTTTAAAAACACAATCTAAACGATCATCTTAATTACTTGTAATGTCCAAATCGAAAATGTAAAAAAAATATTATTTTCCCATAAATAATTAAAAATGCATCGAACCTCAAAAATCGAAATATCTCAAAAATGGCTAACTATAACGAAAACTCACAAGAGAGCTTTTTTATGTTGAAAAGTGCGAAGAATCAGTTTTTTTATTCAAAAAGCAAAAAATTGCACCAAGAAAAAATTTTCGGTCATTTTAATACACTACAGATACAGTAGAGAGCGCCCTCTAGCGGCTACACTAAAACTATGCCCATGGTTCGTTTTGTTGTACCAAAAAACCATTGTATACCAATTTTCACTGTTATACATCAAATATTTTTCGAAATATTTAAAAAAAACTATTTTAGAAAGTAGTTTTAAACACCCTGTATTTCGGAAGCCACGTATTTTTCGACCCATGTTTATATAGACTTTATGCATTAATTTTAAAAGTTCTATCGAATCTTAAAGTTATGCAACAATAAACTGAAACACCCTGTATAGTAGAAAGCTTTACCTAGTAAAATTTGCCTGATTCTTTTTTATATAATGTCAGCGGTAATGAACTTAGATCTCGACAACCTATGCGATGACACCCCCAGCAGTTCTCTGTTTCTTGTACTGACAATTCCAGAATTCACAGAACTGAAATTGTCCAGATGTGTTTTGACGTAAATCAACATATTGCGTTAATTTCTCCAAAGTTGTGAATAATACCCTGCAACTAAAGCGCCTACCCACCGTAGCCGTAGTACTTTTTTGAATTATAAGAAGCCTTTGTAACTTGGAGGATGCTCCTCATGCTTCTATTAAATAAGGTAGAGTAGGAAGGCTATCTGCATAGTGAACATTAAGAATATCTACTCATTAACGATTAAACTCAGCTGGTGCAATAGCAGAGTGGGGTAACTTCTTGACTAACTTTCTCTCTATATGTATTCGATTTACAGTTTTGTGATATGTAAATTCCTAATTGTTTCTGTTTGTTCTATCAATCTGTCGCCCAAGTTTATAAGGAGACTACGGTCCATGTGCATTCTATTATTTAAGACCAGGCCGTTATTACTGAACCCTTGCTCTGCGCCAGCTGACCTTGTGTCGGCATTTCTTACTGCGGACTCTGTTTTTCCATTAGCAAGTAAGGAGGAATCGTCAGCATACATTACCGAAGATTTGCACGGAAAGTCATTGACATATATTATGTATAGGAGGGGGCCATGTATCGAACCCTGCGGAACACCTGTATGGTATATGTGCTGGCCAGATTTTGCAGTCAGTACTTCAACATAATGCTATCTGTTGATTAGATAGCTGTCGCAAAAGTCAAATGGCCTACCTCTGACTCCATATCTATCCAACTTATACAAAAGTATAACATGGTCAACTAAGTCGAAAACTTTGCTCAAGTCAAGAAATATTCCTACACACTTTTCACCATTGTCTATTGTAAAATGTAGTACACCAAGCACAGCATTTTTTTATGCCAATCTTTCCTGAATACAAACTGTCTGCTATTGAATAGTTTGAATCTGTCAAAAAAATTGAAAACATGCAAAGCCATATTTCTCAAATACTTTCGCAAAGGGACTAATTAGTGGAAATGCCCTCAAATTACAGATGTGCTCATCACCTGACTTGAACAAGGTCCTGATTTTTGCTACTTCAAGTTTGTCTGAAAGAAACCTCTCTCCTCAATGGCACAATGCATCCAAAACGCTTGAGTTTGACTAATGAAACTAGATGTCATTTTTAACATATTTACGCTCATTTTATCTGCGCTAGTAGAGTTGGAGTCTGTAAGATTATTTATTATTGATATTACGTCGTTGCTTACAGCGGTTTGACAATATACAGGGTGTCCCAGAAGTCGACGTCAAGCCGAAACCGGGTGATAGGCAAAGTCATAACAGCTATCAGAAAAATAATTAAAAAAATTTTATGTATGTGTTTTGACAATTATAGGTGTTTGAAAAAAATATAGAAATTTCACACCCTACGGCAGTCTGTCAACTCCTGTTACTACAAATATTAACTTTTTTTGGATTTTATTTTTACAATGTAATGATGAATAATGCATTTTCAAACTGGTGTCTCAACCTTACTGCCAACTTTTCTCGATCAGGAAAAATTGCCACTTATTTCCCAACCAAGTATTCCAAAGTAAAACTTTGCTCAACTTTAACTGGCTGTACTGGAAAAAATGTACTACGAGAGTTTGGCAAGTAACCTTAAAAGTTGGCGCATTTAATAGGGATTCCAAAATGGTATAACACTTAGAAGATTACTCGTTATCTTATGCACAATTTTTATTTGAAGAAAAACTGATGAAAATTTTTCAAAATTTCCTAATTAAACAGCGATTATGAAAACGCACAAGGACCCTTAAGGATAACTGTTTGCACAACAGTGGGCGTCAAAATACTGCTGATGATGAATTACCTTCACAGCAAATGCTCAAACTGTTTTCCTTCAGCCGCAATACACGCTCAACATCTTCTTAAAAAAGATCGGGTTATTAAACGAGCGAATCCACGGTTATTAACAAACTCAGCTGCTTCCAATAGTCTTTGCCGTAGCTCAGCTACATTTTGAATCGGCTTGAAATACACTTCTTCTTTTACAGTTCCCCAGTAAAAAAATCTAAACGATTCAAATCAGGTGATCGGGCTGGCCACGGTATTGTACCAGACCGCCTTATCCATCTGCCTGTAAAGTTTTGATCGAGATACTCTCTCACTGAGAGTGCATAGTGCGCTGGGCAGCTATCATGCTGAAACCAGATGTCCCTGTAAATACTCAGTGGCACGTCCACCAATAAATTTTGTACATGATTTTTCAAAAAATCCAAATAAACTTCAGCAGTCAAAGTCTCTGGGAACTCAAACGGACCGATTATTTTACCATTTAAAATTCCTGTCCAATGGTTTATCTTGAAGCGATATTGAGATTTATCTTCTCTCATCAAATGTTGGTTTGCTACGTGCAACTCGTGTAAGTTATGCAGGTTCATGTACCCATCTTTCTTAAATGTGGCCTCATCCGACCATAAAATTTTTTCAAAGAATTGTGGATCTTTCCTGTGTCTTTCTAACATTGTGCGGCAAAAAGCAACTCGGGGCTCATAATCCCGGGGCAGGAGAGGTTGAACACGCTGTATGTGGTATGGATGAAACACATCACTTACTTGCTATTGCACACTTTGATACCGATCAGTACTCCTTCGTTTACTGCGCATCTTTACATGTTCGTGCTTGTTGATTTCGTACTGTTACTAATTTTGGATTCGTGAACTGGACTGTTTTTCGCTTGCGATTTAGATTTGGACTGTCTAATTGCTCTTCAAAACAACATTTACTTTCCTTAGACTATCTTTGATAGTGTGATTGTGCAGTGCCGCTATGTCCGTGTACACCGTACAAGAATATGCTAACATGCACCTCATTTATGGGGAATGCAGATGCAACGCTAGTGCTGCAGCGAGACTTTACTGTGAGAGGTACCCGAATGCAGCTCGTCATCCAGATCATCGAGTGTTCACAAATGTGCACCGCTTACTGTTCTCAGAGGGCCAGCTACCAAACCAATCACACGGTGAGGGAAGATCTTTCCTTCCTTACGAAGACGTGGTGCTAGGAGCTGTCGAAGAAGACCCGAGTACTTCAGTGCGTGCAATAGAACTAAAAACAGGTGTGCCCAAAAGTACAGCCCATAGAATCTTGCAAAAAAACGTGCTCCATCCATACCACGCACAGCGTGTTCAAGCTCTTCTGCCTCGGGATTATGAGCCCCGAGTTGCTTTTTGTCGCACAATGTTAGAAAGACACAGGGAAGATCCACGGTTCTTTGAAAAAATTTTATGGTCAGATGAGACCACATTTAAGAAAGATGGGCACATGAACCTGCATAACGTACACGAGTGGCACGTAGCAAACCCACATTTGATGAGAGAAGATAAATCTCAATATCGCTTCAAAATAAACCATTGGACAGGAATTTTAAATGGTAAAATAATCGGTCCGTTTGAGTTCCCAGAGACTTTGACTGCTGAGGTTTAATTAGGTTTTTTGCAAAATCATTTAGAAAATTTATTGGAGGACGTGCCACTGAGTATTTACAGGGACATGTGGTTTCAGCATGATGGCTGCCCAGCGCACTATGCACTCTCAGTGAGAGAGTATCTCGATCAAAACTTTACAGGCAGATGGATAAGGCGGTCTGGTACAATACCGTGGCCAGCCCGATCACCTGATTTGAATCCTTTAGATTTTTTTACTGGGGAACTGTAAAAGAAGAAGCGTATTTCAAGCCGATTCAAAATGTAGCTGAGCTACGGCAAAGACTATTGGAAGCAGCTGAGTTTGTTAATTACCGTGGATTTGCTCATTTAATAACCCGATCTTTTTTAAGCAGATGTCGAGCGTGTATTGCGGCTGAAGGAAAACAGTTGAGCATTTGCTGTAAAGGTAAATCTTCATCAGCAGCATTTTGATGCCCACTGTTGTGCAAACAGTTATTCTTAAGGGTCCTTGTGCGTTTTCATAATCGCTGTTTAATTAGGAAAGTTTGAAAAATTTTCATCAGTTTTTCTTCAAATAAAAATTGTGCATAAGTTAACGAGTAATCTTCTAAGTGTTATACTATACCAAACTCTCGTAGTACATTTTTTCCAGTACAGCCAGTTTTACTTTGGAATACTTGGTTGGGAAATAAGTGGCAATTTTTCCTGAACGAGAAAAGTTGGCAGTAAGGTTGAGACACCAGTTTGAAGATGCATTATTCATCATTAAATTGTAAAAATAAAATCCAAAAAAAGTTAATATTTGTAGTAACAGGAGTTGACAGACTGTCGTAGGGTGTGAAATTTGTATATTTTTTTCAAAGACCTATAATTTTCAAAACACATACATAAAATTTTTTTAAATATTTTTCTGATAGCTGTTATGACTTTGCCTATCACCCGATTTTGGCTTGACGTCGACTTCTGGGACACCCTGTATAATATTCTCCTGTAAGCCGTATAATCGTTATACTGGTATAACTTTTTTTGAGATGATATGAAGACAGTTAGTCATACGAAAATAAGGTCTTGATGATGGAAAACGTCTAGCATTTTTTCCCAAAACCATATGTTTGAACAAACATATATTTAGATTTATTAATTCGATAACATCATCCCTCTCTCTTATCCCAAAATACAAATTTGAGCACAATTCTCAGTGAGAAACAAGTGAGTTGTGAAAAAATATTTCGGAGACTCATGCAAAAAACTTAGTGAATAGAAATTAGCAATTTCAAGAATGCTTCGTCTTAATATCGGGTAAAAATTGCAGTTAGCTTTCGTACTTTTGGTACGTCATTTGTATTTGAAATAAAAAGAAAATATTTGATGTTGGGAAAAAGTTTTTCATCTTTTTTGTAAGGAATGTATTTTCAATATTAAAATTTTTGACAATATTTTGGTTGAAACAAAATTACTAAGTGATTATCTCCGTTGAGCCCATATCTTCCGTATACTGAAAAATCTTGCTTGTACCTCAACAGACAGATGAATTATGATAGAACTACAGATATATGTTCTCCATAGAAATACCTAGATAAGGGTGCTGGGTACCCTTGACCATATTTTTAACAAAACGTATTTTTCGATATTTTCTTTTAATTGAATAATATCCTCCAAATTATCCCATTCTGTTTCTTATTCCAGACTTTCTTCTAAGTGTTGAACAAATTACTGAGTTATGAGCGGAATTTTTCAGGAGTATAATATTATTGTATCGAATTGATAAATCACTTCTTAATTTGTTTTGAATCTTTACCAAAATACAGTGCAACCCGCTTAGAATGGACTCGGCGGGACTATGACAAATAGTCTATTATAGGCGGATGACCATCTTAAAAGAAACACTTTTTTTTAATGAAATAACATAATTATTAAAAGCTTAAAATGTGTTTATTTAACATATACAGGGTGTTTCAGTTTATTGTTGCATAACTTTAAGATTCGATAGAACTTTGAACTTAATGCATAAAGTCTAAATAAACACGGGTCAAAAAATGCGTGGCTTCCGAAATACAGGGTGTTTAAATTTACTTTCTAAAATAGTTTTTTTTAAATATTTTGAACAATATTTGATGTATGACAGTGAAAATTGTTATACAAGGGTTTTTTGGTACGACAAAACGAACCATGGGCATAGTTTTACTGTAGCCGCTAGAGGGCGCTCTCTACTGTACCCGTAGTGTATTAAAATGACCGAAAAAATTTTCTCAGTGCATTTTTTTCATTTTTGAATAAAAAAACTGATTCTTCGCGCTTTTCTGCATAAAAAAGCTCTCCTATGAGTTTTCGTTATAGTTAGCCGTTTTTGAGATATTTCGATTTTTTAAGGTTCGATGCATTTTTAATTATTTATGGGAAAATAATATTTTTTTTACATTTTCGATTTGGGCATTACAAGTAATTGAGATGATCGTTTAGATTGTGTTTTTGAACACAGCAATAATTCGTAACTCCAAATAAACACAAAAAAACAATATTAATTTGTTTAATTTTCCAATATTATTTTTAACAAATTAAATTAATTATTTACAACTAAAATGCTATTGGATAGTTAGGACAAACATACAAAATCTAAAGTAGTTGCTCGAAATGTAAACCCAATTGTTCAATACACAATTCACATCTACGAATGATAGAACATGGTATAGCATTATTCAAATAAGGCCTTATTTCATCACATGCATTCATGATTCTGTCTATTAGCATATCTCTTGTGGTTACGGGAGTCCGGTACACTTTTTCTTTTAGAAATCCCCACAAAAAGAAATCTAATGGATTTAGGTCAGGGGATCGTGGAGGCCAGGCGACTGGTCCTCCACGGCCGATCCATCTTTCTGGATAATTTTCGTCCAGCCAGTTTCTAACTATTCTCGAATAATGAGCTGGACAACCATCAAGCTCAATCTTCTTAAAAAAAAGGTAGGGTCCAAATAGTTGATCACGGTAGATACCAATCCACACGTTTACACTAAATTCATGCTGAAAATTTCTTTCCCGAACTACATGCGGATTTTCATGCGACCAAATATGTTGATTATGAAAATTTACCACTCCACGTCTAGTGAAGCATGACTCATCGGTCCATAAAACGTTACTTAAAAACTCCCTATTATTATCAGTTCTATCAAGAATCCACTGACAAAATGTAATTCTTCGTTCTCCGTCCCCTGGCTGTAGTCCTTGCACAGGTTGCAAATGGTAAGGACATCTATGGTCATTTCTAAGAACACGGTGAACATGGCTTGCTGAAATTCCCAAGGCACCAGAAACTCTCCTAACACTTGTGGTCGGATCTCTATCAAACTCACGCAGAATCATACGGGTAAATCTGTGCTGACGAACATTTATGTTTTGATCCCTTTGGAGATTTCCAAAACCATTGTCAATTATTTGGCGATGCACTCTTACAAATACTGAGCGAGTTGGATGTCGTCTGTTTGGAAATCTTCGTGCGTATTCTCTGGCTGCTTCTGCTGCGTTTCCATTTACAAAGCCATACACAAAATTAATATCCGCTAACTCTTGATTGGAGAATGAAAATGGCATTTTTATAAAACTTACAAAAAAAAAACAGGTAAAAGAAACTAAATTTCGTGCATTCACAATTGCAAAAAAACGTTTCAGGTTTCAACAGACAACAAAACTAACTGTCAACTAATTGACGTTTAATCTTATTCTGCTTTCAATTTCAAAAATATTTGCAGGCACAGCCTACTTCTAAAAATTATCGAGATACTGACTTTTTAACGTTATTTTATCATAAATAATTAAAAATGCATCGAACCTAAAAATGGAAATATATCAAAAACGGCTAACTATAACGAACATTCACAAGAGAGCTTTTTTATGTTGAAAAGTGCGAAGAATCAGCTTTTTTATTCAAAAAGCAAAAAGCCACACAGTTTTCGACCCATGTTTATAAAGACTTTTGCATTAATTTTAAAAGTTCTATCGAATCTTAAAGTTATGCAACAATAAACTGAAACACCCTGTATAACACATAAAGATACACATATTACAGGCATACGTACGGTGTAGGTATGTGTAAAAACCGTAAATTATTTGGTGAAAAAGCTAGTAATTTTCATTTGAACAAATTGTTGTTTTGTATAATTATTTAGAACAGCAAGTTGAATTTTATTTAATTTGGCAAGTGTGGCTGTACTGTCTTATTCTTGGTGAAAATAACGTTGCAACTTTTTCACGCAGTCTAATGCCTCCTTAGTTGTCACTTCATCGTTGTTTTCTAGTTCGTCTTCCTATTCGTTATCAACAGATCTCCAATCAATTTCCCAAATTCTTCAGCCTTCATTTGTAGCATAGCTCCACTTATTGGAAAATTATTAGCGCGTTTTTGTTGAAACCATTTAAACAGCATATCATCGATTTGGAGATGCAGCGATAGCCGCATTTTTTTCTTTTGACTATTTGATTTCCTGTCATTTTTAAGTCACGGTTTTTCCAAATATTTGACACAGTGGATTTTTTATAGCCATACGAGCACATATATTTGCTTTTCGTGTGAAGTGAATGCACGTTTCACACCTCTCGACATGTTTCTAACTCTAATAAATACAGTATAATACTGGTGGCCAAGTTCGAATGCAAACTGCAAAGCCAAACCGCAGTAAACGATTGCATCATCTAAATCTGCTTCGGGGAACTACCAAAATAGCTCTCTCCCTATAATGGATTGAAATAGTCCGGTATAAGCGAGGGTCTATTTTAAGCGAGCCGATAGTATCCGAGGATTTTACATGCAATTATTTATAGGAACTTAAATTGTGTCCATTATATACGAGTTTCCATTATAAGCAAGTTCATTATAAGTCGATTCCACTGTATATGTAAAGCAATTGCTTATTTAGAGCTGATTTAATCCATACGTATTTCTACGTATTCATATAGTTGATACAAAAATTTGTTTTAGGTAAAACTCTTGTAAAAAGAGTAACTGTAATTCAAAAACCACTAGTACAAACTCCCATAAACCTTCTTGACCCATCAACCTAAAAATTGAAAAAGTAAGTAAGCAGTGAGAAAATATCGGATCATGCATTTTTTTCTGAGGGAAAATTCGTTTCTCTAGTTGTCTGTTATCTCAACAATTTGAAAGTAGAATGTTATATCAAATTGCTTTGGTTGGAAGGGTCTATCCCAATCTGCAATAAAATTTGAAAAAAATGCATGTTCAGGTCACCACGTAATTATGAATCACCGTGTAGAAATAAAAACATTTTCCAAGTTTAAAGCATACCGTTAACCACAATCTTCATTTTTAACTTTTATACCATGCGTAATAACGGAGTTATCTACCAAGCCCACTCTAAAAATTCACTCTGTACCATACAGGTCGTCAAATGAAGCCGTGTTACTTTCGACGACAAAAATGCCAGCCCTAATTTTCGAAACTCTATCAATTTTACTTGTTTTATTCCACATCCTGTATGACGCGATCAACGAAAAATGCGCTTACCGCCAGTTTTTAAATTCGTGGATATTTTCGGAATAGCTGTGGACAGTGCAGCAAATTAAATTTTAGCTAGTAATTGTTGGTTGGTCGTTAAAACACGGACGTCCAATGAAACAGTTTATTGTACGTATCCCACACTTTCCAGCACAGCCTTTATCGCATTATCTGTTTCTGTTTTAGTGCTTTAATCTCAGTGCACCTGCATCTGTTCCGTTTAACATCGGTATCCGTATTATTAAGTTAATTCTTCACTTCTAGCAACATCTGCTTAGTGCATATCCAACGTGTAAGGACCAGTGCTAGGGACCTTGCAAGAAGTAAATTGTCAGAGCTACGGTAGACCAAGATATCTAGAGTTTAATTAAAAAACTCTAATAACTTCAGTTACAGCGGAAGTGATATATAAGAAGGATAAGAAAATATGAGAATAGTATTTTGCTCAATAGGATTAGTATGCATTAAACATTTGAAGAAACCGTTCGGAACTGTTGCATGGCTGTTATTCAAGATTTTTTAGTAGGCATTCTTCAATAAGAGACAAATGTATAAGTCGACGATTTTGGACATTTTTTTGTAATAGCAAATTAACCGTTAGAGCAAACTGTCTCATAGGTATTTTTATATATTACAATGTTATATAAAATATCGATCTTTAGCTATTTAGACAAAGTCCTTCTTAAGATTTCTGACCGATTAAAATGTTTGTTATCCATTAAATTTTTCTTAAAGGTAAACCTAGTTTATTGGGTCCTATTAAATAAGTTGTAGTTGTTTATTTAGATCAGTTTATCTTCTTGATCTGCTTGATATTCTCCCTAAAGTTAGCAACTACCCCAGCAACAAAATTATCTCGACTTTTAGCTAATCTGAAAAGTTGTTCTGCAGTAACTCAGTCCACTCCAGCATGTATCTGATATAGATAACTTAGTTTTCCATAGTCTGGACGAATCAAACCATATAATGTTTTAATTTCTCTTTATTGTACCACGTTGTTTCCGGCCAACATACCGAGATCCTCTATTTTATTTATTGTTATAACCTACAAAATGTGTCTTTCGCCTCTCAGAACACGGTTCATCTTGGCCAACTTCTTACATTTGACGGTTATTAAAAGTTTTCATGTCGCGTTTGGCCTATTCCGGTCCATGTTGCCACATTTTGAATGCTAATTAAGCGACTGATAGTCGCAGCCTTCAGAGACCAGATCTCAGAGTTATAAGTCAAAAATTCTAAATTTACTTTTCCAAATTTTAAAAAATATGTCTATTATGTGTACTGGACAAAGACCTGACTGACTATAAAATGTGTTGAGTGCAATTAAGTAAGCAGTATTAACAGGAATGGCTGATATAACTCATGTAACAGAACAGGCCATATATAACATCTGGCCATTATATGCTTGATAGTCTAACCATATTAGCAAATTTCCACGAAATAATTGGCTTTATTGATGCAAGTTGTTCAAGGGGGTATTCAAAACGTTGACAAATAATGAGAAAACGTGTTTTTGGGGATTCAATCCAAAGTGTTGGCAGGACCAAAAAACCTCTTAATACAAGATTTTTAGCTATTTATGAGACCCCGCGTAAAAAGATCCGACTAATAGCAAAAAAAAATTATGGCCGAAAACGAGCGAAACTGCAGGTTTTGGCACTTGTTGGTAATGTGACGATAGTTTCTCCCAGATATTTGAAATTCTTCAAATCCATAGAATTCATACTTCTGAATAACCACAACAAAATTGGATTATATTAGTTTTTTGAAAATCATCACTACTAGTGTATTGAGCAAAATACAGGGTTTGTTTAAAGAGCTTTTAGTTGCAAAATACAGGTGTTTATATTGCCGATATGAACCACAAACCATTCCGAAAGATAAATGTTATTCTTAAGCGAAAAACAAAGGTCACGTTTTTTCTTCAAAACAAATTCAAGCATTTTGTATTTGTGAGTAATCGAACAAATGCGCTACGATATTAGGAAAACATACGGTACTATACACATTTTAAAAGAAGGTGGATGTGTCTTCCATCTTTTGTTGCGAATTACTCACAAATACGAAATGCTTGAACTTGTTTAGAAAAAAAGTAACCCATTTTTTGCATTAAAATAACATTTATCTTCTGGAATGATTTGCGATTCGTATCGGCAAGGTAAACTAGTGTATTTTGCTATAAAATGCCCTTTGAATTAACCCTGCATATTGATCAATGAGCTAGTAATGATGGCCAGAAAACAGGTGCTTTGGGATAAACAATTAGAAATTCTCAAAAACTACTTGACCAATCTACTCCAATTTTCCATCCTCACATTACCAACAAGTGCCAAAACCTGCAGTTTCCCTCGGTTTTCTACCATAACTTTTTTGCTATCAGCCGGATCTTTTTACGTGTGATCTCATTTTGTAGGTCTCATAAATACCTAAAAATCCTATTTGAAGAGTTTTTTCGTTCCTGCCCACACTTTAGATTGAATCCCAAAAAACACATTTTCTCGTGCTTTGCTGTCGAGTTTTCCCACAAAAATTGGTGTACCCATTTTATGCGTCCATGTTTTGAATACCCCCTTGAACAACTTGCAGCAATAAAACCGGACTTTATATTTCTCAAACCAGGGGCAGTGTCGTCTAATATGTTTAGACTATGAGTTTCAAATCTATGTGGTCATTACGTAGACGCTGGTACAACATTCTAGCTACTTAAGGTACGCTACTAGTTTAATTTTCTGGAAATTGTTGGAGAGTAGGATTTGGCACTGGGTCTGTCTGCTAAATACTATAAATTTTGTGCTTAAGCCTCATCTGATGTCCAAAGCGGTCGATTGACTCAAGCCGCTCTTGAGGGGCCTCTAGGCTTTCATGCATTATGTTCGTATCAACAGCATATCGAAATGTGTTATCTTGTAATGCGGTCTTAAATTCTTTCAGTGAATATTAAATAGCAAAGGAGAAATTATACAGCCCAGCACATCGTAATATTGCTAATTTGTATCTCTGAGCACCACTAACTTTTGTCCGCCGTACAGGTTCCCTATTATACGAAATTCCTTGTAATCAATGCCGATATCTCTCAATTTGATTAGATAAACAGAAAATAATAGTATACAGTATGCAAATTGAAAACTTAGCATTTTATTTAGATGGTCATAATAGAATCTACGACACGTACCATATTCTAGCAGATCAGGATAACTAGTCAAAAACCTAACCTGTTCTAGAAAACATTGTAATGACGGATTTTACACCAAAATTATACTCTTGAGAATGAATAAAAAGGACGAAGGAGGGATACAAAGAATTTAATTCGGTAACTCAAATAAACGTCAAAGTTGGACCAAACGCTTTTTCGCGTAAATTTTCTTCTAACGAGTTTTGACGAATTGGTCCGAATGAATAAACGTTTTCCAATGCTTACAATGGCAGCAACCAGCACGTCAGTCGCTCAGTGGTCTACTCGCATAGATCTATGCGAAAAAAAATATCTATTTCAATGTTACTACCTTAAACAATATGCTGACCGTGGAATTGGAACTGTGCTCACGCTACTCACGCTACCTTTACTATGGTAGACCATTAAACTTGAAGTTTGTGATGTATACAATACTTTTTAAAGGTAAAATTGGAGAGCGTGTATCATCCGTTGTGTTATGTATTGAACATTTTTGAACACCTTGTTGTGATTTCATGTACACCGTGAGTTGAAGCGATTACCATTTTTAGCTTCACTTCTTACATATTAGTATTATTCAGAGAGGTTATTGATAAGGTCCTGCACTTATCCCCAATTAGAATAAAGCATGTTTGTGAACCGCCAGATAGTATCTAGTATTGTTTGTTTTTGCAAGATATTAAGAAAGATGTCCTTATATAAGTACTAAGTACTACTACAATATTATGGAAGGTTATTCAACTTATCCTTTGACTTGCCTTAAAATACCCTCCAAATGTCTTCCTAGGGAGAAAGTGATCTCTAATTGAGACTCAATGTCCGCGAACACTTACATCACTCGCGTTTGGATTGTTGTGAATTTTTTCTCAAAATGATCTTGGAATGACCTCCAAGTGGCCTCATAGTGTCTAACTGACCTGTGATTGGGACTAAGTAATCAGAAAAACTTACTTAAAACGACACGCAGTTGGGCTCAACTGTTCGGCTTTTCTTGTGATCAAAATTATATAAATGCCTGACAAATTGTATTTTTTGACAGCTTTCTATTCTATTCGTCATTGTCTGTCAGAGCGGTCCGTAGGACCTTTGCTCTTGGTTGAAGTATTGTAAGTCAGTAGGTCTGTCAGGTCTGGTTGCCTAGATACCAAACAAGGTCAGGGAGAAAGAAGGGAAGAAGGAAGGAAGTAGGGAGAGCAAAGAAAACAGAAGTGCATCAATTTGAGGGGTGCCTTGGCATTGCTAGTTAGTATTCGGCAATTTTGAATTGATCCTAAAATTAATTTTGGGATTGGTTGTTGATGAAAAATTATAATTTTGGTTGGACCTAAAGTCGCACGATTTAATTTTGTTCATAGTGCGAGTCGCGGCCTTGTGTGCTTGCGAACTTGCTCGACTGTGTAGTCTACTGACTCGTGCAACAAAGGGTTGTTATGCGATTCTGCTTAACTATAACGTAGCTGCGCTTGTTGTTTGATGTAGTCCCTTAGGTAAGGGATGTCAAGGTCTCTGTGAAGGGTCTCGTTGGAAACATACCATGGGGCGATAGTGATTGTACGCAAGGTTCTGTTCTGTAAAACGTGCAGGCTACGCAAATGCGTTTTGGCGAGAAAACACCAAGCCGCACTTGCGTAAGTGATCGCTGGTCTAATAACCATCTTGTATAGCCGAACTTTGTTGATCAAACTTAATTTTGATGTTCTACATAGCATAGGGTAGAGTTGCCGAAACGAGATTTGGAATTTAGCTTTTAACGCTTCAGTGTGCTTCTGCCAGGTTATCCCGTTGTCAAGAGTGACACCCAGATACTTAGAAGAGCTTTCCCATGGTACCCGAGGTCCATTCACTGAAACCTCAGACGGGGCGCCGCTACGTTTTTTAGTACAATAGATACCCTGCGTTTTCGAATGATTAATTTTGATCAGCCACCGATTCGCCCATTCCAATACCTCGTCCACTGCCTTTGCAGCCTGTCGTGAACTAGATCTCCAGAGCACGACTGGGCCACCAGGGCAGTGTCATCAGCATAGAGATGGGTTTCACAGCTGCTGGGGCAAGGGACGTCATGAATAAAAAGTGAATAAAGGACTGGTCCAAGAACTGAACCCTGAAGGACACCGCTTTGATGGGCCGTGTTGTCGACAGAACGTTATTAATTTTGATCCGAAATTTCCTACCCTCGAGGAAGGATTTCAAAAGTTTTAGTAGCCAGAAGGGGAAGCCCTTATGGATCAATTTGTAGAGAAATCCCTTGTGCCACACATTGTCAAATGCCTTTGTGACATCCAGAAGCAAGATGCCAGTACTTTCGTTACGGGTGAACCTCCTGGTTACTCGTTTAACAAGCCTTATGGAATGTAGCTCCTTACTATGCTCAGACCGAAAGCCAAATTGTACGTCAGGAATCACATTGTGGTCTGCCGAGAAATTCTCAAGGTGACGTAGAATCACCTTTTCAGCGAGTTAAGAAGGAGCTGACAGTAGACTAATGGTACGGTAATCCTGGGGGAATATCGAACCCACCTTCTTTGGAATCATTATGGCATCAGCGCTCTTCCACGCCGTTGAGAAGCGCTGGGTATTGATTATTGCCACGAGATAAGTTAAGGACTTCCGCAAAAGTAGCTTCAGCGCCTTATTAGTGATTCGTTCCTCTCCAAGTGCTTTAAGCACCTTGAGGTCTTTAAGATGACCTTGGAGCTCTGCTGGTGTGCAATGCGGAGTCTCAGGAGATTCCGCTGATGTGCCGTGCAGCTCTTCAGTTGAGGAATCTTCTGAAGATTCCTCTGAGTAAAAATCACTAAGGGAGGCACTACTGCCAGTGACGCCGTTGGCCCTAAAAAATCTCCTGACGGATCTTACAATATGTTGCTCCTCGTCGAGGTCATTATCATGGTCATAGTTGGGAGAGAACTGACTTTCCATTGCATCAGCGAAAACCTCGACCTTTTCCTGTGTCCTACAGACTATGCCCCTAGGACCGTGGATGTGCGGGAGTTGTTCTCGCTTTCCATTTCTGAGCAACTTTGCAACTTTCCAGAGAGGAATACTTGAGTCAAGCATCCCCAACAGAAAGTCGCTCCATTGCTCATTACGGAATTCATGAAGAGCATTTCTCACTTCATGAACACGATTCGTTGCTCTGTGAATGTCATCTGGGGGACAAGACCTCTCTCTTGCTTAATTGCAGCTCTTTTGTCAGAAATTTTCTGACGAATGTCTGCAGGGAGAAAAGGTCTGCCGTATCGTTGTACTGGTAGTACAGCTGCACGCTGGCGAGCTTGCTGAACGGAACTTGTCCACTCCGCTTGAGCAACATCTATATCGTTCTCATCAACTATGATCGAGATATTGGGGAACTCTCTAAGGAGCGACTTGTATTGCTCCCAATCAACCCCTTTCCTTGGAAGAGTTTTCCCTTCATTACCCACTTCCAGTACGATAGGAAGATGATCGCTTGAACTGTCGTACATGATTCGATGATTCTACAGTTTCTAGATATCGCGAAGTCAATGACATCTGGTGCCTGAAGGTGATTAAACGGGTGGTGAGTCGGCTCCTCAGTGCTGTGTATGAGGTAGCCGTTTCGTATCACATGGTTGTAAAGTTGAATCCCACTGGTGGAGTTCAACCTAGAGTGCCATGCTCGATGTTTACAGTTAAAGACCCCTGCTACAACAAGCAGATCCGAGCAGTCAAATGGGACTTCCAGATCCGTCTCTTGCAGCCTGGCACCCCATCTGACATAAACCGATGTGATTTTCAACGAGATACCTCCCGTCATATTCACTACCACGGGAGCTGCCTCGATGCTCTGCATCTCAGCGTTTGTGCTTCTGTAATAGTCAATACCACGTTTTACTAGCACTGCCAAACCGCCACCCCGTCCAGTTAATCTATCAGAGCGGATAACATCATAATTTGGGAAAGCTAGACGATCTCCCGGATTAAGCAATGTTCCTGCAGCAGAGCCACATCTACGCTTTCATCCAAAAGACCTTGATGAAATTCCCGTTTTTTGGGGACATCCCTAAGACCCAAACAATTCCAGAAAAGAATTTTGATAAATTAAGGCTGTCTGATATTGTACCTAGCCATTTAGCGGAAAGATCGCCTGCAATGCCTGAGTGGCGCTTATCAGGGGACTAATAATCTGCTGTAGGGATCTGAGCGCTGTAGCTAGGTCCACATTTTGAGTAGTCGTAGATGAGCTCGAAACAGCAGGGGCAGTTGAGGTGGCATCTTTTGCTGCGTCCGCGTAGGACTTTGCTCGCCTTTGTGCGATGACTTGTAGATTTCTCCTAGGAGTAAATCTACAGGTAGGACTATTTGCCGGATGGTCCCCCCCACAGTTCGCACCTCTGCGCACCTCTTGTCCTGTTTGAGGGCACATAAGTAAGTGTCATGTGGTCTTGGCCACATTTTAGACACTTTTGCGGCGCAGTGCAATACGACTGTGCGTGTCCATACTTCTGGCAGCGGTGACACTGCTCAATGAGTCGATAGTTCTTCTGAACTTCGACTCTGATAGAGAGCCCCAGCAATTAGTGCTCGTTGAACACTTGCTGTGACTTCTCCGTCTTACGCAGGATCACCACCACCAAGGGCATGGGCACGCCGCCGTTGCGCTTTAGGCGAATGATGTGAAAGGGAGCGTAACCCTTCTGTTCTAGCTCATATTTGACCTCCTGTTCGGTGGTTGATGCTGGTATACCTCTGATAACCGCATGGATGTTGCGTTCAGTGGGCAAAGGGAAAGTGTGATGAATGTTTTCCTCTTTGAAAAACGGATTATCCTGCGATAATCGTCTTCGGTTTTGGGGATGAAACGTATCCCAGCGTCAACGGCGACTGCTCTTTCAATACGAATACCAAGACTTACAAAGGAATAGTTTAATGTGCGCGCCATTTTGTCGCATCTCTCAACACGATTGGAGTAATACGCACCTGGCAAGGCGATTGGGCCTGTGTGTTTAGAGATCCGCTGGATGGCAAGGAAGATGAGCTGCAGCCAGCCAATGCATCAGACTTCACTTGGGGTATAACAGGAGGAGCACTCTGTGTGGATGCTGATGCGGTAGAGGGTTCAGACACAGACGGTTTTAGGTTGCCTGAATGTTTGTTATTTGGGGATTTCGTCGGTAGCGGAGGAAATTTTGTATTGCGCAGTCTCACAGATGTGAAAAGATCACCCTGTGTGTCCTCATCGGTCTCAGTATGTAGGTCACTCGAATGGCTGTTACGTCTACGTTTTGCTGTTTTGGAAGAATCAACATTAGGAACTGATTTATTAATGATACTTGTACAAACCTGGGCATTAAGTGACTCCACACAGTCAGTCAGTCTCTGAATCTGGGCTGCTTGGTCTGCAATTATCTTCAAAAGTATCTGGTTCTCGTTTTCCTTCTCCAGTATCGGTTTCATCCCTGATGCCATCATTGGCGTCATCTCGTTTTGGTTTTCTGGAATATGTTCCAAAGTAGCGCCAACTCCACTCAAAGCAGTAGAGGGGTCGCCTGGGGACCCCTCGGGTTCAGCTTCCATGATATTATTGCCTTCTTTCTTGCCAAAATATAAAAATTTCTCCGGATGCAAAATTTTTGGCAATTAATGGCAGATGATGCACATCTGTCAATGTTTGGCAGCTTTTCGGTATTCTAGATTACTGTGCGTACTCAGAACTATTTTATATCAAACATATTTGATGTTTTCGTGTGTTCGACCTGTCTCTGTTTTTGAATACTTGTTGGTTATTTTACAATGACCAATGATAAATTGATAGCTCTGATGTACAAGAACAGATCACTGTGGGATACGAGAGACAAAAAATATCATAGTCATATTACAGAAATGGGAGAAAACTTACCAGTAAATGATTTTTGCTTATTCTGATATGGGTACATTATGGTATCAATTACATGTTACACACATTTACATTAATTACACTTGTCTAGAGATACTTCAAAAACTTTAGTAGTCGGTCCAGCAACTCTTCAAATAACATTTCAAACTCGCCTTTGACGTCCTTAATACAAAATAAAGAATGAACATACTCTGTTTTCCACCATTTAACAACAATAGCTCAGTAAAGGACTTTCAACGTCAACTCGTCCATATTTGCTGCGTGGCAAAAACTTAATGACCACCAAAATATTAGAAAACGTGCACAGTGTAACCGTATCCGTATTCGTCAGAATTCGCATCCATAGTAACCGTAGTTTAAGTCTAAAGTGGCTACGTCGCTAAGTAGCTTGTAAAAACGGTAAACTTCAAACAATTTATAAATTTTCAGAAAAGTTTTGGCTATTACTTCATATCTCCTGTTGTGCACCTTTAGGTAAAGAATAAATTTTGAAGACATTTGTATCCTTCACAAATTTACTCTGGAACAGTTTTACTAATACTCCATAGTTTTTCGAATATATGGTAAAATATTTTTTTCAGCTTTCATGGTTAATAAAGAAGGTGCCCCGCAAATTTTCTTCTATATCCAGATGAAGGACCTCTTCATTTACCGTCAAGAACATAGTTATGTTGTATCCATATATACATTTTTTTCTGAAATTCTGATCTATCGCTAGATAAAAATGATATATGTCACGGAGGATTTTTGAAAGATTTTTTCCTGGCTAAGAATACTTTTTGCAGTAATTTTCGCATCACTCCGTTGCTTAATGATTGGAAAATGCAGACGAGATCAAACGAACAAAAAACTGTTTTGATAAAATATTGATTACTTCAAAATCACTTACGTATAAGTAGCGTTTGGCTGGTTTTTACATTAGGAGCGTAAAGAAAAATTTCAGCATTTCGTTCGTTACAACGTATTCTGCTGCTCCCAATTCAAAATTGCCAAAATCTTCAAAATAGAATAAAACAATGTAGCCTGTCATAAATAAAAGGAATAAAAAATTGGAATAAATTATTTTGACGTTGGCTTTGTATTCGCGTATCTATTTTTATGCCAATCTGTGATAGTTCATTTTTTATTTTAAATATCACCACCCGCAATATTAAACTTATTGGAATTTTGTACCACCAGGCCATTAAAAATGCATTACGGTGCATCTGAGTAAACTTGTACCCAAAGGGTCTAACTAACTAGAAACGAGAATATCAAACATGTTGCCCACCTACTGTTCTGCAACAAATAAGGTTGGATTTGGAATTTTCTAAGAATTTTCAAATCAGAGACCCTTTTCGGCTATGCTCAATCGGATGTTTCCAAAAGAAGGGTTTTAAAGTATTTATTTTGTCTATCTATTCTTGTAACTCAAAAATCGCTTTGCCAAATTGAAATATTTTTATTACGCTATAAAGTATAATCAGAAACCTTAAAGAGGTTGCGAAACATGTTTTGGAAGACCAAAAATTTTACTTTTCAAGATACTTTTCTGGTCTCATCCAAAAACTTAGTTTGGGAACGAAAGTCGTTTGTACTTTGCTCATAGCTCCACCGCCACCTCCTCTCTAAATTCCATCAAAATCGGTGCTGCCTTTGGAAGAACGCCAGCCGACCGACAAAAATCAGTAAAATTGATTTTCATGATGTAGACGTTACAAAATGTCAGAAAACTTGTTAGCTGAAAGCGAGAATCTTTCGAGTTACAATACTTCACCCGTGCAAGGTCCATATTATGCGCCATTGTGGTGATATATCACGATTGCCTGATGAGGTCTGAAAACATTCTACAATTTAAAACCTGTAAAAAGTGTTTGATGAATGAAATCAGGATGCTAGGAACCCTCTCGTTTTTATAAAAGACAATTTGAGCAAATTTTATACTCAGTTATGAATAGAGATCATCCCTCTTATTCCGTACTTTGTGTCGTACGACAAAAGATATAACAGCACAAAAGAGAACGGTTTTGCAGCCTTCAGCAAACTGCACTTTTAGCTGTAATTCTACCTCTCTCTACACTATAGATATAAAATGGGAACTTAAAATAGCTTATGGGAGTTTTAAGCTCTCTAGTTCATTAATTTTTCAAATAAGAGTTGTCTAAAAGCGATCTATCTGGATAATACTTTTTTATTATTTTTTGTACACACTAGGGAAAATGCATGTTGTAATTTTCAAAACAAATATCGGAATTCAGGATTACTTTGCTTTCATACAACTTTACCTCAAGATTGTTGCAAAATTACATGATCAAACCCACAAGTTCACAGCTCGTACGCAGCGAAGAAAAGCGGCAGCCGCCATCTCCCACTGTACTCCTCTCCGGCCCCTGGCCAACAAACTATCATTTTCTTCAAAGCCAAGTTGTTGCAGCAATTGGTTGATACGTAGGAAGAGAGGGAGCTATTTATTCCGTCGAGGCATTCACATAAATATGATCGAACATCACTTACAGGTAAGTTCGTTTGATCGTATAGTTATGTTCCGGCCTCGTCTCGGAAATAGAACAGGTGTAGATGTTGCAACAACATACAAGTACTACTAATGCTCTGCAATAGTAAACGATAGGTGGTACACAACGACACAAATTGTATACAATGCATGTGTCAACTGAATTTATATTTACACTGTAATGAATAAAGTTAGGGCTTTTAACAACAGGTAATGCGACGTTCATAGGTTCAAAAATAAAACTACCATAGTACATGGTAACAAGCAAAGAACGTAATACCACAGTTGTGTTTAAGGTGTGGAAACTTGGTTAACGCGTTTCATGTTGCCATTATTAAGTTTACCAATTTCTGCTTCTTCCGCTCAAGTAAGGATACTTCTTTTCTGTCACAATTTTTTACTGGCCTGAACGACTTCGGGTTAAGCAGTTTTTTGTAATTAATTAAAAAAGAGGTGTTAACTGTTGCTCGGATATAATCAAGGCAATGTCTATCGGTATAACCAAAGAGAAAGAAATACAGACAGAAAAGTGTCTTTTTCCTTAAGTATACCAGAAATGGTTTATTAACTTGTGAAGACATGAGGGGTACAGTTTACTTCAAATGGCGCAGCATTGTTTTGGAAAAGCTGTCCCTTGAATATGAATCTGAAATATATTCTGTGACTCTCCCTGATGGGTACCAAAATCTGTGTATATTCCGAACCCAGACTCGCGAAGAATGTATCCCTACGGAGAAGTCTAATTACAGTTCGATAGCCTTCTGACTCAAACGTTTTATACCTATAAACAGATTAAGTGTCTTGATGTTAGGAATCAAACGTATACTAAGTGACATATAAATCCGAACACCCAGTTTAAATGGTTTTATTTTAATAAAATTTTGTATAAGTACTTAATGAAGCATAATAAGTAAATGATAAAAATTTCAAAATGATTGCACTGCTTTAAATCCCTTTGACCTTTAATAATGTATGGATGCACCTTGATGTGCTACGCATTCTCCAAGGCGCCTAGGCATGCTTCTGATCAGGTGGTCAATGTCCTCCTGTGATATCTCATTCCAGGCAACCACCAACTCCTGCCGAAGTGCTTCTAGAGTCTGAGGAGGACGTTGCAAATTGAGCAATCTCCTACCCATCATATTCCACACGTGCTCAATTGGGGATAAGTCGGGAGATCTTGGTGGCCATGGTAACAATGTGACATCATTATGTTGAAATAAGTCTATTGTGACTCTTGCAACATGTGGTCGGGCATTATCTTGTTGAAAAGTTGGATCTGCCAGGGTGTCAAGATAGGGTAAAAGATGTGGTTCTAGAACTTCGTAGATATAACGCTGCGCGTTCATGTTACCTCTGATGAAGATTAAACGTGACCTGGAACCATAAGCTATAGCACCCCAAACCATAACTCCAACAGTGTGATGAACATGTCTTTCAACAAAAAACTGTGGATTCCTCCTTTCACCACGTCGCCTTCTAACCCTGGCACGACCATCGTGCATGCCTAAACAAAATCGAGACTCGTCACTTAAGACAATACTGTTCCATTCCTGATCCCAGAGTGACCGTGGTCTGCACCACTCAAGGCGATTACGTCGGTGTTCTCGAGTTAAAGGGAGGACCCAGTGTGGCCGGTATGAAAACAAGCCAAAACTTCTCATTCGTCGGTAAACACTTCGCTTGCCAATAGGTCCTCCGTGTTCTGCAAACCATTCATTTGCAATGGACCTGGTAGTGGAGAAACGGTCCCTTAAGGCCAATAATCTTAGGCGGCGATCTTCACGGTCTGTTGTTCTACGGCGGCGTCCAGTGCCCCTTGCTCTTTGCGTACGGCCTTCTCGAAGCCATGCCTGACAACACCTAACCATAGTGTCTACACTTCTTTGCACTCTGACTGCAATTGCCCGAAAAGAAAGTCCAGCTTCCCGAAGTCCCATTATACGGCCCCTATCAAACTCACTAAGTTGACGAAATCGTACAGGTCTCGGTACTCTAGGTATCGTAACCAATCGTAAAGGATGTCAAGAACCAAAATCCGAAAACATTGATTCTATACTGCGGCTGAAATATTCATTTTTAGAGCGTTAGTGAATTAAAAAAAAGCAGTATAAAAACCGGAATGTCCAACTGATAAGGCTGAACATTTTTTAACTTGTTATTTACAGTAAGATAAATACATTCACCAACTTTTATTAAAATAAAACCATTTAAACTGGGTGTTCGGATTTATATGTCACTTAGTGTATTATAAACAATTAGAATAGTCTTGAAAACTATACAAGATACAATGCTGAAACTTTGAATACTGTACTAGGGACTAATACCGAGTATCTTGCCTAATTTTAAAGACGGTCAGTGCGCTACAGTGGGTTGGTATTTGTCTACTGTTTTTTCGTTTTCTCGAAGAAACTGGATTACGTGAGCTACTTAGTTGACAAAGTCATGCAGTCATCAATAATGCAGCCATTTAGCACATGCTACATACTAACTAGTTTAAGACAGTTTGATACATAATTGTGTCTTCAATTTGCGCGCTAACTTTATAAACATTTCAGCGCATTTTAGTATGAAATATTTTTTTTATAAGCATTAGGGCTCATCTGTGAAAAAACGTAACCCTTCGTTTTCGCATAAGAACAACAATTATCTTTCGGAATGGTTTGTGATTAATGTCGGCAAGGTAAACTCGTGTGTTTTTCTATAAAATGCCCGTTGAACGAACCCTGTATATTGCTCAGTAAACTAGTAGTGATGGCCAGAAGTCAGGTGTTTTGGGATAAACAATTAGAAATTCTCAAAGACTACTTGACCAATCGACGTCAATTTTGCTGCGGTTACTAAGAAGTATGAAGCCTACAATTTCAAATAGCTCCGTGCAATCATCATCGCATTAGCAACAAGTGCCGAAACCTACTTTTTGCCTCGGTTTTGTGCTATAACTTTTTTGCTATTAGCCGGGTCGTTTTACGTGTAATCGCATTTTGTGGGTCTCATAAATACCTACAAAGCATATTTGAAGAGTTTTTTGGTTTCTGCCAACACTTTTGATTGAATCTCAAAAACACATTTTCTCATTCTTTCTTGTCGGATAAAAAGTTTTCCCACAAAAATTGGTGTACCCATTTGATGCGTCCATATTTTAAATGCCGCCTTAAACAATTTGCATCAATAAGACCACACTTTACGACTATTTCGGGGAAATTTGCTAATATGATTAGACTATAGATACCTAATTTCTATGTTATTAATGGAAAATGGTGCTTGGGTGGTTTCCTAACCTTTCATATGAATACTTACAGTTCCGTTCCATGGCTATCACAAACCAAATGAAATTTGCTTTCACAAGCGAAATGTAACGCTAGTTTCGCATAGCTGTACCTAATCTCTCTCTGGGATCAGCCTTCTGGTCCAGACGTAGGATCTTAGCCATCACAAGCTAAGTACAAGTTACCAACGCAAGCAACGGAGTTCAGTGTTGAGTCGTTATCCCAAACGCCTCCCTTTGTCCTTGTTGTGGAGCTGACTATCACAAGCCTGATCCACGTTGCTATCCCCAGCAACCGAGTCAAATGTTTCAATGTTTTCTCATAAGTCTTTGTTCGTCCTTGATATGGAGTAGACTACTACAAGCTAGGGCCGGTTTGATATCCCAAGTCACATAGATATCTCAAATGTCATGTCAGGCACAGTCTGCAACGCTGGTGACGCATCGACGCTAACATTCACCTAACTTCATAAACTTGCACGTAGTACAGATCATTAATCGACAAATACCTGATGGTGACGCCCCCTCAGAAAAAGAGGCCGGCACGCCATTTGTGGCGGTTGGTGATGCACGTATGATGCACCGCTGCTATGTTTTCGTCTCCGCGACGTAAGGAACCGTGAAGGTTCGATCTTCTGTCGGTGCCCCGCCGACAATGCACATCATAATTATCGGTCCAGTTGTTCAATATTTGTGTTCGGCGATAACTCGTATGTTCCTTTGTCGTTTCTTATGTTTGGGCACCTGGACACTGCTGAAAAAGTAAAAATCGGTGTACGAACTCGAGTAACTCGACGTTAACCGCGTGGCACGAGAAAAAAGAAAATTGTAGGCCAGGGGCCGGGGAGCAGTAAGGTGGCAGGGCGCGTTTGGTGCTTTTCTTCGCTACGTGCTCGTTGTGAACTCGTGTGTTCGGCCGGGAGACGGGGAACTACACCTTTTTACGAGACGAGGCCGGAACATAATGAATATATTTTCAGGATCACCAGTAACAAAATTCTGTAAAATGTGCGCGTTACGTTGTGAAAAAAATCGCAGCTCCATCATAAGTAATTTGTTCTAAGAGCTATAAACAAGATAATTGTAAGTTAATATTCAGTCACCTTTTTTACAAAAAAAAACAACTGCCAGTTATAATATAGGCAAAACCGCTCTTAGAAGTCATGATGACAAATTCAATATTCTATTGTTTTTTGAAAAAGCATGAATCTGAATCTCCATAGTTTGTAAAGCAGGCTGCTTTGCATAGAATTAGCGTGAATGAATAGCTTTACACATATCCTTCATCTGGATAGATACACCATCACACACGCCGCTATATAATAGACTTTTTTGTTTATGATTTACTGCCGGGAAGCTACCAAGGAATACGAATAAAGAGAAGGAGGGTAACTGGCGGCTAGTTCATCTGAAGTGGTTTCATACCTTTCATTGAGTGCTACATAGAAATGCGTAGTTTGGCATGACATCAAGTAATCGTGTTTATACAGGGTTATTCGGATTATTATTTTTACTGTGGGAACGATATACGACAAATAGCATTTTCTGGAAAATATTGCGGCTCGACAAATAGATGCTTTAGCGTTCTACTCTCTGGGATAACATACCTGTCGGTCTGGTTTCCTTGACAGTGTGCAATCTCAATAACCGCTATATGTTCTAACAAAGCTTGTAATGGCCGGTCACAAGTTTGGGAATGGTTGTAATGACGCTAAAGTTAGTAACCAGAAATGATATTGGAATATCAAAACTTTATGCTCACATCCTAACAGCTTATTCAGTGTAGGTGAAGACAATCACTTTGTTTTTCATAAGTTCGAATTTATGTTTCAGTGAAAATGAATAACGTAAAGAAGACTGAAGAGTATTAAATAAAGTAAAAAAAACACATCTATTTTCTCGCAATATACCTAAACTATCTACAACTGATGTTAGAATGAGGAATCTATACTTTTTGGATATATCATGAAACGTCATAACGATATAAAACTCAAAATACTTTAAAAATTTTTGTCATTGCTCATTGACGTAGGATGTAAAATTAAATATCAAATTTGTGTCGTATTGTCTTCTTTTTGGTACTGCCATCTTATGAATCATACAAAAATGTTGAATGGATATGCTCCGTTCATTACACCAAGACCACAGCTATTCAATAAAAAGAACATCTCGCGTCGCTTGAGGTCGTAACAAAAAACTAACAACTCTATCGGAAAGCAAAATAGCCTTATAATCCTCCATATTTGTCTGTCCGCAAATTAAACAGCATATGCTCGAAATACTGTCTACCGACGTTTCGGCAATCACGGTAGCCTTTTTCAAGTAAATGCGTATCTTATTTTTTATAGTTACGAGGTGCTAGAACTTAAGCGACGATATTTTAAATTCCAAAAGTATGTTGGAATAAGAATACTCGCCTTTACATCATTAGCGGAGCATCAGAATGTCAGCACCCCGCTATCTGCTTGTTTTACGACACGTGAAACACTTCTGACAGTATTCTGCGGTCAACTAACTGCAGGTAAGCTTCATTACCGGGATGTTTACATTAATCCAGACTACCTGCTATATCACATACACCACAGTTAAAATGCATGTAGGATTTTGGGTCCACAATATCATTTCAGACACCTTGCCACCTTGTTTTAACGACGGAGTAACGCTTCTCTTCTATAGTCCATATTATTTCGGCACTACCTAGATGCTTTTTCAACCAGCTTAGGCGCTAATACAACTTTGCAATTCGGTATTTTTGGAGGCCAGAAAATTTAAGAGGTATGTGCTAGTGGACCGTTTAATTTTGTACAGTGAACTATTAATGCTTGGCCGTAAGTGATGTGGATTCGATGTGACGGTCTTACGGAAAAACGTTCATCTGTTGGAAACAGGTGCGACAGGAACCTCTTACGTAAAACAGCTAATTATTAATTATGCAATCAACTTGCATTACCCTGAATGCCAAACAATCTCTTGCGTGACAAGGCAGTATCGGTGAACGATAGAGTTTATGTTATACAGTAGAGTGAACTTAATAACTTCAACAACGCCTGCGTCTATATTTACGATCACGTCTTCAGTCATAAACACTCAACACCCTTCACGATAGGTCAACCGTCTAAAAGAATACAGGATGTTTTTGAACATGGAGTGATTCTAAAAATATGTGTTGCAAACAATGTTTAAGAAATCATAATATGTAGAACTTCTCAAACTACAGGACTAATCAAAAAGACTATGCATCATCAGAGAGCGATCGGAAACTTTCCTTTATCCTAAACTATCGAACTCTTTGAGATCCTTCAACAGGATTATATTTTATTGTGGTACGTCCAATAATTTCGATAGAGATCGGGATGACCAGACCCACTAGATTGTCTGGGGCCATCTTATAAATCCAGTAGAAAGTGGAGTATCTGAGAAATCGGACAACTACTCAGTGTAAAGCAATAAAAAATACCCCTAGTGTTTTTCAAATAGTTTTACCATTTACGAGGAGCAACTTGAATTTTATCAAAATAAAAATTTTGAAAACCTGTTAATTAAGAATCCTCAAATATGAGTTTTGCTAATAAATATATTTATTTTACACCGGAGCAGCCGCGCAGGCAGAAGCCTAAATGCTAGCACACCGCGGCTGCTATGAGGATCCCAAAGACACTTTGATAATCCGATTTTTGAACTGCCTAAGATTAGTAGAACTAGCAAAAGCCTACTCTTGTAGATTGTTCCACAATATCGACACACTGGGGACAAAGGAGTGGTCGCATCAGATGTCTTGGATGTACGAAGCTCGACACGATTAGGATGGGAGGCCGAAGTCAGGCGAGTCTGTATGACAGGCACATTGTGGCATCATCAAGGAGAACTCTGAGGAGCCCTCTGGGTTAGCGGTAGAAGAGAGCTAGATCGCCGACGGCCTGCCGGTGCGAAATGGTCCTGTGACAGACAGTGACAGAGAAGAGTCATCGATCAGACGGACAGCCCTCCTCTGGACGGTAGCACTCCAAAGTTATCTGGACCTTGTATAGAGTGAGGAGGTCATGTGGAAAAAAATACTTCTGAGCCCTAAACAAATAGCCTAGCTTTTTCCCAGCAGCTGGTGGTATTGACGAGATGTGTCTTTGTCAGATCAAGTCCTCGGTGAGCTGGACTCCAACCAGCCGAAACAGGGTGAATTTTAGGACGCTTTTTGTCCTTCAAGGTGCAGTACTGTGTTTTGGAAGCATTAAACTGAACAAGATTGTTGCGTCCCAGCACACCGGCAGAGATCGGCTTGTGGATTGGATTGATTGTGCAGGAAAGGAGGTCGTTGATATGTAAGAGGAGCGGCGTCGGGGTCAAGACCAATCCCTGGATTACACCCGCGTTGAGCTTGTGGGATGAAGAGGAGAACCCGTCAATTACGACGGATATCTTGCAGACACAGAGAAAGTCAGTCACCCATCTGGAAAGCTTCTCTGGGAGGCCATAGGATGGAAGTGGGCATAAGACGACAAGCGTGTCACAGCTGATCGAACGCTTTCGAGATATCAAAAGCAACGACATGAGCCTCACCATAAGATTGGATGAGCTTACTCTACAATTGCGTGACGTAAGGAGGTCCCCTGTGGATCGCTGGTACCAGAAACCATACTGCCCTGTCGCTAATCAAGCCGTGACGTTCGAGTTAGTCCAGAAGCTCGTGATTTATGTACCCTCCATCACCTTACTTATAACAGAAAGCAGAGCTATAGGCCTGTAGTTATTAGTGTCGGTCTTAGATCCTTTTTTGAGATGGATTGGACATGAGGAAATTTATGAAAAGGTGCCGGATTCGTAAATATCCGGAAGAGACGTAAAAGAGCTGGAGCAAGCTCCGCTGCACACATCTTCAATACAACGGCAGGAAGCAAGTCCAGACCAGAGGCTTTGTGGATGTCGGGTCTTACGGTTTTATACCTGAATGTTACTTCCCGCATAGTGTAGGGAACCCTGTCGATGGACGGCACTGGGGCCTTGGCAGCAAAGATCTTGGCAAACACTTCCGTCTTACCCTTTAAGTCGATCACAATAATTCCATCCTGACACGAAGGTTGTCGAAGGCTACTCTACTAGAAGTTTCTTCTTGGCCAGCGTCCAGAAAGACCGACTGCCATTGCGCTGCGACATTACCGTGTGCCTAACTTTCATATTGTGCTGGTCTTTGGCATTGCAGAACGCTCCGTTATGTTTGTTTCTGGACTTAATGTCGACTGGTCTGATCTCCTCAGTGGGGTTTTGCAAGAAGGTTCTGTGTGCCTTGATCCTCTGATGACGAGCAGTGTTGGACGATTTATTGAACCAGCCGTTGGGCGCTGGTTTGGGCACTTTCACTGTAGGGGGGATGTATTCCTCCATCGCAGCGTGAGCAATTTCGGTTATTGTTGTGACAGCGAAACAAACATCTGTCCAAATAAGGGTGGAGAAAAAGTCTCTGAGCCCCTCCCAGTCGGCATGTCCGTAATGCTAAATTTTGCGGCCTGGTCGAGTTTCTGCTGCTACAGCGGGTTCTGACCGAAACATAACCTCCGCAATTCTGAAATACCCAGGGGAGACAGGTAGTGTTTGAGCCCAACCAGAGCTCATTGTGGGCATTGAAATCACCAAGAAAAACTCGTCTGAAGCAAGGTGATTGATGTTCAGGAAGTCGATTTTGACAGCGATAAATTCAAGAAGGTCATCCCAGTTATGGTCCGATTGAGATCGAGAAAGGCAGCAAATAAATTTGTGATGTTTCGGAGTTGAGGCGAAGTCATAGAATGTCGTTGTGGGCTGATTCCAAAGAAACGTCTGAAGAGCAGGATAGACTGCTGCGGACAAAAGCCACAACTTCCCCGTTCTTTCTCAAATAGAAGTGCACCTCGTAATCTGGGGATTTAAGGTGGTTAATAGGAGCAGAATTTGTTTTCGCCATGAAAAGCATGGCGGGACGATTAGATTGCAGGTAGTGATAAAGAGCATCAATGTCCCCGATGGCACTGCAGCTTATTGTGCTTGAGTCTACAGTACCTGATCCATCAGTCCAGTGTCCTGAACCAGTTGGTACATTATTCCTGCCGGAACTCCATCGGTTGAAGCTTTGGTTTTCAGAAGAGTTGATATCTTTTGTGATCCAGCGCATCGCACTGTCATAAACACGTAGGGCTGATTCTGTTTCTTTTCCGCACCATCTACAGCTGAGGTCTTTATCGTACAACAGCTGTTTTGCTCAAAGTGTCCGTTCAGATCATTGTACCCTGTTAAAAGCCCTGCGACTGCGCGGAGTTGGTTTCTACTCATTGCGAGCAGTTCCGCAGCCTTGTTTGGATATGGTCCCGCACGGGTGTTACTTATCTTGAAAAGTAACATTTTATCGGTTTTTCTACAATATTTTAACTTAGCACTAGGTGTTATATACTTGTGAACTCATTTTGTAGCTGTACGTCATGATGCTTCAGCTATCAATGTTTGGCTCTGATGTGATGGCAGTTACAATATAAGTATTAGAGACTTTTTGCTGGACTGGTTAGTGTCTTTTCTGACAGACAGGAAACTTTGAGTAAGAGTGAAAAATGCGCACTCAGCTACCTATAAAATAAATATAGGTGTAGCTCAGGTATCTGTATTGGCACCACTTCTTTTGTTCATAAACGATCTGAAGCTGATGACACATCGGCCGTAGCAGTTGCAGATTCGCCTGAAAATCTGCACCTTAACGTTGGAATAATAAAATTTGAGATGGAAGGTTAGTGCCAAACAAATCGCATGATCTTGAATACTGACAAGACGGTAGTTGTTCACTTTTTACTCGAGTAGCGTCTTATTAACAGTACTATCGCAGACTCTACGACCTTCCTGGGTATTGAGTTGGATGCAGGATTAAATTGGAAGCAACAAGTTGATAGTGTACGCAGGAAATTAAATAGGTCCTACTCTGCCATATTGAAATTCAGGCCAAATTGAAAACAGACGAATACGTGGCAAGTACCGAGTCAATCTTGACCTTCTATGCATGGTGCATCTACTTACATATTCTTCATTCTTACCAAGTTTATCGAGGTAACCTTATCCTACATTCTTTTTTTTGCTGTGACCTCGTATCTCGAAAAAAACTCTTTCCCCCTCTGTTTCGCAACTGACTCCATAAACTCCAACGCCGCATACAATCAATGTCTGGTAGATGCTGTACGTTTCATGCATACTATGATACTATAACTTTATTTACTCGATATAATTCACATGGCTGAATTGAATTTCAGATAAGCAAACTTTTCAAATTGAACTTCTAAAAATGAACGCCATAGCGGCGTCGTAACCGTCACTTGAAATTTGCGTAATAAGCGAACTAATCTAGAAGTTTGGTAACGATATGAGTTTTTACTATTACACGGTGCGTATCGAACTAGAATACAAAATATGATCAGATAAAACAGCTTTTTTTTTCGTTGCATACGACAGGAAAGTGTTATGGACCAACGGAAATAGTCACTGGTAAACCGGAGATAAAACTTCGCTAAAAAACTATAGGGTTGTTCGATAGGAACGCAGGAAAGTAAACGTCAATTTGACATAGACGCCATCTTTGTTTTCAATCATCACCGACATGTCATTTTGTTAGTTGAATATTTACCATTGATCGCTATGGAGTCGTATTCGATTGAAGACCGCATTAAAGTTATTCAAGAGCACTACAAAAATGGTGCAAAAATAAAAAACACGTTTCGCGCGCTTCCTGAACATTTCGGTCGCAACAACCGCCCAAACGAAACAACCATCGGTCGTCTGGTGAGTAAATTCGAGGCAACAGGTTCTGTGGCAAATCTGCCGGCCAAGGAGCGTTCGCACACCGGAAAATATTGCTATTGTGAAGGAGAGTGTGAGAGAAGATCCGAAACAATCAACAACGCATCGATCCCAAGAATTGGGCATTTCGAGAACCAGTTTGCTGCGCATTCTCCACAAGGATTTGAATGTACACGCCTAAAAGATCCAATTGACGCAAGAGCTGCGTCGGGCCGACCATTTTTCGCGCCGAACGTTCTCAGATTGGCTCCTTGAACACCGCCAAATTGATAGTAATTTTTCATCAAAAATCATGTTCAGCGACGAAGCGCATTTCACTTTGAATGGGACGGTAAACACGCAAGACTGCCGCATCTGGGCGAACGAAAATCCCCGTGAGTATCAAGAGCAGCCGATGTATCCTCAAAAAGTGACTGTGTGGTGTGCATTGTGGTCAAAAGGCATCATCGGACCTTACTTTTTCAAAAATGCGGCCGGGGACGCCGTTACCGTCAATTCTGAGCGATATCACGTGATGATAGAGGACTATTTTTTGCCGCAACTTGAAGGAATGGATATGGACGATGTTTATTTCCAACAAGACGGTGCAACATGCCACACAACCAACGTCAATATCCATCGATTGCAGTCCTTCTTCGGTGATCGCGTGATTTCGCGCAGAGGAAATGTGCCATGGCCACCAAGATCGTGCGATTTGACTCCCTTGGACTCCCAAGAACTCAAAAACAACATCATTGCCGAGATAAATGCCATAGAACCGACCATGTTGCAAAATGTCATTGAAAATTTCGACCATCGCGTGGACGTCTGTAAATCCAGTCGTGGTGAACATTTGAGCGATATTATTTTTCATACATTAATGGTATAAATGAACCTTCAAAATAAAGTACCCAACTTGATTTGAATATCAATCTTTCTTGTTTTAATATGCGTTTACTTTCCTGCATCCGTTTTGGACAACCCCATATAATACAAGCCCTAACACAAAAATGTTCGGACATTATCTAATTTTATCTAAAACTTTGTTTATCTCTATAGCGTTAAAAAGTAATTGATCTTCTCATATAACGCAATTAAATATATTAACAAAATTGCTTTCAAGTATATGATACTGAAATATAAAAGCAATCTAATATTGATAACAACGCAACATTTTCCTGACACATAAATGTTCGGACACGATATCAATAAGAAAATAGTAGCAGGCCATGAAAACAAAAAAGTGTTAACAATTTGACGTTTCAATTTAAGAACCAGCTCTGTGAATCAATTTGCTTTGAAAAGAAAGAGTTTTCGGGATATTGCTAAACAAACAAATGTCGCAAAGTTTATGGTGGCAGATATTGTAAAAAAGTATGGAGACCCAGGTTCAACTGAAGTTTCAAGGCACGGTGTTGGTAGCCCACGTAAGATCAGTCGTAGAACTGAAAGATTTTTTGTTCGTATTTATAAAGTTGGTCGTCGAAGTACTGTAAGGGACGTAACAGTAAAATGCAATGAAGAAACAGCATGGAAGAAATGTTTCACGAGAAACGATTCATATATACTCGTATTACATATTCATTCAGTAAAGTATTTGTTTTGGGCTTACAAAAAAAAAGAAACGACGATTAGCGTGGGTTAACGGGCAATTTGTATTTACGAAGACGAAGACGAAATAAGATCATTTTTAGCGATGAATCGAAATTTGATGTTTGTGTGGGTGACCACCGATCCAGGGTTATAAGAAATAAAAATGAAGCGTTTCATAAAGACTGCCTAAAGGAAAAAGTAAAGTTTCCATCTGGCTTAATGGTATGGGTAAGCATATCTGCTTTTGGCGTTGGAAAACTCCACTTCATAGACGAAACTGTAAACGCAGCTAAATAAATATCCTTGAAACCAATTTGCTATCTTTAAAAAAATAAACAAACTTTAAGATAAAATTAGATCATGACCGAACTATTTTGTGTTTGGGCTCGTAGCAGCTGAATTGGTAGTTTTATCTGGAAAATTTTGGGGGAGTTTGAAACGTTAATATCTCAGAAACGTCGACGTGCTCTTTCTGAATTTTCACTTTGCTATCTGGTTTCTTTTCCGCTTTTTCAGTTTTTTTTTAATTTCGATTCCGACTGTTTGTACGGTAAAAACAGCTGCCAAACAAGAGGAAATCTACAATTTATGTGCATTTTTGTTACATGTATAGTTTTGGCTTATAAGTACGGCAAAAGTTCAGTCTAATACGATTATACGACAAATCGTTTATTGGTTCAATAATTTGGTAGTTTTACCAAAAACGTTCTAGGAAAGTTCCCAAAGATTTCATATCGATATTTTCATTCTAATACCTCGTATCTTAGCCGCATGTTGGAAAAATGGCAACCAAAACAGGATTTTGACCATGTCTTAAAGAGTTCTAAAAACAGTTTTTACGAATACACGGATTTTACGGATTTATCTAAATACGCCAAAGCATTAATATCACATATCTCAGGCACTATTGAACCGATTTTGTTGAAATTTTGCACGATAACTAAATTATCTAGTGGTTGCCTAAAACGAAATGGACGATTAAGAACTTTACAAATTAATTTGTTTGAATCAAAGATGTTTGGGGAACTCAAAAGTCTAGGGTCGGATTGAGTTTTCTTATTGTACCTTGAATTTTATCAAATGTAACGCCCTGTAAGTTATACTGTAGACGAATTATTATTTTGTAGGAAAAACAGCACATGACACAGATAAAAGGGAAAATCGATATTATGCACCCTGCTTACTTTTTTCGGTAATTTATTTAATGGTTTAGTTCTACCAATAGATATTATACAATAACATAAGCTCTTCTCAAAATGGAGTCGACATTCATTATGCAGTTCAATTAAATTTAACTTTTATATTGGGTTTTTCTACGTTTTAGTCATAGTCTTGAACCGATTTGAAGAGTCAAATACAGCATTTACATACTGAATGCCGTTTCCCTTTGAAGCATGATAAATGTTGTTGGTGGGATTGAATCAATGAAAAATCAGTTGAAAAACTGAATAGGTTGCATAAAAATATTTTTTCTTCTTATACTAAGTGACATATAAATCCACACCCAGTTTATATGGTTTTATTTTAATAAAAGTTGGTGAATGTATTTATCTTACTGTAAATAACAAGTGAAAAAATTTTCAGCCTTAACAGTTGGACATTCCGGTTTTTATACTGCTTTTTTTAATTCACTAACGCTCTAAAAATGAATATTTCAGCCGCAGTAAAGAATCAACGTTGGCGGATTTTGGTTCTTGACATCCTTTACTATCGCTTACGATGCCTAGAGTACGGAGACCTGTACGATTTCGTCAACTTAGTGAGTTTGATAGGGGCCGTATAGTGGGACTTCGGGAAGCTGGAATTTCTTTTCGGGCAATTGCAGTTAGAGTGCAAAGAAGTGTAGACACTATGGTTAGGTGTTGTCAGGCATGGCTTCGAGAAGGCCGTACGCAAAGAGCAAGGGGCACTGGACGCCGCCGTAGAACAACAGACCGTGAAGATCGCCGCCTAAGATTATTGGCCTTAAGGGACCGTTTCTCCACTATCAGGTCCATTGCAAATGAATGGTTTGCAGAACACGGAAGACCTATTGGCATGCGAAGTGTTTACCGACGAATGAGAAGTTTTGGCTTGTTTTCATACCGGTCACACTGGGTCCTCCCTTTAACTCGAGAACACCGACGTAATCGCCTTGAGTGGTGCAGACAACGTTCACTCTGGGATCAGGAATGGAACAGTATTGTCTTTAGTGACGAGCCTCGATTTTGTTTAGGCATGCACGATGGTCGTGCCAGGGTTAGAAGGCGACGTGGTGAAAGGAGAAATCCACAGTTTTTTGTTGAAAGACATGTTCATCACACTGTTGGAGTTATGGTTTGGGGTGCTATAGCTTATGGTTCCAGGGCACCTTTAATCTTCATCAGAGGTAACATGAACGCGCAGCGTTATATCCACGAAGTTCTAGAACCCCATCTTTTACCCTATCTTGACACCCTGGCAGATCCAACTTTCCAACAAGATAATGCCCGACCACATGTTGCAAGAGTCACAATAGACTTCTTTCAACATAATGTTACCATGGCCACCAAGATCTCCCGACTTATCCCCAATTGAGCACGTGTGGGATATGATGGGTAGGAGATTGCTCAATTTGCAACGTCCTCCTCAGACTCTAGAAGCACTTCGAGAGGAGTTGGTGGTTGCCTGGAATGAGATACCACAGGAGGACATTAACCACTTGATCAGAAGCATGCCTAGGCGCGTTGGAGGATGCGTAGCACATCAGGGTGCATCCACACATTATTAAAGGTCAAAGGGCTTTAAAGCAGTGCAATCATTTTGAAATTTTTATCATTTACTTATTATGCTTCATTAAGTACTTATACAAAATTTTATTAAAATAAAACCATTTAAACTGGGTGTTCGAATTTATATGTCACTTAGTATATTTATACCACGTATTACTCATCCTCTTTTATGTGAAATTATAAATTTAGGAAACAAGTTACAGAGCGCAGCTTTTCAAAAACACTCAGGGATAAAAAACCCGAGTGCGATCCTGGAATTTTGGGTTCTAAAAACATCTTTGGGACAATTTCAAGCATCATTTTGTGATATGTGGATGGTACGTTGAAAACCTTTGAAATTTTGAATTTGGTGTCATATAAACTGCTAAAAATAATATATATTTGAATAATTGAACATTTTTACTAATAAATAAAAGAGGCATAATTTATCTATTTTGATAAGTGGCTTTCTTGTACGAATGTTTAGATATTCAGCTTAAATAGAAGCTTTGATAGAAAACAAAAAAGAGAAAAAGTCTAACCCTAACGTCCGTCTAGTTCAACGTTACTCTTAGGTAGCTCAGATATAATTTTAACAAAATCAATCCAATAGTGCTTGAGATATGTTATATTAAATATTTCCGGTGTTTAGATGTTGGTAAAAACTTAATTTAGAGCTTTTTTAATTTTCAGATATGGAAAGGCCTCGATCTATACTATAGTCAACGCCAAACAAAGTGGCGTGCACGTCATCAAGGTGGGTGTGTTGAAAAATTTACATTGTTGCCAAACTTTTTGTAAAATAATAAAATTTATTATTTACATATCTATGTTTATAAGCAATATTAACCTTAAATGAGAACAAAAATAATAGTATAATAAAATTATAGATCTGTACTTGCATAATCATTAAGTATGACAATTATTGATCAGATGACACTATGAAACTACCATATTTAATTGATAGCTTAAAGGTACTGAATAAAAATCCAAATGGGGTCCTCCAAATTTTATGCATGGTATTTATTTTACAGAATTCATACAGAAAAATGCATTCTAAAATTAGGTAAGCTACTGGTGTAAGCTTTTTCTGTACAATAAAGTTAGTCGGAGTTTCTTTCTTCAGCGCTGTCTGAATCTGAATCTTCATCACTCTCAAAGTTGATTATTAAAGGTTCGATGTCTGGTCGATCAAAAATTCGTTCTCTTTCATACCATTTAAAAATTTCTTGCTCAGTATGTCGAACACTATTTTTCCACATGTCTGGGGTAACCGTTTGTAGAGCCTCGTTCCACATATCCAAACAGTCTTTTTCACTGTTACCATCTCTACCAATATGTCTGTTATAGTAACCTTTTGCTATGCCCCAAATTAACTCAATAGGGTTAAATATACAATGGTAAGGAGGCAGACGAAGAACTTTGTGCCCATGTTGTTCCGCCAATTCATCAATCACGTATATTTTAGGTGGTTTGTTTCTAAAAAAGCAGTTATTTTAAGGATAGGAATAAACAAAAGAAATATAAACTGTCGACCAAAATATATATAATTAAGAAGCATTATGTACCGAGCAACAATACTCAATAGCTCTGTTTTAAACATTGTGTTTAAAAATGGTATGTTTTGATTTGTCAACCAGTCTTGGATATTTTTTTTTGTCCATGCATTGTTGGGCACTTTGTTCAATATCATGCTGTGATAAGGGGCGTTATCCAGTATAATCATAGATGGACTGTCCAATTTTTCTAATAACTGATGTTGAAACCATTTCAAAAAATTGTCCTGGTTCATCTCTCCATGGTAATCGCTCAATTTTGTTTTCGAAGAAAATATCGCTTCACTACCCTCAATAAACCCATTTTCATTTCCAGCATGTAATATAATGTATCTAAAATATATTAGTTTTAAATTTTATAGTGCAAATTGTGTAAAAGTACATACCTTTTACCATCTGTTTTAATAGCTTTCACGCTTTTTTGGTTTCCATTTTGCCAAGAGCGACCTATGGTCCCATTTTGAAATATCCAAGTTTCATCGAGGAAGACAAACTGGTATAAGGCCTCAACCTTGGCTTGATTGTATTGCCTTAGAAATTCCACCCTTTTCAAAGCTATACTTGGTAGTTCCATGAGCCCTCGTCGCGGATTGTCCTTAAGCCACTTAAATCCAAGATCTCTAAGCAACCGCCTTAAAGACGTGGCACTACCATCAAATAATGCCCTATCTCTTAATCGAGACCATAAAGTTTGTATCGTAACTTGTTCTTCTGAAACCATGTGTAATATGACATTATAATTTAGTTAACAAATTAATGCAAATTTCTGATAAGTTATTATAATAAGATCTTACTTTTGTGATACATATTATAGATCACTTCTCGAATGGCACTTGTATCCAATGTCGCTGTGTTGGTTACACGTTTAATATAACTCCGCTTTTTCTTGGGCGATTCTAAATTTGCATCACTTTTCACACCCTCGTAAATACGACTAACTGTCCTACTAATTTTTAAAGCAGCAGCAACACGCTACAAAAAATGAAATAAAATTTCACTATTATTAATATACATTACATATAATTATTAGTAACCTACCTCTTGAACAGCATTTAAAGGCAACAAAGGCCCGTTGTTGTCCCTTTCTTGCTCAAAGTAGTGCATTAACGAGGCCACGAGTTCCTTACCCCGACTATTTAACTGTTTGGGCATCTTTATATACCAAAATTGCCTTTATCTACTCGTAAAATGAATAATTTTGTTTTGAAACAAACAGTTGTTGATTTACAGTATGCGGGGCCAAAGGATTTATAAAGATTTGAAATGCCACAAATTGATTCAGTGTCAAAATTAATACAAATGTCAGTTCCCAGTTTAAATAAGTTTCAAGGTGACAATGTGTCAACGCTGCGAAATCGGTTTAGTGCGTTTACATGTCGATAAGTGATTGGAGCGTTTGCAAAACATTTTATTTCGCATAATGCGTCTAAATTTATCAGAAAGCAACTTATGTGATATTTTAATAACAATGTTTATATGACTATTAACCATAATAAGAGAGTAATGACCATTTTACAATTTATATATCACATTAATATGAAACTGCAATAGAGCAATTGTTTGTGATATAAACCTAGGCATTAGGTCGGGGAATTTTTATCGTGATGACGTGCACGCCACTTTGTTTGGCGTTGACTATACTTGCCATTTCACTATGTCCATTTAACTAATGAGCACCTTGTATATTTCCAGTTTTTTTCAAGGATAGCTTTATAACAAATTGAAATAAAATAATTGTCTACAATTTAAGTTCTAGTCCATTATTGTGAGTTACATAGCTTTGGCGTATGGGCGCAACAAAGCTTAATATAACATACAGGGTGACTTCGAAGTTGAGTCATTTATTTTAACAGTGCGTAGATCTGATCAAAAGAAATGTTTTTTCCTTTAACATTTTTCTGGTAAAATTAAAGTAACAAAGTTATAGCCCTTTAGAAGCTTGAGTAAGGCCCTGTCTCAATAATAATATTATGTGCTCGTGTTTGGCAACAACGGATATAATCCGCCTTATCGGTTCATCGCATCGGAAACAAAAAAGCGAAAGAATTTGAAACGCTTATCACGATGTTTTTAGTTGTATTCAGTCAATGTGTCAGTCGGTAACGCGTGAGTGAATATTGGTGTTTGTTGCGTGGTTCAAACGAAATAAAAAATGGCACATGTTTACGAAAATGGTGAACTTGTGGACATGATTATTATTTACGGGGGGGAGTCCTTACAAAATGCTGCCGCGGCATCACGGATTTATGCGGATCGGTTGCCCAATCGAGTGCAACCAACCCCTCGTGCCTTTGTTAATGTAGTACAAAGAGCTCGTGAATCAGGTGACTTAAGACCTCACAGGGGATTCGTTTAATTTCTCTGTTATACACGTTCCTTGGCCAGATGTTCCCTTTTTTGGCAACTCATCAGCTTGGTCTAGTCTTGGGATAACAAACAAAAGCATAGCAACTATCCTCTATCCAGGATATAAGGTCTATGGCGCTGTCTTATTAATGGGGTCTAACTAATCATTTATGAACTGGTGACGGCGTTGAGCGGGAAGTGCAGAGTCAACCTACTTGACACGATACTCTAAGCACCAAATGATTGTAGTAATATGTCAGGAATCCTCGTAACAACAGAGCTTCTCTAGTGGCACGTCAATAATTATTGAGGAACTATGTATGTCACAAAGTGTTTACCTCACAGATACTGGCACTCCTTCTAAGAGTATATGCTAGCGCTGATATATACAATGATCAGAAAGTTGATAAAATACTTTAATGCAGCAATATTGTGAATTCAGGCATCCCACGTAACTGAACAAACGCACATATACCTGCTTCATGGGCTAAACGATGGGAAGCTGCAAAGCTCTGCTGGACTGGAGAGTGCAAAGGTTAGTCACAGCTACGTTGCTACATGGTCGGTAATACGTGGGGCTTTGAAATAATTGCATAGACCTGAGTGACATACTTGATACATCTAATATTTTTGTTGTGCATTTCCGTAGTTAACTTTTTTCTCAGAGGGGCCAACATGTGCCGAACATCCTTTTTGAACTTTTCATAAAAAACGAAATCTATAAGACCTTACATTCACCTGATTTGAAAAATATAAGCCAAAACCGGACACCGAGTAAAAAGTGTCAATCATCAATTTAACTTTTAGATTTTATCCTTAGGCAAAGATACAGAACAATTCTGAAAGTCAATCACGAGTAAACCTGATACAATGCTCTCTTTCTGTATACTAGAAGCTAGAAAAGCTTGAAGTGCTTCCACGGAGTGAATTAAAGTTTTCCATTTGTATCGTTCTTATAATAATTACAATAATTCTTTTTCGTTCAAGTTGAAAACCAATTCCGAGAACAGCTACAAATAAAAGCGTGAGACGAATAAATAGAAAAATAAACTCAATTAGAGTAAGCGCTTCCACTAGAAAGAAAGAAAAGTTCAAGAGATCCGTTAATTATATATGGAAAGAGCACAGCATGGAAATAAGACGATTCGACTTCTTCTGCAGCTGTAAACGTATCTGTTTTTTTAGGGATGTGAAATGATGAATTGTGTACCGATGGAAGTATACAGTTTTCACGTCAAATGGTATTTTTTTAAATTATGTCTCACTCTGAGTGGTAAAAGTTGGATAATAGGAGTTTGGTTCAGTAAAATTAGCTAAAATACGAATTTGAGTATATTGTAGCAGTTCCTACGCAGGAAGTAAATCAAATCTTTGAGCACCCTACAAATGTTTTGCTGCACCCCAAAAATAACCGAACAACGTAGCTACAGATTTAAAAAATATGTCCTTTCAAAAATGTTTTTGCTACGCCTAAACATTATCAAAAGCTCGAAAAGCTGCACTCATTTTCAAAACGTTTTTCTTTCTTAGCATATTAGTAAGCTTGGAGCAGTACTTTGAAGGTAACAGAGTAATCAACGATTACCAGGCAGAGGACAGACCCAAGGAAATGAGTGGCATGGTTCTTGGTAATATACATACATGTAACCCACGTCCAAAAAGCAGTATCCTTGCAATTACACTTGGCGTGAGAAGTAAAAATATCAAACTGGAGCTATAAGCTTCGAGTGCGTACACAAAAGGCCAGTGGCAACGGGCGCATCAGCTGCATCCATGATACGGCACGGCTAATACGTAAAAAACCTATAAGCTAATATGTAAAAAACCTATAAGACGTCAAAAAAAAACAATAAAATGTCATCTTGCAGACTAGGTAGTTTTTACGGTGCGAATAGTTCACTCCACGTTTGCTCGCTATGATTGCTGTGAGCGTCCATCTATGGAGGAATGACTTAACTACACGCATTATTGGTTGCAGAGAGCAAGTATATGTTTTGTGAAGTAACCTAGTCTGTAGAGAAGATATGAATAGCAAGATGATGATGAATGATTATGAGTATTGGTCTGCAATCAGTGATATTTGCGAGAAAATTATAACTGAATATGAGAAAGGTATATAACAAAAAGTATTAAAATAATGGGCAAAACCCGCAAAAAGGGAAAGTCGATTCGAGCAGAAAATAGGATAGGTAACCCGATCAATATGTATTTCTGCTTGTTGGCTTCATTAGGCCCAAAATGAATGCCCATATGCGGCCTCAAAGGAGATACACATGCCCATAAATCCGGATACGGGTGTAACCTGAGGAAACGAAGGTGGAGAGGGAAAAATGACACGTCCCCAACAGTCTCCTTGAAACTTCGAGGTCTTCTAACCATTTTATACCACAATGTGTAGGTTGGATCTTGTTGTGGACTTCGTGTGTTGTTTTTTCCTCTCCACCTTCGTTTCCTCAGGTTACACCCGTATCAGGATGCGCGGACAAATCAGCAGAAATACGTACCACTCGGGTTACCTATCCTATTTTCTGCTCGAATCCACTTTCCTCCTGTTTGCGGATTTTGCCCACTATTTTCCTACTTTTTGTTAAATACCTTTCTCCGCAAGATCATTTTCTCCTTGTAGATCCTTTGGGCTTGAAGTACCACAGCAAGTGGCTATAGAGCCGGCCGCGTGGTTGTGGTTAGATGTTTCCTTGAAACTTCGAGGTCTTCTGGGCATTTTATACTACAGTGTGTAGGTTGGCTCTTGTTGTGGACTTCGTGTGTTGTTTTTTTCCTCTCCATCTTCGTTTCCTCAGGTTACACCCGTATTCGGATGTGTGGGCATGTGTATCTACTTTTGTAGTTGCATATGTGCATTCATTTCGGGCCTGATGAAGCCAACCAGCAGAAATACGTATCGCTCGGGTCACCCATCCTATTTTCTGCTCGAATCCACTTTCCTCCTTTTTGCGGATTTAGCCCATTGTTTTCCTATTTCTTGTTATTCTTGTTTTTTTTTGTGTTTTCAAATACTTTACACACAAAAAGCTACATAATGTCACAAACAACCTATATAATGTCAAAAAAATCTACATAATGTCACTGTTCAAGATACGTAATACTCGTGTGCCGCTTTTGATGGATTGTAGTCAAAAATTGCTGCATGCCGGCCACATCTACAGATGGTTTCCACTGAGATATTTTGCCGAACAAAAAATGCATCTCCACCACACATCCATGTGTATAGTGGAGAATATATAGAAGCCTGTTACTTGAAATTATTTGCGATCGCAATACCTCCTTCCTTTTCGCGCGTGGAAGAAAAAGGACAAGAAAAACGTATATTTGTTATTAGATGCACAACTTTGAGCGTAATTTGTGAAAATAATTACATAATACGCAACTATTTCTTTCCATACAATCGTTTCTGTTTCTTGTATGAAAATCTCGAATGGTACCCTCTATTTAGCATTCGCCACAATTAGCTCCCCTACAAATTGTATTATGGTTGCACTTCAGGACTATGCTACGCCATTGCAAATGGCCTTGTACAGAGTGGGAAGATTCTAGAGAAGATAGATACTTCCTTTCGCTGATCAAATATCTTAGTAGCTGCCGCGATTTAAGAGACGTGTTCATGTCTTCATAGGAAATCACATTTTGCGATCTGAACTTGAATCGAATGGTTTCTTGGTAAAGCTGCGGTATCTGTCTTAATCAGGGGCGTTTGGGCTCCTCTTGATAGGCGACATGCAGTACTGAGTCCTGTAACCATTCAACTTCACAAAATTGTTGCATCCACGGCCAATAATCTTCAGGTATATGAATTGAATTTTATCGTACAGTATATGAGGTGATTAGTGAGTAGCAAGCAGTTTTGCAGCTAAAACTGGACAAGGAAGACACTATTCCAACGGCTCTTTAGGTGATTTAATGCTTTTGTTAATACTAGGAGTAATGACCTGAGCCTCACCAAATGACTAAATAAGCTTACTCCACATTTGTGTGAGGAAGACTGATATTTTTGGAGATAAGATTATTTTTCAAGCACCTTAATTGGCGAAGAAGTATTGTAATTGCAAGAGTATTCCATAATAAATGTTATATTTTTTTAATATTACACGACATCGCGAAAAAATAACTACTCATGTCCATCAGTCTGTCTGTCGGTCTATCTGCAAATTCTTTTCACCTCTATAACTTGGAAAGTACCGCTCGGATATTGATGAAGTTCTCACACAAAGTTACTACTATGTCAAGGATAATAAAGCTTTGTAGTTTTTGCAAATCCGTCAGTGGCGGCGGAGCTAAAGGTAAAAAACGAATCAAATAAATATAGCTCAAAGTTCATTTTTTTAACATATTCCTACTCATTCTTTGAATTCATTCGAGGGATTGACAACTGGAGTTAGGGTGTTAAGCTTTCTGACGTAAAAATACTTATGAGCATCTAACCCCTGATATTTTACGCACACATTAGACATATTCCACACATACACTTTCCCCTATATTTGTCTTTTAAAAAAAGTTCAGCAGATATATGAAAGATTTAAGTGACAGGAGCGGGCTTTCCTGAGGACAAATATATAAAAAGATACAGTCAGATATGCGTTGTTTTTTTAAATAACGGGAAAAGCTCAAAATTCAGTATCTTTCTTGTATAATTCTCAAATTAAATTTTGTAAATAATCGGTAAACTGGAGATCTTAGGAGAAGGACCTTCAACTTTGTTTTTTAAGAATTAAAATTGATAAACAATTAAGCTAAATAAAAGGGGCTTTTTAGCAATATTGAAACAATTACTATTGCAATAACAAAAATTGTAAATGGCTAAACATTTGTGAGACTGGGGGCACTATTGCTGTTAATATTGGTGCTAAATTTTAGCCGGATCGGTTCAATAGTTTATGTAAAAAACTAATTGTTTATCCCAGAGACGAATTATTTAAACAACTGTTCTTACCCAAGACTTGGTCCTAGAACATTTTACAAAAGTGAAATGGATTCTTGAAGGTTTCAACTTCAAGAATTTAAGCAACAAATTAATTATTTATTTCAAAATTGTTAAAAATGATGTTTTAAAATAGCAACTTTTATAGTTATAAACAATTACAATAACCTCGTTACTTTTCAATATAATTTTATGTCAACAAGTTGGTCTCGATAGAAAGATTGCTTCTCGGACATAAGCACCCACGGGAACAAGGATGCGACAAGACATTAACAAAAGGAAACTTTGTATCAGATACCAAAAATTTTTGAAGAGATAGAGTAGAAAATTTTCTTGGATGAGCCAAATCTTGAAAATATAACTATTCTAAGAGCCAATTTCACCATCATTAATATTTGACCGTCAGGTTGGACCAATGGGAAGAGGCCTTAAGTTCATGAAAAAGCGATTGTATTATAAACAGGAGCACTTTTGGATTTCAACATGATGCTTTTGTACAGTACAAATTTCATGTATTTTGATTTTTCTTATAAATGTACACATAATACATCGGTAATCCCTTTAGCCAATGGGAATGCGAGAAATAATGGGTCGATTTTCTAGCTGTTAAATTTAATAGCAGGTTTGGATGTTTGTTAATGCAAGGCAATCTTGAATTTGTTAAGTTCAATATACTAAGTGTTTATATGTTATCATTATAGATACATACCTGTTGAAATATGCGGATTTGTTTGTATTTTGCACGAAAAAATAATATAAAATGTATTCCGACCAATTCCTCATCTTTCGTTACATCATAGTAATAACCATTTATTATCAATTTATAGGTTAATGAATTTCTTCAAAGCAATCAAAACAGTATGTGCTCTCTACCCTAAAAAACACGTGTATCTGTAAAACGTATCAATCCCTACATCCCCGTGGTGCATAATGGAATTACTATAGACATAGACTCAACATTATTAGTAATTACTGAAAAATAAGAGCTAAAAAAACGTATAATAGTAATAAAATATTGGTGTGGGGACACAAAACATATATACTGAAGAAGTTTAATTCCACGGTCCACGCTATTCAAGGGCAACTCGCCTGACTTGTTATGTCAGCGGCCATTTCTGAGGGTGCGCCATGGTTGCCAGATTGTGCAATAATACCCGGCCACGTATCCAGCTCAACATATAAATCTGAGATTGCTAAAGTCTTATATATGTATATAGAAAAACGGTGGGATATGAGAGATATAATAGCATGTGCAATTAACAATTTGCGCTATGGTGACGAATAAGTGCTTTTTTGAATGTTAAAATAGCAATGTCAATAACACAATCTGTTATAAGATCACTCATGGGACAGTGATGAGACATTTTATGCATACTGATCGGTGGACGAAAATAACTAAACACTCACCACACTGCAAGTGGGAAAAGTGATTTTTCTCAGGCACCAAACGGAAAGGTTAAATAAGAATTCCATCTGACACGCATGGAACATTTTTAGAAGTCAAATTTAGGTATTCACGACCTGAAGCAACTCTTGCTGGTGTTTTCTACTGTCTTGTGCTTTGAATTCTATCTTTGAATGCTGTTTGCTCGAGATTTACAATTTTTTTCGATAATTCACCGTAATAATACAGAAAGGGACAAGGAAACGAAAAATCAGTTTCATTGACAGATTACTGCACGAGACACGACATGGGAGTTGTTTATTGTTGTTTTATGAGCAAATTTAGGATCAATTCATTCATATTTTTGAGCCGTTCCTCTGCATTCAACTAGTCACAAATGCATTCTCCCAGCACTAAAATTATCAGACACTAATTTCAAGTGTCAATTCCTCAATATTAAAACGAAAATATTTGTATGGAAATTCGTGGTAAAATCTAGCATTTTGTAAAAATAGTAGTTACTGTAAATCGTAGTTAGGTGATGGTACACTTAACATAACCACGTATTTAGGGATTGCCGGCTTAACGTGTACACGACAGTGTAATATGTAATTTTGCAGCAAAAAAATCTTGAATGGGGATTTTTTATATGGAAATTATTTTTTCCAAAATACGATTTTCCAGCAGTACCTCGACGTCAAATATCAACGCAGAACGAGTGACGCTGGAGAATAGATCACAGAACATTGATAAATAATCGATCACAGGACGGCATGGATGCGAATTTTGACACCTCTGAGTTGCCATATTTCGCCACCTGAGAGGTGTATGGTCACATCGTGATTTAAAATATATTAACATGTGAATTATACACGTTAGAGCTAAAAAGTTTTGATGACATTTACAATTAAAAAAATAAAGAGGTACATTTGCTTAAAATGGGTGAATAGATAATAACATAAACAATAAATAATCAAAAACAACAAATGAACAAAATCAGTAACTGAAACAGTATTTAATAAAACAACATAATAAATGAAATATGTATTATGACACAAATATTAGGTGATGGGATGAAGAAAACAACTCGAAACGTCAAAGCAATTTCTATTGAAATAAAAACGAAAAGAAAAACAACTAACTTAAACATTATCTTTTGACAAATTACGAGCTAATTTTGATGAGTTGTGATACACAAAAAAACAAAGGCAACAGTTTTAATACTTATTTCATTCCGTTTCATGGGGCAAATTTCTAAAAAAGTGTTGGAATTCTGGTAAGCGTACAACGGGTGTTGGATTTTCACATAAGGAAATTTAGTCGGAGTATTTCATTTTTGTTATTTTTGCTGGTTCCTTATTAAGTTGTTGTAGTTTAATATCATTTATATTATTACTATACTAAGTGACATATAAATCCGAACACCCAGTTTAAATGGTTTTATTTTAATAAAAGTTGGTGAATGTATTTATCTTACTGTAAATAACAAGTGAAAAAATTTTCAGCCTTATCAGTTGGACATTCCGGTTTTTATACTGGTTTTTTTTAATTCACTAACGCTCTAAAAATGAATATTTCAGCCGCAGTAAAGAATCAACGTTGGCGGATTTTGGTTCTTGACATCCTTTACGATCGGTTACGATGCCTAGAGTACGGAGACCTGTACGATTTCGTCAACTTAGTGAGTTTGATAGGGGCCGTATAGTGGGACTTCGGGAAGCTGGACTTTCTTTTCGGGCAATTGCAGTTAGAGTGCAAAGAAGTGTAGACACTGTGGTTAGGTGTTGTCAGGCATGGCTTCGAGAAGGCCGTACGCAAAGAGCAAGGGGCACTGGACGCCGCCGTAGAACAACAGACCGTGAAGATCGCCGCCTAAGGTTATTGGCCTTAAGGGACCGTTTCTCCACTACCAGGTCCATTGCAAATGAATGGTTTACAGAACATGGAAGACCTATTGGCATGCGAAGTGTTTACCGACGAATGAGAAGTTTTGGCTTGTTTTCATACCGGCCACACTGGGACCTCCCTTTAACTCGAGAACACCGACGTAATCGCCTTGAGTGGTGCAGACAACGGTCACTCTGGGATCAGGAATGGAACAGTATTGTCTTTAGTGATGAGTCTCGATTTTGTTTAGGCATGCACGATGGTCGTGCCGGGGTTAGAAGGCGACATGGTGAAAGGATGAATCTACAGTTTTTTGTTGAAAGACATGTTCATCACACTGTTGGAGTTATGGTTTGGGGTGCTATAGCTTATGGTTCCAGGTCACCTTTAATCTTCATCAGAGGTAACATGAACGCGCAGCGTTATATCCACGAAGTTCTAGAACCCCATCGTTTACCCTATCTTGACACCCTGGCAGATCCAACTTTCCAACAAGATAATGCCCGACCACATGTTGCAAGAGTCACAATAGACTTCTTTCAACATAATGATGTCACATTGTTACCATCGCCACCAAGATCTCCCGACTTATCCCCAATTGAGCACGTGTGGGATATGATGGGTAGGAGATTGCTCAATTTGCAACGTCCTCCTCAGACTCTAGAAGCACATCGAGAGGAGTTGGTGGTTGCCTGGAATGAGATACCACAGGAGGACATTGACCACCTGATCAGAAGCATGCCTAGGCGCGTTGGAAAATGCATAGCACATCAGGGTGCATCCACACATTATTAAAGGTCAAAGGGCTTTAAAGCAGTGCAATCATTTTGAAATTTTTATCATTTACTTATTATGCTTCATTAAGTACCTATACAAAATTTTATTAAAATAAAACCATTTGAACTGGGTGTTCGGATTTATATGTCACTTAGAATATATAAAACAGAATGATTATATCTTTTTATTTTTTTTTCATTGTAATAAAATTTTTGAGGTCTAACGTGTATGATTCACATGTTATTATACTTCAAAATCAGTCAACCACGAAATGACTATACTATACACCCCTCAGGTGGCGAAATATGGCAACGCAGCGCATCCATTCCATCCTGTGATCGATAATTGATCTTCTATGGTCTATTCTCCTTGTCCAACGTCACTGTAGTCAATGTTTTGTGGTCACTTGTTGTGTTATTTGACGTCGATGTATTTGTGGAAAATGGATTCTTGGAAGGCCATATTTCCGTATAAAAGTGCTGCGTACAAGATTTTTTTGTGCAGAATTAAATATTTCACTGTCGTATACACGTTAAATCTGCAATAACCCTCAAATACGTGGTTATGTTTAGTGTACCACGTACCATCACAGATGATGCGACTGATTATACACTGAAATCAGAACAAAAAACTGCAGCTGGGATTGTATGAATGTTGAAAATCTTGAACAGTTTCAGACCAGTTGTGTCAAAATGTCGTTGAGGAACTGGAAAGAAGTGTATGAATGTGTAACGCAACACCTAACAAAAATTTGAGTGAAAAGGCTTTTTCATGTAAGAGTTTGTAAGTGCAAGTTTTCAAATGTTGGATAAACTATAAACACACGGCAGGTAATGTCAAGTTAGTATAATCATATATGGATTACAAAAGTTGCAATAAACATGGAGAAACCTTCAGCTAAACTGAAAAAAATCGTTTTACTCAGACGTCAAGCATTTTTAAAAATTTTGTCTCAATTTTATATAATTTCTAAATATTTAATAAACTGATAACATTTCATTGACAAGCTATCACTTCATATTTTACAGTGTTTTGTTTTAAATACTTTGATGCTATTTGCTGCCAAAAATGTGACGGAGAGATCTTGAGGCTGATTGGGTAGTTTGACTGCCTGTTTGGTCCTCGTACCCTGTTGGTGGAGAATAATGGTTTGTTAAATTAAATATGCAAATTTTAGGTAGCCAGATTCTCTTATTTAACTGATCTGATCCATTGAACTCCTTTGCTATACATGTACATTTATTAGGTTAGATAAGAGACTACTAACTAAACTAAATAATTTAATAAAGTTCATCAAAAAGCCTTACAAATGGAGCTTCAGTATACTTTGACAGAAAATCAAGAAGATGAAATTAATACAAAAAGTCAAGCAGCCTTAACCAGTCATTCTTTTCGAATCACATATGTACAGTATATTCAGATAAGAGATAGACCGGATGTAAACAAAAGGTTCGGGTGATTTTCACGCTAACGCCGCCGTCTCGACGTAAAACAGGAGCCCTCATTGGTCAATTCGCAATTAAATTCCTATGCCGAGCGGCAGAGCAGTCGTATCAAGGCAGAGTCACATTCAGGTTCAGACGTGTTACGTATGTCGTGTGCATCATTGCAATTTGATATTTCTTTGGACGTTTTCGTTTGTTATCTTATTAAGTTGTTGAGTTTGTCGTTGTTATTGTTATACCTTGTTATTGATTGTTATTGTTATCAACTGCTTGCGCAAAATGCCCAGTAGTACAGATACTGCCGATGAAGTTGTAAACTCCTGTAGTCCACCTAGGAAACGCTCTAAAAAAAGACACCTGAGTGCAGAAATGAAAGAGGTCATTTTGAATATATATAAGATCGAGCGCGAGGAGAACGAGGCATCAACCATCAAAGAAATTGTTGTGAAGGTTGCTCACAAAGTTGGGGTGTGTCGCGCAACGCGCATCAGTGTTTAATGTGTTAAGACAATACAAAAAAAATCACACCTTTTCTGAGCCAATGACCAGTAAACATCGCAAAAGTATTGTTAAATCATTGGATGAAGCTGATAAGCATGCGATTAGGAGGAAAGTGCATGAATTCTTCTTTAGGAATGAAATACCTACTATAGATAAAGTACTGCAGGAGGTAAATGGAGATACAACGTTGCCAAATTTCAAACGATCAACTTTCCATGCGTTACTGAAGCATTTAAATTTCAAATGGAAAAAACGGGGTCGTAATAGTTTACTACTGGATAGAGAAGAAATTGTGCTAAGGAGGAGGGATTATTTAACAAAAATTGGGAAATATAGAAATCAAAACAGGAAGATTTATTACCTTGATGAAACGTGGGTAAACGCAGGACACACTACAAGTAAAGTATGGGTTGATGATTCTGTAACTTCATCCAGGAGGGCCTTTCTAGATGGACTGTCCACCGGATTATAAAATCCAGCAGGTAAATACGAGTAATAGACAACAATCGGATGTTTTTCAAACCTTGGGAACAAGGTTCTAAACATTAATTCCAGGGGGCAGATAAAACATATTACAAGTAACAAAACTTTTATAACTTTCGATAAAATGCGTGGATGTTTTATTGTCATTTTCATTTGTTAGAACTTTTTTAAGCCATGTTTTTATGTGTTTTCGATATTTCAATAATTTTTTAATATAATCTTAAAATATGTCGAATATTATAAACTTAAAAAAAGTTACTAAGTTTTATATTGTGTACCGTTCCTAATATTTCTAATCATTTTAATTCATACTTTAAGCTTTATAAAGTTATAATTTGTTAATATTAATATTTGCGCGTATTTCAGGTTCCTGATCATTCATTTTTTAAAGGTTTATAACTTTAAATTAAATTGTGAAGCGCTGAGTAATCATACGACGTTCAATATTCTTTCTTTCAATATGACTAAATAATCCCAATTATAGCAATCTGATACTCATGTCTCAATGTTTTTTCGCTGAATGTGATGAAAACTTTTGAAAAAGGTTCGCTTATTGAAATAAATCTACACCAGTTAGTACTTCGATTTCCAGGTAAAGGGAAAAGGCTCATTATCTGCCATATTGGCAGTGAGGATGGATTTGTTGTTGACGGTCTGTGGTGCTTTGAGTCTAAGAAAACTGGAGATTACCACGAGGAAATGAATGGCGAATCGTTTGAACAGTGGTTTTCAAAAATTTTACCGAACTTAGAGGAAAACGCAGTAATTGTGTTGGATAATGCGCCTTATCATTCTCGAAGAATGGAGAAGGTCCCAACAACGGCTTCAAGGAAAGTTGATGTTCAAAATTGGCTCCGCTCGAAAAATATCAACTTTGAAGAAGCAATGCTGAAAGTACAATTATTAAGAATTGTCAAGGATCACAAGGCGGAATATCAAAAATACGCCATTGACGAAATGGCAGCAAGTCAAAATAAAACTGTGCTCCGTTTACCTCCATACCATTGCGAGCTCAATCCCATTGAGCTCATATGGGCAGAGGTTAAAAATTATATAGCTAAGCACAATACAACTTTTAAATTTTGTGACCTCAAAGGACTTTTCAAAGAAGCACTAGAATTAATAACAGCGCAAAAATGGGAAAACTGTATTAAGCACGTGAAAGACAAAGTTGAAAAGAGAATGTGGGAACTGGACAATATTTTAGAGGAACAAGTCGAGCCATTCATTATTGACGTTGGTGCTTCAGGCAGTAGCGATGATGAAAGCTCATCAAGCTCATCTTTCCAATAAAAGATGTCGTTCATCAAATTCGGTAAGTTATAAGTAATTATAAAGCTACTGTATTTTTTAATTAATTATTGACATTTTTGAACCCATTTTGGCAAAACCTATTCAAGAATCTACTTTCTGACAATGTTCAACCATGCACATTTTTTTACGTTTTGAACGTTTTAATTTGGTTACATATTTACCTAGAAATCAAAAAATATACTAATCAATATTCTAAAAGCAATTTTAAGAGATATACGATTATTTTTAATTTAGGCTAATTTAAACGCCATTTTGAGATTATATTCTACTGTATTTCACCAAACATCAGGCGGCATCCGAAGCTGGACATCGAAGCGAAAATTTTGAAACCCTTATGTATATTTACATCATTATATATTTCTTACCCCACCCCCACATGATCCTATATCCATCACCAATCGTATACACATCGAATTGTGCTAATTTACTACAAAGTTACGCAAAGCAGCATCTACTATCTAAAATATGTACTGCGTGACTCTTAATACGTCCCTGCCGAATGTTACAGCGTTCGATGATCACGTGGTCTTGTTTATGTCCGGTCTATCTCTTATCTGAATATACTGTAGGCGACTGTTTCAGAAGTCCTAAGAGTCGTCAACAAAACGGCGACTAATATATCTGATACCGCAAAACGCAAACGCTTTAGAGTAACGTTTTCAAGCTGTCTTAAACCGCGAACAGTTTTCCAGAGGATGCTGTTTCGAAACTTTAGAAGACAGAGCCCAGTTACAGCAAGTGAGTTTTCAAACTTCTGTTGTATTTCACATCAATTTGTCGAGAAGTTCACAATTTCATTTATTTTGGTCTTGTATAGTAGATATTGTCTTAAAGCATCGTAAATATTCAAGTAGTGCACCTATCTCACATCGTAACGATTTTGGTTCTTGCGACTGGCCGACCTTTTTGTGGATGAACAAATTAGACCCTGCTGGAGAGTGTCGACATACACCAAATGGCTAAAGTCCGAACATTTATAAATATAATTACAGTTTCGGAGAATCACCGGTGTATATTGACAAACACAAATCGCGGTGAATGTCGAAAACGACCTGTTGTAATTGGCTTTACGGCGGTAGAGTGTTGCCGCGTCGCCTTCGCATGAATTACGCAAGGTTTGAGAGCGGGTGGTAGGTGCTAGCTTGCCAAGTTCATATGATCTTAGATATTATATTATTTGTAATTGTTACTGCAGAAAGTCGTGATCAGTTTTTTCAAAAGTATAGAAGCTTTAATTGGAAGTAAACGAGAAGACATTAAATTGTTTCTATTTTTCTCAAGAAAGGTACTCTAAAGTCGTGTTTGAAGTGAATTCTGGTAAAAGTAAGTGCGGTGCACCTCTGGACTACAGGCGTTTAAAACGTTTTGACATATTAAAAGTTAGTGATGATGAAAAGTAAATTGTGCCAATAAAACCAGGAGAAACTAATATTCAGTACCTATTATGTTACAAATGTAGAGTTCTTTGATATACTTTCCGAAACTCACATTAGAACAGGCCATGTGGGTAAAACACGTATGCTTAAAGAATTACAAGTGAAGTTGTAATAATAATAATAATAATAATAATAATAATAATAATAATAATAATAATAATAATAATATTTATTCACTCAATGTACAAAGATAACAAACAATATGAGTAAATAAATATAAAATCAAAACAGGCCCAATAGGAGGCATCGCCTGTACATGGACCAATAATTTAAGTTGAAACTGTAGAATGCAAATGACAAAAAAGGACAAAAATTAGCTACAGTAGATTATGTATTTAGTTGATGTTCGTATTTATGAGTTTATGAATTTCAGTCATAGATATAGAATGTAGCCACTTTTTTAAATTCCTTTTGAAACAATTTCCGAAACGTAAATCTTTTAAGTCTTTAGGTATAATTTCATAAAATTTAGGCGCTAAATAGAGATATGATCGCTGCATTATAGATTTATGCGGTTGAGGAACTACTGTGCCACGAATTTTGTACCTGGTATAATGATTATGTTTAATTTTTTGGTCGGTGTTTACAAATTTATGGTAGTGAGTGATACTGTGTAAGAAATAAAGCTGTCTTATATCATACATTCGAACATCTGCGTATAATTTTTCAGTGGGATAAAGTTTCGGTTTTTTAAATATCATTTTTAGAATACTTTTTTGAAAAACATCTAAATTATAGATATGTGAGGAACATGCAGCTCCCCATGTTAATATACCATATGTGAGATGAGGCTCAATCAGTGCATGGTATAATGTTCGAAGATATTTTTCTGTCAATATATTCCCAAGGTATTTAATTTTGTAGGATACAAATCTAACATTCTTTAAAATATAATTGACATGGATGTCCCATCGTAAGTGAGGATCCAAGACCACTCCAAGGTATTTTATGTTGGGCACTTTATTAATTTGCATTTTTTGATCATTAATATTGAAGGAGAAATTTGTGTAATTTGGCAGATGTCTAGCATAAGATCGAAATTGTAAAAAATGTGTTTTAGAGTAGTTAATGCTTAATTTTCTACTGTTAAACCACCGAATAATTTTGATAAAATCATTTTCAATTACATTATTCAGATCAGACCAGTCAGTGCCTTCATATAATATTGTAGTATCATCTGCAAAACTAGTTATTTTGCCAACACAATTAATTTGGAAAATATCATTTAAATATATATTGAATAACAGCGGACCTAAGACAGTTCCTTGTGGGACACCACACTTAATATACATTTCTTTACTAAATGATCCTGATATCTGCACAGATTGTGGGCGATTTGACAAATAACTTTCGATCAGTGAGTACGCGTTTCCTCTGAAACCAATTCTCTCCAATGCTTCTAATAATAATTTGTGATTAACTGTGTCGAAAGCTTTCTTTAAATCAACAAAAATGCAGATTGAAGGGATTCTGTTATCAATATTTTGATGTATTTGATTTACAATTTTAGTTATTGCGTCTGATGTAGCCTTCCCTTCTGTAAATCCATATTGATTTTCACTTAAAATTTTGAATCTTGTGAGGTATCGAATCATTCTAGTAAATAAAACTTTTTCAAAAACCTTTGCTACACTGGATATTATTGATATTGGTCTATAGTTGTTAACATCTGTTTTTGTTCCTGATTTATGTATCGGTATTATATTACCTTTTTTTAAAATTGAGGGATATATGCCAGATTCAAAGCATTTGTTGATTAGGTAAGTGAGTGGTTCTGTTATGTCCTCGGCTATAATTTTCAAATGCTCGCTTTTAATACCATCGAACCCAGGACTTTTCCGATTTTTTAAAGACATAACAGTGGTGTATACTTCACATTGCTCGACTTTATCCAAAATAAATGAGTTCAAAGTTCTTTTTGGCGGCTCAGTATTTTGTACATTTGCTTGTATATTACTTGCTAAATTTTCGCCTATGTCAGTAAAGAATTGTACAAATTCATCGCATATCTGTTGAGTATTTTTTAATACTGTTCCCGATGTTGTATTTAACTCAGTGACACACTCTTTAAATTTGGTTTTCCCAGTAATCTCATCAATAGTTGTCCAAAGCCGCTTAGGATCATTTAAGTTATTATTCAATTTATTTAGGTAATGTTTTCGTTTGGTTTGCCTTACAAGCTCTATAAATTTATTTTTATATTGGTTGTAGCAGTCGGTATTCTCTGTAGTTGGCGTTAGTTTCATTACATTATATAGTCTTTCTTTTTCTATTGCTGATATTATTAATCCTTTGGTAATCCAGGCATTTCTGCTTTTCTCTTTGTGACTAATTATTACTTTATTGGTACTAATATCTATTAGTTTTTTATTTTCTCTATGAACAGAATGTATTTAAACTTGGTATTGTTGTGAAACCAATGATCAGTACCGACTTGAACTCAAGATGTCAAGTAGACTTTAAACGTAATAGACTTGCAATCCCACAGCGATGGCGATTACAAATTTATAATAGCATACCATGATCATTTAACAAAGTTTGTCCGCGGATTGGAAACCAAGTCAGCGGAAGAAGTAGCAGATCCTCTTCTTCAAATTCCTTTAACATTTGGTGCTGCCGCCATATTGCATTCGGATAATGGTAGAGAGTTCAGTAATCTAGATATATCTGAACTAAGCACTATGTGGAAATATGTTAAAATACTGCACGGAAAGCCTCGTTATACTCAAACTCAAGGCTCAGTAGAAAGAGCTAATCATGACATAGGTACAGAGTATGTTAACTGCGTGGATGAATGACAATGATTCTAATAAATGGTCAGAAGATTTGATGTTTGTTCAATTTGCGAAAAACAACTTGTTACGAAGGAATATGTCCATATGACTCGTTAAACCAAAAAGAGGCCTAGCATTGGCATCTCTCCTTTGCGGAGAAATTAAGAATACAGAAACTGGGGAACAGCTAGAAGTCTATTCAAATATGTTTCAAGAAAATTTGGGTCGTGACCATATACGAGTAGAAGATCATATTTCAGATGAAAGCGACGTTCATAACGACAACTCCATTCGAGCAGATCCGTAACCTTGCACGCCTTTATCTGAAACATCGACTGAATCCTAATAATGTAGCTCGTCTACATCTCAAGCACTAGCCGATCCGCTACCTAGCACGTCTTCATGCCAAGTACTTGCTGAACAGCACGAGCTAATTTCTAATGTTACAAACTGCAAAAAAAATCCTGTTTATGTACGGCCATAATCTTGATATCATTTTAGTTACCCTTCGTTATTTGAACTGTCTGTTTCAAGTACAATGATAATGTTCTTATGTTTATCAGAACATTTTTTATATATACAGGGTGTCCGGTAAAAGGAGGTCAATCCTTTAAGCACATACTCTTTGGGTGGAAATAATAGAACTTTTATATTGCCATTTTCCATTGTTTTCAATCAAATTTTCGCGAAATGCTTCAATAAAAGAAACATATGTTATTAATTTTATTTCAATATTTTGAGAAATGCCTGAGTTATTGGTAAAAACACCCTGTATTCTGAACAGGAAACCTCAGAATGAAAAATTACCTATTATTTTCACCCAAAGAATATGTGGTTAACGGATTGACCTCCTTTTACCGGACACCCCCATATAAAAGATATACCTACCTAATAATATGAGTTTTACTTTTACTTTTACTTCATAAAAATATAATAATAATAATAATAATAATATTAATGCCTTTATTAACTGCAGTGAGGCGAAGTTTAGCCAGACGGCTACTCTTACACTCAACCCCACAACAGGAAAAAAGAATACTTACACACATAAACAAAATAATAACATACAAAAAAAATACAATTCATAAGAATGACAACAATGATTGCACGAGATAAATGCAGATAGCATTGCGAGAGTTTTAAATTTGAAACAAAAAAAAAACAAAAAAAAATCACATGAGCACAAGAAAAATTGAACTAAATGGACTCCAGCAGCTGACTTTTTATTAATTTCTTGAAAGAAACAACCTGTTTGGATCGATAGCCACTGTTGACTGCATTGTAATGCTTGACAGCATTATAGGTGTAACTTCTTTCAAAGACCGAGGTATTGTGAGGAGGCATGTTAAAATTAGCATTAAATCTAAGAGCTCTGGTAACAAAACTACCTCGGTGAACTAATTTGCTAACGAGGTAAGCTGGTCTATTAGATAATAGAACTTTATGCGTGAAGACGGTCAGAAGATATAAAAATAACTTATCAATTCGCAACCAGTTGAGTTCTTTGATTTTATCTGAGACGCGACTAAACTTGCGCAATCCAAAAATAAACCTACAATAGCTGTTCTGAATTTTCTGAAGTTTCCTTTTGTGGACGTAGTCTAAACATGGGTAATACAGAACAAGAGAGTAAGAAATGACAGACAACACAAGACTTTCAGCGAGCTTTTTTCGGATTTTAAAATTCAAGATGTATCGATTGGAATAGAGGAGTTTCAAACGCAAATATGTTACTCTAGATAAGAAAGAGACATGCCGATCGAATCTCATATTTAAATCAAGGGTAACACCGAGATTCTTGGCGTAATCCACAAAAGGAATGAGTGTCTCATCCAAAAAACACAAATCCTCTGCTTCATTTCACGGTAGGAGTTCTTCGAACAGTACAACATTGCAGTAGTTTTATTGGGATTGATCTTCAAGCAGTGTTTGTTACAGTAATCACCGATGTTAGCCAAATCTAAATTAACTTTCAAAGAAACTTCATCAACCTTTGATGGATCGAAACCAAACACTAACTGAGTATCATCTGCATAAGTTTGCATACTACAGTGGACTAAACAGTCTTGCAGATCGATCGTATAAATCAGATATAGTAAGGGACCTAATTCTGAGCCCTGAGGAACTCCTGAAGGAACTGGCTCAGAGGAGGAAATTCCCTGATCAGTTTTCACTGTTTGTTGACGATTTAGCAAGTATGACTCAAAGAACCTTAGAACTATATCTGACATTCCATAATGAGATAACTTACTCAGTAGTATCTGGTGATTGACCATATCAAAGGCTTTCGAGAAATCTAACAGTACCAAGACGGTGTTGATGTGATTATCTAAATTGTGAATGATGGAATCAGTAAGATGTAATAAAGACGAAGTAGTGCTGTAACCAGCTCTGAAACCTGACTGATGTAGAGGAAATAAGTGGTTTTGTTCGAAAAACTCCACTAGTTGTGAGTAGACAGCTCTTTCGAGTATTTTTGATAGAAAGCATAATAAGGTAATTGGCCTGAGATCCGAATATTGTTCTGGATGATTAGTTTTAGCTATTGGAATAATAATACAATTTTTCCAACTGGCAGGAAAGTAACCTGTTTCGAGACAGACATTAATAATGTGAGTTATATGGTCTATGGTATCAGGCAAACATAAGCAAACCATATTTAAAGTTAGACCATCAGAGCCACATGCCGTAGACTTAATGTGAGAGATTATATTGACGATGTCTTGCTGAGTAAGGAGCTTAAAAGCAAAGAGAGGTGCATCCGGTGTATGGCGTCTGTCGCTATAATAGTTAGAGACAGTATCAATAAAATTTCTGGGCTACCACATTCATCCTCCTCAGGTGTTTCCAAGCTTGACTAGAGTTAAGATTCCGGAAACTTGACATATATGCTTTTTTCTCTCTTCTAAGCGATGCAAGGGCATAATTTCTCAAATCTTTGTGGCTGGCCCAATTCTGATCAGATCTGTTATGCTGATAGACAGCGAATGCCTCATCTCTGAGTTGAAAAATCATTTTCAAGTTAGGAGTGAGCCAGGGCGCAGCAGGTTTTGTGACACGTACTGTACGTAGCGGAGCGTAGAGATCGAATAAATAAAGAAGACGGCCAGTAAAAATAGAGACTTTAATATCCACATCATTCACGAAATAAATGTCATTAAGCTGCATTGATGCAATCTGCGTCTTAAAACTTCGAATATCAATGCTATTAAGATTTCTATATGTTACAAATTTAGGCTCTATTTTTTTATAACAAACGGAAATATCACAGTATGTGAGCCGATGATCACTAATTGAGTCTGCATTGAGTGTCCCTGACCTTTTGACGATAGTATTGTCACTAACAAATATTGGATCAAGTAATGTGGAACTGAAGGCTGTAACACGTGTAGGCTCATCAATGACTTGAATGAAATTGAATGAATCAAAGCAGCTGCTGAGGATGTTGTTATGAGCAAGCAAGTCGACATTCATGTCGCCCAAGAATATAATGTTGTCATATTGGGGAGTGAAAAATGAGATAAGGTTTTCTAAACACTGGATGGCTTGATGTATAGAGCAATGTGGTGGCCTATATATAACAACAATTAACATACTGGACCCGTGCAGTTTAAATTTATAGCATAACATTTCAAGAGGATTTATAAAGTCATCGAGCTCAACTGGGATAAGATTAGTGCTAATATCTAATTTAACATAGAGACCGATGCCACCCCCTCTGCTCCCACGGTCCTTACGGAAGAAATTATACCCAAGTATACTGACTACAGTGCTGTCAATACTGGAATGCAGCCATGTTTCAGTGACTGCTACAACATCAAACTTATATTGAACAAGAGGGGCAAAATCATTAAAGTGAGCTGTTAGAGAACGCACATTTAAGTGACATAGTTTCAAGACACTTTTTATAGTGTTAGCCATAATCCACCCTTTCTTTGAACATAATTGAGAAACACAGGACAGTTTGGAAAATTATCCAAATGATCAACTGGTAGAATCTTCTTGTATACCTTGTTATGGTTCAGGCAATTTACGCATTGTAGGGCGCTCGAGTTACACTCCTTGATTTTATGATTTCGCGTACACCTTGGGCAGGACAGATCAGCTTTACAAGATGCTTCAGAATGACCAAACGAACAGCACTTGAAACACTTTAATATGCGAAAGTGATCAGAGATAGGTGACTTTTTCCAACCAATATATAAAAATCCTGTCTTTAATAATTCCGATCTTAGAGTAGGAGTGACTTCAATTACGATGTTGATTCCGCGGGAGGATTTGAGCTTAGTGACAAACTTAAGTAGAGAACCATCAATGTTGTTGAGAGGAGCTATGTTCGAAATCAAATCATCAGGATTGTCAAGACCATCCAAATTAACGTTTCTTATAAGCAGGCGTGGATTCAGCTTCTTAGCTTCAGATATTGAATATTTAGAACCCAATTTATTGCAAAGGTTATCAGTGTGCTCAGGGAACTGCCATCTTTGCAGTCCACAGCAATACCATTACGAATTTTTCGAGTATTATTGATACAAATATTAAGGCTGGCTGGATTAACAGAAGACTATACTTCACTGAGAATTGAGTTCACATCTGCCTCGTTATCAGCCTTAATCAGGAGGGTCGAAGAAATTACTTTAGTTCTCTTCACTATATCGCTGTACTTGCTCGGTCCAGGAATGATAGCAGATTGGTCAGTGCTAACAGAAGGCGAAGAAATCTTCTCATGAGAGTCAATGACAGATTTTTGAAGGGACACTGTGTACTGCAAGTCATCAAGATGGTTCTTAGTTATACTAATTTCACGATTCAATTGATCAATTTCCCTCTGCATAGATTCAATACTGATTCTAGTAAGAGACGCTTTTGATTGCATTACAATTTTGCAATCGCTGCATACCCAGTGGATGTTATCACAATCTGAAAATATTTTAAGCCAAGCATCTTTAAAGGAAACACAATGGCAGTGGAATTTACCGCTACATAAACTGCATTTGACAAGTTTGGTTTTAACAATGAAATTGTCCTCGCAGAAGTTAGAGACATCTACATCAGGTGCCATGACAATTGCATGGACCTAATATACCTGGACTATCTGTTAGGAAAACAAATGAAGAATGTGTTTTTTGCTCAGCTAAGTACAAAAATACATGTGCAAAACTGAATCTACGTGTTGGGCGATTAAAAGTCTTACCGCACAGGTAACAAGGAAAAAGAATCCTGCAAGGTGCTACAAGTTCGAAAACAGGTGAACTATTCAATAATTCACGCACATACACACTTCACATAACAAAGTAGAGACTCAAAAAATTTCCACGGATGTTCAACCCTAGAAATTTAAACTAACATCAACCCGCTAGTCGGTGTGATGTATACTCATGAACGATCACAAGTAGAAATGTAGAAAAATATGTTTTTGAACATACACCAAAAGCGTATGGTGAATGTTGATATTCGCCAGTGTGTCAGAAATAATGATATTTAACCAATAATCCGGATATACGCCGAGCAACTTGGTGAATGTCGACATACACTAGTCGTTCTTGACATTCACCGGATTTCGGACTTTCACAGTAACACTGGCAACTAAATTTGACTGACGGCTTGAGATCAAAGAGTACGAGAGAAGTGTATATAGGCAGATATGCTAGAAAGAGATAGAAGCCGGCTGGATAGCGAAACTCATCACCGCGTCGCCTAGCAACGCTGACGCGGCAGTCTGCCGAGTTGCCAATATGTTACATCTGTTCCTCGAATTAAAATGCATGTTGAAAATATGCCCAAATAATGGTTCTATTTTGAGCGTTCCACTTTTTGGAATTGTGAATTTTGTCGAATCTGTTTGGATCGCGACAAATTCTGCAAAATACGCCTAACTGTACTTACCGGGACTCTAGACTACTTCTGATACGGAGTTACTCGAACAGGGTTGCAATGTTGCAGAATTTGTGTCGATCCTAACCTTTTATTTTGGCCTAAAATGAAGCGCCGTTAGGACCGATCTGGAATCAATCCTAAACAGACTCGACGCAATTCACAATTCAACAATTTGTACGCTCAAAATAAAACCATTAAGCGTAGATAATAACGAATATATTCAACAAATTTGGTTTTCCCTGAATAACTGTTTTGGAGAGACCAGTGAATAATAATTAATGGCAAATAAACGCGAAAGAACAATGCTATGTACCTAACCTACTGTGATTTTATCTTCCACAAAAAACTACGAGTAAGAGGATTGAATTTTAGTGACTCATGGGTTGATACGCGGTTATCCAGTTCTCCAGCACGTTTTACTTGACGAATGTGCTGTAAGTAGTAAACGATCACTTGCAGTATGTAGCACAAACATGAATTGGACAATTATTGGACTAGACAGCTTTTCTGATCCCGATGCAGCATAAACCAGATGTACTACACTTTATCATATTTACATCAGAGAATTAGCTTTTACAGCTGCAACATGGAAATACAGAACATTGATTTGGACTTGTATTTGAGTTAAAATTATAACAATATTTCCATGATAGTTACCGGCCGCTGAACTCATCAGAAACAGAACGACGTTTATTTGAAGAGATACAACGACAAGTGTGTCGATAGTGCATGTGTATCAACTCAAAAATAAATGGAAGATCATAGAAGTACCCATAAGTTTACATCGATGGACTTCCTGTGCAAGAGAGTGGAATCAAAATAAGAATCTTAACAGGATAAACGATTCATATAAAAACAGAGTATATATCAGAAATAGGAACTGAAGTCGCATGCATATTTTAAATATTTCTGCAAACGGCACAGTCAAGACCCACTCGAGATTCACGTGATGTTTATTTTATGGCATTTTGTTATGATAAAGTTCCTGGAGAATATCCGTTCCATGGCAGAAAATCATAACTTAGAATATCTAAATGTATTTCTCGCGTGAAAAGTACACTGCAAGGACTTAGATGGGTACTTAAGACTTTCATCAGGAAAATCCAAAATAATTTTCCTAAAGTCCCTTCTTTCATACTAGAGTCTTCTGTTGGGCACTTAAGTGCATGTTATTGTGAGATCTTGTGCTTCGCTGGAAAAAATATTGCATTACGGGGTTGGCGTCAATAAAAAATTCTTTACGTATTTACGCACAATGTCTTGAGTTTTTCAAAAGACTGATTTCCATTTCGCCTGTTTGTAAGAGTAGACCTAAGACCTATGCCGCACTTATGAGTTGCTAATGAGCACGACATGGCGCTGTCTGCGATGATCATGATTATAGGAGAGGGAAAGCTCACATGTCCATTTCCATGTCCAAAAGAAATGTTTTTTTCCTTTAACATTTTTCTGGTAAAATTAAAGTAACAAAGTTATAGCCCTTTAGAAGTTTGAGTACCGCCCTGTCTCAATAATAATATTATGTGCTCGTGTTTGGCAACAACGGATATAAACCGCCTTATCGGTTCATCGCATCGGAAACAAAAAATCGAAAGAATTTGAAACGATGTTTTTACTACAATGTACAATTTTATTCAGTTGTATTGAGTCGATGTGTCAGTCGGTAACGCGTGAGTGAATAGTGGTGTTTGTTGCGTGGCTCAAACGAAATAAAAAATGGCACATGTTTACGAAAATGCTGAATGTATGTTAGTACAAAGGGCTCGTGTATCAGGTGACTTAAGACCTCACAGGGGAGGGCATGCCGGTGCTCCAAGACCGCACGATCAAATACAGGTCCGCACTGAAATACTTGTCGGGAGGATACTTTATAAAACAAGGTAACATTTTTTTTTATTTTTTTTTTATTTTTACACACATATTTTGGTTTATCATCATCATCATTATCTGAAAATTAATGACTCAACTTCAAAGTCACCCTTGCACAGAAAAGCTATTGCTGGCTTACTCTGTCATAACCTAGTATTCGGACCATCATAGAACGTCAAACGACATGAGCTAGAGGGCGTAAGGGTATCTCACTTGTTTTCATAGTATGGGATCCTGATTAAAAATTGGTTTTCGAGAACCATTGGTGGGTGGCGATCATCATATTTTTAAATGTTATTACAGTATTCTTCGTATTCCATCTCAAACTTACGCCGCATTAGTAGCGGCGTGTGAAGCGCTTCTATCATCTCTTTCATTTTTGTGCTTTACTATACGTATATGTATGAGCAATTAGAGGTTAGTGAAAAAATGAGTTCAAGCAAACATTTCTGTATCGTTGTTATACTGGAAAAAATAATTCTGGGGTGTCCTCAGATGGGGGTTTAAATAAGGATTAAGTTTATTTATAACTGTATTATAAAACCTGAATAATCCCCAGTATCTACCGAATTACTCTAAAGAGGGGGTTAGGGGTCAGCGGTGGCCGCAGTGGTAGACTCTTCGGTCTCCGATCAGTCGCCGTGCCCTGCGCGGGTTCAAATCCCATCCCAAGAGAAATTTTTCTCTTGGCTGTGGATGTTGTGATTGTCCGTAGGTGGTAGAAGGTCTCTGACTGTCGAACGCGGAGGTATCACCCGGCGGATCTCGCAGGCGGGGCCAGAGTCTGTGCATGTTGCCAGAGTCCGCGTGGCGTCCCCCCTTTCCCTGTATCCCCCTATAGCCCCACGGTACCCCATGGGTGTTTAGGCCTCAGACCTTTGTGGTGGTGGTAGTATACAATAACATTCCTTCCTCTAGATAAATAATGATAATGAAAATATCTATAAGCGAATAACGCGTGCATTCACGTAGAATTTCTTTGGCTAGGTACAGAATTGTCATAAGTCCTTTACCCACTTTTGGATATTTCCAACAATTATTGCTGACTACAAGTAATTATAGAATCTAAATTGTACTGAAATATTTGTTGTTGATTATATACTGGGTGTCCCAATATTCCATGGACATAGAAGTATTGGACATGATTTACATCTATCCAAAACTGCTTCATTTGTCCGTTAGAGGGCGTCAGTTTTCTTTTTAAAACACATTTTTTCATACATTTTTGGAACCGATAGCCCGATTTGAATGAAATTTAGAACACGTGTTTTGCTTGAACGTCCTTATATTTGACTTTTGCAAAAAGCCCGGAAGGGTGGTAACTACGCCCACTCTCACATAAATTATACTAAGTGACATATAAATCCGAACACCCAGTTTAAATGGTTTTATTTTAATAAAAGTTGGTGAATGTATTTATCTTACTGTAAATAACAAGTGAAAAAATTTTCAGCCTTATCAGTTGGACATTCCGGTTTTATACTGCTGTTTTTTAATTAACTAACGCTCTAAAAATGAATATTTCAGCCGCAGTAAAAAATCAACGTTGGCGGATTTTGGTTCTTGACATCCTTTACGATCGGTTACGATGCCTAGAGTACGGAGACCTGTACGATTTCGTCAACTTAGTGAGTTTGATAGGGGCCGTATAGTGGGACTTCGGGAAGCTGGACTTTCTTTTCGGGCAATTACAGTTAGAGTGCAAAGAAGTGTAGACACTGTGGTTAGGTGTTGTCAGGCATGGCTTCGAGAAGGCCGTACGCAAAGAGCAAGGGGCACTGGACGCCGCCGTAGAACAACGGGCCGTGAAGATCGCCGCCTAAGATTATTGGCCTTAAGGGACCGTTTCTCCACTACCAGGTCCATTGCAAATGAATGGTTTTGCAGAACACGGAAGACCTATTGGCATGCGAAGTGTATACCGACGAATGAGAAGTTTTGGCTTGTTTTCATACCGGCCACACTGGGTCCTCCCTTTAACTCGAGAACACCGACGTAATCGCCTTGAGTGGTGCAGACAACGGTCACTCTGGGATCGGGAATGGAACAGTATTGTCTTTAGTGACGAGTCTCGATTTTGTTTAGGCATGCACGATGGTCGTGCCAGGGTTAGAAGGCGACGTGGTGAAAGGAGGAATCCACAGTTTTTTGTTGAAAGACATGTTCATCACATTGTTGGAGTTATGGTTTGGGGTGCTATAGCTTATGGTTCCAGGTCACCTTTAATCTTCATCAGAGATAACATGAACGCGCAGCGTTATATCCACGAAGTTCTAGAACCCCATCTTTTACCCTATCTTGACACCCTGGCAGATCCAACTTTCCAACAAGATAATGTCCGACCACATGTTGCAAGAGTCACAATAGACTTCTTTCAACATAATGATGTCACACTGTTACCATGGCCACCAAGATCTCCCGACTTATCCCCAATTGAGCACGTGTGGGATATGATGGGTAGGAGATTGCTCAATTTGCAACGTCCTCCTCAGACTCTAGAAGCACTTCGAGAGCAGTTGGTGGTTGCCTGGAATGAGATACCACAAGAGGACATTGACCACCTGATCAGAAGCATGCCTAGGCGCGTTGGAGGGTGCATCCACACATTATTAAAGGTCAAAGGGCTTTAAAGCAGTGCAATCATATTGAAATTTTTATCATTTACTTATTATAAATATTATTATTATAAAACCATTTAAACTGGGTGTTCGGATTTATATGTCACTTAGTATATAACAGATATTTTTCGCAACTCTCTCAAAGACTGAATTTTTTTATACATAGGATCCTAGGCATCTCGTATAGTTTCCGAGAAAAAAAATGTTTTTCGGAGCTGATTTACCTAACAAAAATTCCTATTACAATAAGTGTTAAAATCTAGAAGGCATCTAGTTGACGGTAATGTGGGATGTTATGTTAGTGTCACGTTATTTTTGACAACAAGCTTCATAAAGTTTAAATTAATAATGAGTAAACTTTAAGTTTATTTTTGATTATTAATTTTTTATTTGTACAAAATGTATCAGAACGCTCATAGGTCTCTTTGAAAGAAAATTTTGATTACAGCTGAGTCAGTTTACCCGACGTAGTATGATAAATTTGCATAATACACATCACGCTGAAGAAAATCCGCCTGCACTTCCAGAAAGAAGTTTTCAATGGGAATTTAAAATTAACTTTTGGATTGGGATTATTGATAACTTTTTAGTTAGTCCATAAAGGTTGCCTGATAAATTAAACGTCGATAACTATCTTCATTTTCTACAATACGTTTTAACTGAATTATTAGAGGAACTTTTTATGTAAGAAGTTTAATGGCCACCTCGTTTCCCGGATCTTAACCGTTGTGATTTTTTTATCTAGGGAGCATTAAAAACAAAGGTATACCAGGTTCAGATAGACAACGCCAATCAACTATGGGACAGGATTCAGAATGGTACAAATACACTAAAGAATAATGACATCTCAGAGAAAATTACCTATAATTTTTTGCACCGTATTCTTATGTGCAGGAACGAAAGTGGTGATCATATTGAACACCTTTTATAAAAGATTAGCACTATTGCATATATCAAATAGAATTCTAATGAGTAATATAATGCTTGCTTATTTTAGCTAGCTACACTTGAAGAATTAATAAAAAAATAAAAAGAGCTACTAAATAAAAAAAACAGAGTCATCGGGAAAGTTGCCAAAGATCTTGCAATAATTTATGTAGGGGTGGGGATAGTTTCCACCATTCTCGAACGTCTAGTGAAACATTTCTGTTCCAAATTTCATTACAAAATGGACTATCGATTTTTAAAATATCTTAAAAATTGTATTTTAAAAAGAAAACGCCCTTTAATGGACAAACGAAGCACTTTTGCATAGAGGTAAATCATATCCAAACGACTTATTTTGAATCTAAAATTAAGCGGTACTTCTATGTCTACGGAACATTGGGACACCCTACATTACAATATTTATATCATTATTTTGACAGCTTGAAAATCACATTCTATTTGATAAATTGGAGTATCTCAAAATAAGTGACGTGTCGATATACAAACAGTGCATCTTCTACTTTTTTTTGTTGGACTCTATCATTAGCAGCAGAGTCTGTCTCCTACGACCATACTGTGATCCAGACGTTTCGCGAGCTTCATTCGAACAGAATTACCGCACGTTTCAATTTCAAAGTCTAATCAAATTGAATGTTGAATATACACCATCGTTAGTAGTAAAAACAATTCTAAACATACCTTCTAATGGCCTATTTTTCCACAGAAATGTTTGCAATAAACATGCAATAAGAAGGACGCATCTATCAGTATCTATCGTAAAGATAGAATTTCGACATAGAAGCAACTCACAATACACGCTGACGTTATAATGGCGGTATGTAATATGGTATTATTGGAAATCAAATGTCCACATTCTCAGTAATTATTAATTTACTAAGTGAAAATGGAAAATTATAATTTTAACATATTCTACTTCCCAAGTATAGGTACCAAGCCCAAAATAAGAGAAAAGACGAAGGAGCGAGACGGGTTGCCGAAAGCAGTAAGAGCGGACTCGGAAATTCCATCTACCGATAAAAAATACTACTACTATATATCGACCTTTCATTCTTCTGAAGTTTGTCAAAAAGCACAAAATCTGAGAAAATTACCTAGACATTATTTGGCCTTAACGGTAGCGCAGACTTCTCAGAAGGCCAAAACTTCATTAGGAATAGGAAACGACCGCCTGGGTTGCCGTCACTGTCTCCAACGGCGCACTGCCGCCACAGCTCTCTGTGACCGCCGCCCCCTTAAATCTGATAACCGCGGTGTGGTGAGAAATACCAATCTACTTAGTAGTTGCTTGAATGCTTTCATCTTCCGCACAAAACCAATTACTTTTTCTACTGCTACTGCGACAAATGACTCTTTTCGGATGCAGTGCCCTATTGAGAAATACGAGGGATGTCTTTTAAGTTTTGCTTATAGAAACATAGTAGGCCGCGCGGATCGAACGTCAGTACTAAATCTTAACCTTACTCTTTAGTAAACTTAAATTCAATGTTTCACAACAATACGTGCAGTGTTCTCACTACAGTGAATTTTTGAGTGTCACCAAGTCATTAGAAAAATGGAACTCAACCGAGAACATTTTCGCGCCATAATTTATTACAACTTTCAGAAACAATTATCGCAACTAGAATGCCTTGCTGAGTTACTGTCTGTTTTCGGCAACGAAGCGACACATCAGTCGACAGTTTCCCATTGGTATGGAGAATTCAAACGTGGACGGGTGAGTCTTAGGCCCGTATCGTCAGTTGTCCCTACAATTGTAGGGCGCGTTTATGGCCTCCTTGATTGTCATACTCCTTTCTCTCCTTCAAAAATTTCTAGATTACACTTGTCCCGTGTCAGCGTCAGCGCTCTCCTATTGTGAAGATATGTTTTCTTTTTAAATTGTAGGAAATTTCAGGCTGATAAAACATGATACAACTCAAAAGCAAGCACAATTTGATGCAAATAGATGTTTGTGAGAAAACCTCAAAATAGAGCGCTGACAGTGAGAAGTAGAAAACTATGACAATCAAGGAGGCCATAAGGGCGCCCTACAATTGTAGGGATGACTGACGATACGGGCCTTAGCGACGATCCCAGGGTGGGTGCACCAAAAACGGCAGTCACCCAGGAAAACGACGATGCTGTGCGCAAACTCATCATTGAAAATAGACATGTGACATATCGCGAGATTGAGGCATCCTTGAAGATCTCAAAGACAAAAGTCATCCGTACTCGATGTGTTTCGAAAACGATGGTCGCGACATTTGTGTCAAAAGCGGGGCATATTGCAACAATTCCTCTTAATGAGCAAAAAACTGTTACTGCGGATCGGTATACCACCATTTGTTTGCCAAAAGTCATCACCGAGCTTCGAAAAAACAATCCCGAAAGAAGAATCATCCTCCACCAATACAATGCAAGCTCGCACACAGCCCAAAAAACAAGGCAGTATTTAACGGAAGAAAACGTGGAATTATTGGACCATCCTCCATATAGTCCCGATATAAGTCCTAACGATTTCTTTACTTTCCTGAAAATTAAAACCAGACTGCGTGGTCAAAGGTTCCAGTCACCAGAAGAAGCAGTTGACGCATTCAAAAATGCCGTTTTGGATCTGACAGCAAATGGAGTGGAATAAGTACGAGTACTTCGAAATTGGTACGAACGCATGCAGATGTGTATTAATTTACGTGGAGAATACTTCGACAAACAATAGTCGTTTAAGACTACCTACCGTGTTGTTTTATTTCCATATGCAAAACTTAAAAGACATCTCTCGTAGCTTATCTGTCCCTACAGATTATATCCTAACGATAAAATACATAGATAAATCATGGATGCCATTTAAAAGTTCATCATGCCAACTTCAATATGTCAGTTCAACTTCTTAATGTTTGAATACGTATGAGATAACTAAAATAAAAAAAATACATTTTTAAAAACAAGGTTTTATTTAGCTGTTCATAAAATGAACTGAACATTTCAAAATAATTTTTCCAATCGGAAATCTTTAAACGATAATAAAGCTCCGTTATCTTAAGTTTTCAAATAAAAGCGTGGTACATACACCCTTTTTCCACCCTACTGCCGAAACCTATTACGCTTTTATTTGAAAACTTGGGATGAATGAGCTTTATTATCGCTTAAGTATTTCCAATGAGAAATATTATTTTTCAATTTTTAGCTCATTTTATGAACAACTAAATAAAACCTTATTTTTGAATTGTATTTTTTATTTGATTTATTTATTTTTGAGTATTTATGATATCGAATAACTAGTTTGGCGCTTTCTATATAGGGTGTTTCTAATTCGACCTTCACCATTAGGATCTCGGAATCTATAAGGAATGCGAAGTCGCTTAAATGGGGATAAAGTTGCGTAAGTATTTAGGTACAACAACAAAATGCCGCTTAAAACGTTTCGAAATTCAAAGTACTTCCAAAAACCGAGTTTTCTCACAATGATTTTAATTTTGTCCTGACTTTATTTGTAGGGGATTTCAAAATAACTTGCACATTAATATTGCCACTTTTCTCCTCTACAAAATATCATAATTAGAATTTCAATATGAGGCTTCGTCTCTTGTCCATCAACCTTATTTTTTCTAATGGATGCCCTATTGGGTTTTCTAATTCTTATTCCAAAAAAGCCATAATACGTCATACATTCACATTGCCTAACTTCAGTTATTTAAAATAAATTTCCTAGATAGGCCTTGAAATTATCAGATTGTCATTTGTTAAAAAATACCAGATTTATCCCAAAATTACTTTTCTTCTTTCCTGACTTTTATTAAAAAAAAAACAATAAATCGGTCATACTATTATACAAAGACACCATCAGAAAAACCTGGCGCTTTGTAAAAATTTTGTTAGTGTCTTTTATCTTCCTTAAAAATAATTTTAATTATATATTTCTGAATAATAATGAGTCTATGTATGCAGAAACCCTCCTCCATTTCGATCCATAGCTTTCACAAAAAATTTCATCAGTCCCAACTTAATACACAAAGGTAAAGCAACACGTTTTTGGGATCATCTAGTGGTTCATGAGCAATTTCTTTAAGGCCCGGAGTTAATACCTGACGTAGTGGACACTCCTTCTGTTCATAATTACGATCTCGTGCACGACTGTCCCATTCACAAAGAAAACGGGTATATCCCAGTTGAATTCCAAGAAGAAGGCCTATTAACTTTGAATCTGCACATATGGCCCCTCCATATTCATTATAACAGATATGCTCTAACAGAACTCGCATATTCTCATATGATTTCTTCCAATGAACTGCGTGCGCTATAGGTACAGGTGGATATTTATTACCGTTGTGTACCAATACCGTTTTTTAACTAAGCTTAGAGGAATCAATGAACAGGCGCCAATCATTTGGGTCATGTTTCTGTCCTAACGCTTAAAATCTGTCTTCTTATTGATACAGTTGTCATTCATGAAAATGTGGGACATTTCCAGGAATAAACGTTTGGATAGGTGTTTTTCTTTATCAAGAACTTTGATACTTGTGTAATTCATAGAGTGTCCTGTTGTGTTAACATGAGATGCTAGAGCGCATCTTTCAGGATGAAGCCTAGAATCACTTTTGTGTGATGTAATCCTTCCTTTAAGAGACTGGAGATCTGACCTATGTATATTTGGTTGCAATTGTTGCAATTGATGGAGTAGACTGTGTTGGTTAAGCCAAGCAGCGGGACTTTGTCTTTCATTTTAAAAAAAATGCAGTTTATAGTGAGGACGGATTTGCAAGCAATTCGAAAGTTCAAAGGACTGCACAATCTGATCAGCTTAGGGGTCAGTTCCTTGATATAGGGCAGGACAGCAAAACCAGGTCTGGAGTCCGAGTTGGTGCTTGTACTGTTTGGATTGATGCTATTGTTGGGAATTACATCAGTTCCGTTATTAGGGGTTGTGCGACTATTACCTGCATCATCAGAGTTCGGCAGAATATTGGAAGGTGAACTAAATAAGATCTTGTTAATCAGACACTTCGGATAACCATTATTGATGAACAGTTTTAATAGTTTACGTAGATTTGAGGTGTGGAAAGTATTATCTGAGATGCTGATTACCCTTGTTTTCATCTGTTTTACCAAATTGATTTTAATCCCTAGGTTATGGTATGACCTAAAATTGAGAAACCGACCTGAGGCCATAGGTTTCTGGTACCAGTCTACCAATAAGCTGTTGTTGTTGGTGCGGATGAGTCTTGTGTCTAGAAAGGGGACAGACAGGTTCTCATCTTCTGTTTCAGTGGCAAATTGGATGTAGGGGTCATAGCTGTTGAATTCTCCGACAATACCATCCAGACCTCTGGAGGGGAGGCATAAAATAATGTCATCTACGTATTTTTTTATGAAGAAGAGGTTATAGGGTAGTGTCGGAATAACAGTATCAAGCTGATCATCCATGACATATTCTGCCAAAATTGGTGATAGAACAGACAGGACAACCATGTGTCTGAGAATATATTTTATTGTTGAAAGAGAAATAGTTGTTATGAAAGAGGAATGTTATAATGTTGGTGAACGATTCTAGAGATATGTTGCAGTGTTGACTTATCTCATCCCAGTGTCTATTTACAGTTCTAGTACATGCATCCATATATATATATATATACATATATAACTTGAGAGGTGGTCATTATCGTCTAGACCAGTTAGGTGAAAAATAAAGCTTCCGCCTTTTGTTGGGTACTTCGACAAAATTCAAGCAATGAGGACTCTTTATACTTTATTAGTCTCTAGTTTTCGATGGACTTTGCCATCTTCATCAGGAGCTGCAATAACATTGAGAAGAAATAGCAACTATTGTGCAAAAAATTTTAAATTAACTTACAGTAGTATGTGAGATTGTTGCTGAATGTTATTAAGTTTAAGTCGAGAAAAACACCCAGTAACCTGGTGAAAGCTGGATACATGGTACATTCGTACATTCGTCAAAATTAATATAAAATACACACAGCTGTATGTCACGCACAAATTAAAACGGATTAAAAATATTTAGAACGACATGTTCATATATATATATTCATGGATCAACCTAGTATTAGTTAAAACTAGGTCCCACCAACTTGATCCCGGCAAGACCTAGGTCTAGCCGAACCCTAGTGGTTAAAACTAGATGTAAGCGTCACAAACAGGTTCTGACAGGTAGCGCGGTAGCGGCCCGTCAACGCACGTTCATTCGCTGTGGGCGGCGGACCCTCTGCTTAGTATCAATAGTATCATCACCATGTTAGTATGCGTACATATCTTTACAGTATCGTGTTCGCGCTCACATTGTGATTTAAGATGGCAATGTTCGAAGAATCAGAATCTATAAAATCAAGTTTTTATGGAGAGCTTGAGCTCATATTGACTTCGAAACAAGGCGATAATCGTTATATGAGTAATGAACAGTATTTGAAGTATACCGAAGGCGTCAAAACTACAAAAAAGCCACGAAGCGTTTGACTTTACAATATCGCCGTTTGAAGCATTTCGATGTGACATCGAGAAGTTTTTTCTCCTTTACCCAATAGCGAAGATACCGAGGACCTTAAATACTACTTCAAGAATGAAGACCTTCTCGAAGCTCTTCATGAAATACACGTGAGCGCTGGACACGGCGGGAGAAATAGGATGATTGTGCAAGCTAAGAACAGGTACGCAAACATCACTCAGGAGGCTGTTATTTATCTTCTTTTGTGTAAGTCGGAATGTCCGGGTGTAGGGTGGTCTCGAGGGAACAACATCGTAGATAAAATTTGTCTTACGAAAATCTGCGGGATTAACAGCAACATTGATACTGATCATCACTACCTGCAATTAAATCGTCCTGCCATGCTTTTCTTGGCGGAGATAAAAATCTCAGAGTCTGCACCGATTAACCATCTTAACTTCCCAAACTACGAGGTGTACTCTAATGTGAGAAAGAACCGGGGAGTTGTGGCTTTTGTCCGCAGCCGTCTTCCCTGCTCCAGAGATGCTTATTTGGAATCAGACCGGAAGGACATTCTGTGGCTGCGCCTCAACTCCAAAACGTCACCCAAATTTATTTGCTGCCTTTATCGGTCTCCCTTGGACCATAACTGGGATGACCTGTCGAATACCTCGCCGTCAAAATCGACTTTCTAAACATCAATCACCCCGCTTCAGAGGTAGATCTTCTCGGTGATTTCAATGCCCATAATGAGCTTTGGTTGGGCTCAAACAAGACCGTTGCAGCAGGACGTGCAGTCGAAGCGTTCGCTCTTACTCAAGGGCTGACCCAGCTGGTGACTAGCCCTACTTTCTTCCCCCGTGCCTCGTCACACGCCAGTAGCTTGTTGGATCTCTTTCTGACCACGCATCCTGTCTCTTACAGCACTGCTATGCTGTCCCCCCTGAGTAACTCAGACCACGGTGTTGTGGAGGTTAGGTTTCGGTCAGAACCCGGTGTGGCAGCAGAAACTCGCACAGGCTGCAAAACTTGGCATTACGGACATGCCGACTGAGAGGGACTCAGAGACTTCTTCTCTAGGTTTCTTTGGAGTGATATCTGTTTCTCTGACGCGGATGCGTCGGCTGTCTGCTCTTCGATAACCGAAATTATCCACGTCATAATGGAGGAATATATCCCTCACACAGTGAAAGTGCCTAAACCAGAGTCCAACGGCTGGTTTAACAGATCATGTGATACTGCTTGACAGCAGAAGATCAAAACACAGAACCTTCTTACAAAACCCCACTGTAGAGAACAGACAAGCCGTCGTCGAGTCCAGAAACAAGTATAATGAAGCGGTTTGAAATACCAAAAACCAGTACGATATAAAAGTTAAGCACAGGATAATATCGCAGCGCAATGGCAGTCGGTCTTTCTGGACGCTGGCCAACCAAATTGAAAAGAATTTCTCACACAGTGGCCTTCGACCACTTACGTGCCAGGATGGAACGATTGTATTCGATACAAAGGCCAAGGCGGAAGTGCTAGTCAAGATATTTGCTGCCAACTCCTAGTACAGTCAATTCAAAGGGTTCCTTACACTATGCGGGAGGTAACATTGAGGCATAAGACCGTAAGACGCTCGATATCAACAAAGCTTCTGGTCCGGACATGATTCCTGCCAGTGTACTGAAGAGGTGTGCAGCGGAGCTTGCTCCAGTTCTTTCGCATCTCTTCCAGATATCTTATGAATCCAGCACCTTCCCAGAAAACTGGAAATTTGCTCATGTCCAACCCATGCTAAAAAAAGGATCTAAGACCGACCCTTACAACTACAGGCCTATAGCTCTGCTTTCTGTTATAAGTAAGGTGACGGAGAGGTGCATAAATCGCGAACTTCTGGATACCTCGAACGCCACAACTTGATTAGCGACAGGCAGTATAGTTTCTGGCACCAACGATTCACAGGGGACCTCCTAACTCATCCAGTCTTATGGTGAGGTTCATGTCGTTCCTCTCGACATCACGAAAGCGTTCGATCAGCTGGTGGCACGCTGCCCTCTTAACCAAACTTCCATCCTATGGCCTCCCAGAAAATCTTTGCAGATGGGTGGCTGACTTTATCTCTAGCTGCAAGATATCCGTCGTAATTGACGGGTTCTCCTCTTCATCACGCAACGTCAACGCGGGTGTTCCCCAGGGATCGGTCTTGGCTCCGACACTAATCCTCTTACATATCAATGACCTGCTTTCCTGCACGATCAACCCAATCCACAGCTTCGCTGATCCCTGCCGCTGAGCTGGAAAAAAGAAGATTAGCGAGACCTGGAGGTTATCACTGCTTGGGGACGAAACAATCTTGTACAGTGTAATGCTTCCAAAACACAGTAATGTACCTTGATGAACAAAAAGCGTCCTAGCGCGCATACGGTTCCGATGGATGACCGGGTTCTGCCAAGGAGCCGTTCATTTCGGCTGGTCGTAGTCCAGATCACCGAGGACTTGATCTGGCACAAACACATCCTGTCAGTAGCGGCAGCTGCTGGAAAAAAGCTAGGCTATTTGTTTAGGGCTAAGAAGTTCTTTTCTCCGCATGACCTTCTCACTCTATACAAGGCCCAGATAAGGCCTAACTCCGAGCATTGCTCACACGTTTGGGAAGCTGTCGCCCCGACTACATTATGCATGCTCGATGCTGTCCAGAGGAGGGCGGTCCGACTGATCGATGACTCTTCTCTAACAGACAGTGTCGGGACCCTTTCGCAGCGGCGGGTCGTCGGCCATCTAGCTCCTATCTACCGCTACACCAACGAGCTTTGCTCCTCAGAGCTGTCTTCCATGATGCCGCCGCGCGATGTGCCTGCCAGACAGACCCGCCTGACTTTGTCGTCCCATCCCAACTGTGTCGAACTTCGTACACCCAGAACTGGCCGATACGACCGCTCCTTTGTCCCGCGGGTGATGAGATTGTAGAACAATCTACAAGAGGAAGCTTTTCCCAGATCTACAGGGTGGGGAAGTCGCGAAGGGATTTGAAAAATTAATAACTTTTTTAAATTTTAATTTTAATTTTTTTCCCTAACACAAAACTAAAATGCAATGTTTGGAGTTTGTTTACAATTTAAGTGTGAAAGATTACATCACGCAAATGACCGCCATTTTCAGCCTCGCAAAGTGCAGCTCTTGCAAGAGCATTTTCCATTACCCGAGTCAGAATATCTGGCCCCAAAGCACTTACTTCTGCTCGAATATTATCTTTTAGTTGCTGCAGGGTTGTGGGTTTATTAATATACACTTTTCCTTTCAGATATCCCCAAAGGAAATAATCAGGGGCTGTTAAGTCCGGCGAGCGGGCGGGCCAATTGAATCCTGAATTTCTCGAAATTAAACGTTCGCCAAAAATCTGCCTTAGAAGGTGCATAGTGGCTCGAGCAGTATGCGCAGTGGCTCCATCTTGTTGGAAAGTCATCGTTTGATTGTCAGCAAGAGCTGGTCTTAAGAAATTTTGAATCATATCACGATATCGGTCGCCATCTACAGATACAGCATTCCCATCGTGGTCTTCGAAGAAGAATGGTCCAATAATTCGTTGAGACGTAACTGCGCACCATACTGTACATTTAAGCGGATGTAATTGCCTTTGATGAACCACCCTTGGGTTCTCGGTACCCCATATTCTGCAGTTCTGCTTATTTACGAAGCCATTCAAATGAAAATGGGCTTCATCGCTCATGATCAGAGAATGAATAAATTCATTATCTTCTCGAGCCATTCTTTGCAAGCGAACTGCATAAGTTAGTCGTTCTTGAAAATCTGCTGGTTTTAGTTCTTGCACTAGCTGCACTTTATATGGAAACAGATGTAAATTTCCTCTTAATATTCTGCGTAAAGACCTTTGAGACATCTGCAGCTCAGCAGAACGTCTTCGGGTTGAGGTTTCCGGATTCTCCTGAACACTCTCCTGAACGCGTTGAATGTTCCCTTCATTTCTTGCGGAACGTGGCCTTCCGCTTCGTGGGAGATCCATAACTGTGCCTTGTTGCTGAAATCGTGCCACTAAGCGTCGAATCATTGATTCAGAGGGCGAATTCCGCAAATTGAAATGACGACGATATGCTCGTTGAGTTTGAATTATTGAATGGTGATATTCAAAATAAAATTCTATAAGTTTGGTTCGTTGATTGAGGTTGTAACGCTCCATAATTAATCTCCAGGATTTATTTTACACGGTCCTGAAAAAAAAAATGAAAACAAAATAAATTTAAAAAAGTTATTAATTTTTCAAATCCCTTCGTGACTTTTGCCCCACCCTGTACTAACCTTAAGCAGTTGAAAAATCGTATTAACCAAATTTCTTTGGGAACATCATAGCAGCCGCGGTGTTCCGGCATTTAGGCTTCTGCCTGCTGCTTCGATATAAAAAAAATTGAAACAAAATTCAATCAAAAAAGATCTTGTCTTGAAACCCATTTTATCTAATGAGCTAATGCCCGGTAGCCATAGACATGCTAACAAACCCAGACGACAATTTTAAATTCATACTAGTTTCCAGGCTCACCTGACAAAGTTCGTTCAGCTATGTCCTTTACAAAGTAACACTGCTGAGGAAGTATCAAAGGTAGTGCTGGATATATCTTGCATATTCGGATCACCATCTATATTGCAATCTGATAATGCTCAGAAGTTCATTAACCGAGTTGTGGAAAATTTGACATAAATGTGGCCAAGTCTAAAGATTGTGCATGGGAAGCCGCGCCATAGCCAGTCACGAGGTAACGTAGAACGTGCCAATTAAGATGTCGAAAAAATGCTTATGGTGTGGATGACTGATGAAAATAGTCTAAAATGGCCTGAAGGACTAAGATTCGTTCAAATAATGAAAAATGGAGCATATCATCATGGAATTAAAAGATCGCCGTACCAAGCAATGTAGTGATGTTAAAGCTGCATTAAGGTCATCAGTTCTGCCTCTTGAAACAATCTAAAAGATCTAGAATGAGGAGGATCTGGAGAAAATTCTAGATCAGTTGAAAAATAACGGTATCGACGTAAGACAGAGATCGAATACCATGGAAATGAAATTACAGAAAAACAGTTTGACATCTTAGTTACCAGAAGGAGGTGAAAAGTGTGACTTGCAAAAAGAAAGAAAATAGATAATATTAGGAAAGGTGTGGCAGTTTCTTTAGTATTATAGGCTAATAAAATAACAGCTGCGTCAAATGAAAAGTTTCCTCCTTGCAAGGCAGGTGATTCCGCCCGGGTCAAAATTCCTCACGTTGATAGAGGTAGAGGAGACAAATGTTTCAATGGAGGGTACTTGGATGTACTGAGGACTGTTTATATAAAGTGAGCAACCAGTTTGGCACAGTGCCCGAATTTTGTTCTGGAAATCAATTCAGCATGCGCGAATCAACATTTTTATACTTTGAAAATGTTTCGCCCGAAAACAAATCACTGCGCCAAATAGAAAATGCAGAATCTTTATCTGGCGGACAAGGCTATAAAGGATGCCACTAAAGGCAAGTGTGGAAGTAGAAAGTGTCTTGGTAAATCTGCTGGTATTTTGTGTTTATCTAAATGTCATTCAAGTTTAAGCTGTTATATAATAACCCATCGTCCCAGTTTTTGTATATTATTGGGTATGTTAAACATCTGCTTTTTTATTACTTACTTGGTCTAATAAATGTTTCAATAATGTGTGTTAATTAAATCTTCTTACCCGAACAAAATATTTAAAAATTTTAAAGTTCAGTTACAGTTACGGAAAAAATGTTTAAATGGTTATATTGTTTATATCCTGCTAAACCTACTTGTCAACAGCATTCCGAGTCTTAGCCGTAACATACCCATTGAGATCAGGAGAGGGGACCGGTTCAGTGCACTATCATCACATTTATAATGCATGCTTTACTTCTGCTATCACCCTCTGCACTCTGTAAGCACGCGGCAGTAAACAATTAACAAGAAACTTGCCGCTAAATGAATTTTCATAGTTGATTAGTTGAACAGGACGCTCGATGGTGCATGGACCTCTGCGTGATCAAGTTACCGGCGACGCGGTGTATCACTCCAGATCAAACAAAAGCGCCCATACACAATTACCGACAAACTATGTGCTTGATGTATGCGGTACTAACTTAATTAATCTATAGCAAAATTGTAATAGCCTGCCCAAAAGCACTATATTGTAGCTCGGGCGCCGACCTCCATAAATTCAGTTTAGAGTTTTTGACCACAGATTTGATAGGCTTGTTCGCCTGTACACTTATACTCTAGGCGCTGAAGAAAGAAACTAAACCCAAACAAATACACGCATATTGTTCGTGAGTGAGTGTTTAGGCGCAGGAGACATTACAGGACCGCATCAAGATATTATGGGTAGTCATCAAAAATTTCATACAAGATAATTATTATCTTTTACAGTAAATTTCAGTTAGAGATTCACAAATGAGTTAACTACACTTTTTAGTTATTAGTAAGTAAGCTGCGCGCACTCATTCAGAAGAGGAACTTGAATCTTCTGAATCGTTTAAATGAATTATTAGAGGTTCAATTTGGGTATCGATGATATTGTCCAAATCCCACATTTTGACCTCAACCTTCTCCCGAACGTGGCGGATACAGTTTTTCCATTCCTCTGCCGTAACTCTATTGACTGCGATGTGAAAGAGATTTTTAACATCAGAAAATTTATAAGTATTATTATTCGACGCCACGTATTGCTTTATATTGGCCCAAATCAGCTCAATAGGGTTCAGCTCACAATGGTAGGGTGGCAGTCTCAAGACAGTTTTATTTTGTTTTTTGGCCATTTCGTCGATCATTTTAAAATCGTATTTGTAATTATTTCTATTGACTATACTTATCAATTCACCCTTGACCATTGTTTCATCAAAATCGATCTGTTTTGAGGCCAGCCATTGTTGTATGTTTGCTTTTTTAGTTGCCATTGTGGGAATTTTTTCTATTTTTCTAGAATGGTACGGGGCATTATCCAGTACAATAACAGCGTTATTCTCCAGCTTTAGTAACATTTTGGAGAACCAATTTTCAAAGTAATTGCCGTCCATCTCCTCATGATAGTCCCCTGTCTTTTTTGATTCAAAGGCCCACAGTGCTTCGGGAACAAAGCCGTCTTCACTACCTACGTGACAAATGATCAGCCGTTTGCCTTTTCCTGGAAATAAATTATTCCTTACACTATGGATTGATTAAATTTGAAGGAATGAGGCAATTGAGTTCATTTAGCTGAATTTAAGAGTCACGGAATGCTGATCAAAAACTGAAAAACGTAGAAAATTGAAGTTTGCAACTTCTCAAAACCCATTCAAAGCAAATTGACTGCACCCAAAAATGATAATAAATTTCAAAATAACGCTTAAAAGAGGGTCGAAGTTTTTTTCCTAATGACTACACTGCGAATGCACCATTTTTGGAGAATATCACACATTATCTGCTATCACAGCATATTATTTGCCCGAATTAATCAAAATTAAATTGCCGGATAGATGAAGGAGCTTACCTGCAGGATTTTTCAATCCAGCCGAAAGACCGTCTAGAAAAGCCTGCCTTGATGATGTTACTGATTTGTCGACACAAACTTTCGCTTGAGTATGTCCAGCATTCACCCACGTTTCGTCCAAATAGTAAATTTTTCTTTTTTCATCGCGAAACTTCCGAATCTTCCTAAGGTATTCCCTTCTCCACACAACAATTTCTTCTTTCTCTATTAACATACTGTTTCTTCCCCGTTTCAAGAATCGAAAATTAAGTTCCTTCAAAAGTTTTCGGAATGTGGTTCTTTTAAATGATGGAAGATCCTCATCAGCATTAACTAATCTTAATATCTTATCTACTGTAGGTATCTCATTTCGGAAGAAAAAATTATGCACTTTCCTCCTGATGGCAGTTCTGTCAAAGTCATCTACTCCGTCCGTTATCCTTTTTCTTGCAGGATACGGTTTTGGCTCAGAAAGTGAGTGAGTGCTCCTATATTCCTTAAAGATCCTATAAACACTGGACCGACATACTCCAGAAATATGTGCTACCTTACATATAACTTCGTCCACGACCAAATCGGGTTTTTCTTGAATTTGGTTTTTGTATATATTTAATATTATTTGTTTTTCATTTGCACTTAAATGTAGCTTCTTAGCCCTTTTTTTGGGTGGGGTTGCGCTGATGTCAACCACTTCGTCGGCTGTATCTGTGTCAGACATCGTATCTTAGGCAATATATAAACAAAACGTTCCACTCGCGAAAAACGAGTATACGCTACTGAATGCGTAATGCGTATGCAATGCAATCCTGTGCGTGAATTAACTGTTAGATGCCTGTCGTGTCATCTACAATCACGTTTACAAGTCCAAACCTGTGCAGATTCGTAGAGCGCCGACGACTGCTAGTGACCTTAAATTTGTCTGTAGATCGATGTTACTCCAGTCAATTTAGGTTCAAAGTGGATGTTTTCTAAACCAATTTGTTGTTCCTACATCAAAAATATATCGATGATGTTTTGTACTGGGAGCTCATGAAAGATCAAGGTAACTTATTTTAACAGTCATCCTTTTTCTAGTCTCAAGATGACACGAAAAAGGGTCTGTGGATTCACTAGAAATACACTGCCGAGGATGTTTAGACCTAAAGTGACTGGAGTATATCCGTGGATGCTTTCGAGGGATCTGTTCACGTGCTGGTCACTGTTTACGTTTAATGTCTTTCTTCAGCGCCCAGAGTTTAGTTGTATCATTCATTTACCTATTCTACCTGAAGATAGCCAAGCATGTACTTTATTCCGGCATCCAAAAAGGGATCTAAAAAATCTAACGTCATCTATAAGACAGTAGCAGGACACAAAAATCTATTTAGAAGTATACGAGGGATATCCAGAAAGTAATTTCAGTATTTTAATAACGTTTCCACAATTGATACATCTCTTTCTGTTTTACCATTGATTGTTAGATATATCATCCATTAATCATCAGCTTCCGGCTATTGGTTTGTTCTTCGTTAAGTGCAAGGAAACAATATAACAGCATCTATAACAGCTTGCAGCAGTACGCCCATGCTACCTGAGGATGACCATCATCCGGCGCTGTAAATTTACCTAACTTATTTGCACGAGACTTGAGATTTGAATATTATATAACAAATAAGGTTTATAATTTTAGGAAAGCTAAATAGCGAACTGCTAACAGCGGATTGGGGTGCGAGTTTAAGTTCTGGTGACATTGATATTGCCGTTGAATCTTCTTATGTGAAGCTAAATAACATTCTTGATACACATGTAAATATCTGTTTATAAGAATTTCAGCCACAAGTATCCACCTAGGTATAAATCTGAAATTCTGAATTAAACATATTAAGTGGAAGCCAAAATTCAAGTAAATAGAGCATCATAATAATTATATTGAGGACGTTCAAAATACTTTTGCTAACATTCCTAGGAAATGTTGGTATTTCATTAATATAGAAGAAGTACTTCACGAATTCCATGCACAGTGAACTACCAAAATAATGTGCATTGTCGACGTATTTGATGTTTTCTTTAGCAGCGTCTCTCAGGAATCGGATTTAAATGTTGGTATTATGGAACACTTCAACCACAATGTACATTTAAATTTAGATCGTGTTCAGGAAAGTGAAGTGATCTTAGCTATTCAACAAACTTATGTATGACTTCGTGACCTGACGGAATTCCCTCGTTTCTGGTAAAGGACTGTTCTAGGGCTCTTGCACATGTACTTACTGTACTGTTTAACTTGAGCTTAAAATGTAATACATTATCTGCGATGGGGAAGTTATCCAAAGTGTGTTCCATTTTCAAAAGTGGTGAAAAGTCAAACGATGCGAACTATGGACCAATTTCTCTTATATGCGTTTCTGCGAGGATCTTTGAAATAATAAATATAAGATTTCACATCGGCAGCACGGTTTTGTCAATAGTCGATCCACTGTTACGAACTTGGTTATTTTAACTGACTACACATCTGAACCACTGGATGATAACTGTAGGTCGACGTCAGTTATACAGATTTTCCTGTATTTATTATAGACCTTTGTTAAAGAAATTGGGGCAGTAAGTAATATAAAATTATTTAGATCACATACGGGCTTTGCTCCTCAAAGCTCTCTTCCATGAAGCCGTCGCGCGATGTGCCTGCCAGACAGACCCGCCTGACTTCGGCCTCCCATCCTAACCGTGTCAAACTCCATACATCCAAAACTGGCCGATACGACCGCTTCTTTGTTCTGACGGTGTCGAGATTGTGGAATAATCTGCAAGAGGTAGTTTTTCCCAGTTCTACTAACCTTAGGCAGTTCAAACGTCGGATTAACAAATTTAGGCTACTGACTGCGCGACTGCTTCAGTATAAAAAAAATCAGGGCGAACGCAATACGTCACATATGATGGGTTCAAGTCGGTTGCCTAGTCGACTCCATCTGGTGTTCCCCAGGGGTCTAAGTTGGGTCCACTCTTATTTCTGTTGTAAAAATTTGAAATGTATTCAATTATGTTTAGCTGACGACATGGAAATATGTTCTTCTATCTAGGGATATTCATGATTGTTTGGATTTACAAATGAAGTTGAATAGTATTCGGACTTAGTGCGATGTCGAAAAACCCTTCATATTTTCAACTATAATATTGATGGTATGTTGTTGGATAGATGTGATACAATCAAAGATTTGGGTGCTCTGTATGACTAAAGATTAACATTTGTTCCCTATATTTCTCAAAAAGTCTCAGAAGTGCTCAAGTCATACGGTTCCCTTGTCTGGGATTGTAGGCAATTTCACGACATAAGGGCTTTAAAGGCATTATATTTTACATATGTGCGTAGCAAACTTGAATAGGCGAGTATTAGCTACAGGCCCTTTTTACCAAAATAAACGAAATTGGAAAGGTTCAAAGAAGGTTCCTTAAATTTCTTTATATGAAGTCTGAGGGGGTTTATCCTAAGCAAAGAGTTAGCAATGCAGAGAACTTTAACAGTTTGTATTTATATTTATGAATTGTTAATATTGGTCCATAAACATAAATTGAACCTCTTCAATAATAAAGAAGAAGATGATTATCAAACTCGATCTAAAAATTTGCTGATACCCCATCAACATCGTATATTAGTAAGCTTTGATTTATATGAGTTATGAATTTTTCAATAATTTAACAGGAGATATTAAAAAAATACCGATATTTAGCGGTTTCAAAAATCAGTTAAATTGATTTCAAATGTTTTTATAGATTGGGAGAGTTCTTTGCATGTCAAACTGTTTTTTAATCTGTATATTATTTTTTCAAGTGTATGTGCTTTTTACGCTATTTTCTTATATCCTTTGAATTGTTATGGTCTGCGGCTATTTAACAATGAAATCAATGTATTACTTATTATTAATATTCGTTTTTAAAATAAAAAGTAAACCAGTGGAGATACAAAAAATATGTTATTTTAAAACTCCAGCTTTTGTCTATTTTTTTCACATAGTCGCCAAACAAATTCAAGAACTTGTCATAATCACTTGTCATGATTTTTCCAAGAAACAGCACTGTATACTTTATCTGAAGTCACTTGAAACACTGTGAAATACCGGGTGCGTTTTATATATCTATATTTAACACGCTCTGTTGCTGCAAAAATCGCCAAATTTCGCAGCAAATATCCCCCGTATAAGATCAAAGGCAGTTTCACCGGTCCACGTGGAGTAAAGCACGCCTATGCGTGGACATAGCTAATGAGAAAGCGTGTATTTCAGAGCTCTGAACAAGTGCAGGTGGCTACTGAAAATTGAAACAGTTTAGCCAGTGCCGTGTAGCGGTGAATAAACGTGTTTTCTTTAGTCTGTCCGTGTTTTTTCATAGATTTTATTAGTTTGTGTGTTTTTGACTTTTGAATACTCAGTTTACTTGTTGATTTAATTGTTGTGTTGATTGTTCTTGTGTGTCCTAAATATGGCTCTTTGGAGACCTTGGGAAAATGCTCCAAGCCACGAGGAGATGGTTGATGAACCTGTGCAGGCAGAATTCTTTCATAAAAATTTAGAGGAACAGACCCAAAGAGTAATCCTAAATATGTATGATTGTCTGAAAAACGAAAATCCAGATTCCTCGCAAAATCAAATTTTAAACAGAATTTGTATCCTGACAAAAATCAGTCGGTCTACCATTTATCGGGTTATAAAAAGGGGAGATGTAGTCAACCATTCCTTCCACAGAAAGCGCATAGGGCAAAAATTAAAAAGAATAGACGTGGGTTTTCAGGAAGATATTCGTCGTATAATATACGGATTTTATAAAGAAAATTTGGTGCCCACGTTGGAAATGATACGGGATAAATTAAAAGATTATCCTGAAGATTTTTATAATTACAAATGCTTAGACTCACTGCACTGTATTGTAAAACTGTGTGGTTTTCAATACAAAAAATTAGATAAAAGAATGGTGATTATGGAGTCGTCTCGAATCGTTGAATTGCGCCAAGAATTTTTGCACAAAGTTAAAATCTATAGAGAGCAGAAAAGAAATCTGATTTACCTCTATGAAACGTGGTATGATACCCATGATGTTGTGCAGTACGGCTGGGTTGACGACAGCAACAAGTGCATTTTAAATGCACCATGCAACCGTGGAAAACGAATCATTATTCTCCATGCTGGCAGTGAAAATGGATTTATACCTAATGCCTTGCTGTTATCTGCCAAAAATATAAAAGAATCATGTGCCGACTATCATGAGGACATGACCTCCGACTTATTTGAAAAATGGATAGAGCAGCAGTTAATACCAAACATTTCCCCAATTCAGTGATTATTATGGACAATGCGCCATACCATTCCCGACAGAAAAACAAAATTCCGAATACAGGCACAAAAAAACAAGACATTATTGATTTTATGAAGGATAAGGGAATGGAAATACCACAAAAATCAACCAAAGCCATATTATTGGATCTTATTAAAAGACAAAAATTTGAAAAAGTGTATGTTGTTGACAATCTGCTTCAGCAAAATGGCCATGAAGTATTACGTCTACCTCCCTATTACTGCATTTTTAACCCGATTGAGTTGGTCTGGGCTGCTTTAAAAAAAAAGTAAGAAAACATAATCAGACCCCTCAATTAAGTAAATCGCTATTGGCCACAATAAGAGATGCAGTATCTCATATTGCTGCCACAGACCTATGGAAGCAGTGTTCTAGGCATATTATTGAAAAAGAAAATGAATATTGTGTTTTGCCTCCTGTAAATCCCGTTGTAATTCCTCTACAAGATGACTCTAGCGACAGCTCCGAAGGCGAGGATGATATATAAATACCTATAATGTAAGTCTTTATATACCTTTTTATATACCTACCTGCTATGTAAATATTTGCCTATGTCAAACGTTGGAATTCTGTAATTTTTCCATTTCTTAACTTTCAGTCAACATAAATTAAACTCCCAATATAAGTATTTTTTATCCCAAATCAAAATAATAAGAAGATAGTAAAATCCATTTATTGTGATATAAAAACATTATTATTATCGTTCTAAATAAATGACCGCACGCCTATGATACGACATGAAATTACAAAGGACGCGCCGACCAAAGGTTTTTATGCTATTTCAAGTGACTTCAGATAAAGTATACCTTGATGAACAGTAGGGTTCATCCGGTTCCGATGGATGGCCGAGTTCTGGCAAAGAGCCGTTCATTTCGGCGGAGTCCAGAACACCGAGGACCTGATCTGGCACGAACACATCTCGTCAATAGATGCAGCTGCTATGAAAAAGGTAGGCTATTTATTTATGAATGAATGAATGAATGAATAACGAAATGGGATGATCACATGCAGATGGTGCCTCAACATGTTTCGGCTAGACGACTGTCCCACCAACAACCCAAGGTTGGCTCTATCCTCTGTATGCCATGCATAAACGAGAGTTCTTTTCTGGATAATCATCGCACTTTGAAAATAGGTGGAGTTTTTGGTTCTGCTGCTGTCTCATAAATGTCGCTAAAATTTTCAATCCCCTATGGCATCTCTAATGTCTATTTCAACTAGGCACATTCAGGTGAAATACGTCAATGCCTGGAGAAACCCACTTGAAATAGGAAAGGGATCCTCTTTTTAAAGTAGATTCCAAAATTCATTTTTATGTTTTGCTAGTGTCTCATAGATGGCGCTAGCGTATTTCAGATACCTTCATACCTAACTTCAAGTAGAATTCTTAATCATCGATCTCGTATATACTCTGGAAACAGTTTTGGCACATTGAGAAAACGTGGTCAATTAAACAGTTGTTCTGGAAAATTTTCATTACCTGTAACAATTTTTCTTATTCACTGTAACTAGGTTATGCAATTTAACTAAACTAATTTTCTGGAACCAACTTAATTGAAAATATATCCTTTTAAACTAATTTGTTTTAGCATACCATGTACCTGTGTCATTAAGCTGTTTGATTAGTTTGGGAAATTTAGTTTATGTAGAAAACGTGCGCTTAAAACAATCAGATATTATGATAAAAAGAGTCAAACTGTTTATTTGAATCGCGAACTCGTCAAGATTGCGCCCTTCATTCGTGGATGATCGGGAGTATGCGACAGATGCAGTGTCGGTGATGCGCTTCGAACTCCTTAGTTTTATTTGCGATTTTCGCGAGGAGCTTCATATTGGAATGTAGCAGTGTTGGTGTTTTAACTGTGAAGTGGATCAATTATGGTGATCAAGATCCATATCCATAGTTAACTATTTCTTGCTCCAAATGAAACACTGTGTATCGCGGAGTCACTGCTGAAGTGACGGAATGGGAGGAACTTTGAAATTTTTAACTCAATGAAGGGCATTTATAGCAAACATATGTGTAACATAGACTTGATGTGCTTTTCTTTTATATTGTATAATGTATATATGAGACGTGGTGCCTCCTGTTGGTGTAGCTTTTGTAGTATCTGAAAGTATCCTAGTTTGTTTAAAGTGCTATCCAATTTATTTATATATGAATATGCGTTGAATTGTTTTATTATTATAAATAAGAATATAACTTTTGTACATATGATCGAGCGGCTTTTCATTTTCAAGTATCCCTTTCCCTACTTTTTGAATTTGAAAGTAAGAGTTGCTTCTAGTGAATTGCGATATAATTTTAACCTGTTTCTGGTTAAACAACAAATAGTTGATAAAACTTGATCCCATATACGAGCCCCTTCCCACTTCAGTTGGCCCACTTCAAGATTTGTACCAAAATATGCCTTTATAAACTAAACATGACGAAACTATTTACTTCTAAAACAATTTATTTTCTCAAAAACATTTTAGATACACTCTAGTCGTAAAAAATATGTATTTGAAATCACTTAGACCTATAACTAATAGAACATCTGAACAAATAAACAATGTGCGAATAAATGCGCGAAGTTAACAAAGCAACAATTGAAAGATTACCATTGGGTAACATCACCTTTATTTTTTATTACGGCTGAAATTCTTTGGGGCATAGTGTTAACCAAGTTTTGGCAAAAATTTGTTGTAAAACAATCCCATATTTCTTGAAGCTTTTGCCTCAATGCGGTGATTGTACGAGCAGAATGTTGTCGTAGAACCTTTTTCATCTCGTACCACAAAGTTTCAATAGGTGACAGATCTGGACTGCTAGAAACCCATTTCAAAAGTGGTACATTATTTTCTTCCATCCATTTTATCGCCTTTTTTGAGGTGTGGCACGCTGCACCATCTTGCTGAAACACAAAATCTTGGCCGGATGTCAAACATTCTTCCATCACTGGTAAAAGCGATTCTTCTAAAATTGCCAAATATTTGTTTCTATCCACATTTCCATGAATAAAATGAAGTTTTCCTACTCCTTCTGATGACATACTGCCCCACACCATAATAGATGCTGGAAATTTCACTTTTCTCTTCAGACAGTCAACATGGAATGCTTCATTTTTTTTTTGCGAATAACTCTACTGCGACTGACACCAACACAAACTTCGAATCGGGCCTCATCACTCCATTGTATTGCACACCATTGTTGACATGTACATTGTCTATGTTCTTTAGCCCATCTAAGCCGATTTTTCTTTTGCAGTGGAGTTAATAGTGGCTTTTCTGTGGTCTATAAACAAGTTGTGCAACTTTAGGGTTTTTACTTCACTTTTTTTATAAGAAAACTTACCTTGCAAGTGCTAAGTCCCAGTTTGTGGGTCTCTCTATGAGAGCGTCACTCCACAGAGCACTTAATTGTAAATATTGGCACGCCTGTTTTTCACGATTATTATTCTTAATGCTCTTCGGTCGGCATTTGTGATATTACTTTTTTTCAAATATCATGGCTTAATACTAACTGAACCAGTTACTTCATATCTTCTAACAATATTTCTCACACTGTACCGCGATAAGTCTAACAAAGTTGTAATTTCTGAGTTTGATTTGCCAGAATTAAAAAATTTAATTATCAGTAACCGAATTTTCTCACTAATAAGCTTTGCTCTACCCATTTTGATAACCTTAACTACCCAAAACTATATTAAACGTATTCTGACAGCTGTGATTAATAAAAACAATTGTGATGGCTTTTATTTTTCACAGCCACCTATGCGTTATAGACTTATTTTGTATTGAAATATAGGTTGATATAAAGTTGGTGTTTCCTACTATATATTATCAACATATTCATTGTTAATATTTTAATATTATAAGAAAAAAACTAAGATTTCAATAGTGGGGCCAACTGAAGTGGGAAGGGGCACGTACAATAAGTTGACAATCAATCAAAATAAAAAATTTCTAATTTTTTTAGGGCCCTACAGTTCTTTAAAAAGATTTTATTTTCATTTGACAATATTAACTATCAATATCGAGTTCAAAAAATTTTTGGTATCCAAGATTTGTTATAGTATACCATTCAGTTAAAGGTTTCGCTTAAATTCCACATAGGTATCCAAATATCCTTTTAAATCTAAATAAAATAATCCATAAAAATTAGGCAAACAGGTAAACTTATCATAATAGTTCATTGATTTTAAATAAATTAGTGTAAACAATCTAAGTAAATTTAATTAAGCGATTACGTTTAGGTTAAATTAAACTAGTTTCATAGATTCAAGTTTGAGAAATCGGACTTTAATGAAACTAATTAAACTACCTGTCATATAGGTGATTCAATTTTTTAATAAGCCCAATTAAAATTGTAATTGGTTTAATTACATTTACATTACATTTTTTCTCATAGTTTTTTCAGCTGGGAATATCTATGAATTGCCTCTGTAGACGTATTATGTTTTTGTTAATGCTTTGGAGCCAGACTTCATTTAGTCAAGTAGTGTTTCTAGATAGTAAATGGACCGCTGAGATCCTGTTATCCCCAAGAGAAAATTTTTGTATGTTGACATGTGCAGAGGTTACAGCATAAATTTTTTGATAGGAGTTTTGCCGCTAGATGCAAACAATTTTCGTAGCATTTTTTATTCTCTATAATCATCTCTAATTTTAGGTTACTAGTTTGGCCGTCGTAAGCAAAAATGCGATTACTTGTAATTGTGAGATAAGGTTTCGGTATCTGACCAAAAGGATAGAAAAATGAATTCTTCTCAAGAATAGGGCTATCGCTATTTTATATGCTAGTCTTCAATTAGATTAATAAGAAAATTATGTTGCTCTCTTTGTGGAAAAATGTAATGCCTTTGAATCGCCGTATTTTTGACTTATTTATCGATATAGCCACTTCCATCCTCTCATGTTGTCACCTAAAAACTTAATTTGCCCGGAGTATACCTTTAGATCAGTCGCATGATAGTATCGTCCAGTTTCCATGATTTTCCAGCCTCATCGCTGTTATGCCGAAGCGAATCAGCCCTAATGACCGCAATGATTTCAGAATCGGCAATATTGGCGGTCAATCGGCAACACCTCTAATTCTTGATGCAGCCTGTTACGGAACAATTATAAACCGAAAATGATAAGATAAATTGATTATTATTATTATTTCTTTTAAATTTCTCAGCTCGTGTTTGTTGGTGGAAGGCTTACTTTCTTCGTCAAACCGGGGGTTTGCCTTACCCCTTATGTTAGACGTTACGTTACGACCTTTCTAATTTTGTGGGCTGCACTGTATTGCACTGCTGTATGGCCACGCTGTTAATTGGGGCTTTGCCTTTGCGGCATAAAACATCAGAATGGAAAAACCTCAAGTTGCACAGGATTCTCAAACTGTCAACCAGATCGAACATCTCAGCAGTTACGGGTTTCGAGACATCGTAACCGTTTTTTAACTGGTTCGTTGTCGACGAAACCTGCAATACATGAGATAAAGACGTCGTGAGCCTCGAGTCTGATTTCTAAAACATTCTAAAAGCTTCATTTGAAACTGTATACAGAATCCTCATTCCATTACGACCCCTTTATTATACAACCACCCAATATTTTGTATTTTTAGAAACATGGAACACGTAATTGAATAAACTATGTTTTCTCATAAAAAAAACATGGCATTTTCTAGTACTGAGATTATATTTATTTCTACATAGTCTTATGATATTAGACGGAAATATCACTGCTTTGCGAAATAATTATAGTATAAGTTTGGTTTTATTGATGCCAGTGGTTTAAAATGCTGACAGGGACGAAGAACTCTTCAGATCAGTTTTTTAGTTATTTAGGAGACCTACAAAATGAGACCACACCTAAAAATATCCGACTAATAGCAAAAGAGTTATTGCTGAAAGCTAAGGCAAAATACAGCGTTTGGCACTTGTTGGTAATGCGACGGTAATTTCACGCAGATACTTGAAATGTTTCACATCTGTAGGCTTCATACTTCTAAATTACCACAACACCATTGGAGTAGAGTCGTCAAGTGAGTTTTTGAGAATTTCTAGTTGTATACCCCAAAACACCTGTCTTCCGGCCATCACTGCTAATTTATTGAGCAGTGTGTACAGGGTTCATTAAAAGGGCATTTTATAGCATTCTATATATTCTTCGAAGTTGAGTCATTTATTTTAACAGTGAATAGATCTGATCAAAAGAAATGTTTTTTTCTTTTACCATTTTTCTGGTAAAATTAAAGTAACAAAGTTATAGCCCTTTGGAAGTTTGAGTACCGCCGTCTCAATATCATGTGCTCGTGTTTGGCAACAACGGATATAATCCGCCTTACCGGTTCATCGCATCGGAAACAAAAAAGCGAAAGAATTTGGAACGATGTTTGTGTACAGTTTATTATTTTATTCAGTTCAGTTATACATACAGTCAGTGTCAGTGTCGCGTGTGAATAGTGTCTGTTGCGTGGCTCAAACGAAATAAAAAATGGCACATGTTTATGCGGATCGGTTTCCCAATCGAGTGCAACCAACCCCTCGTGCCTTTGTTAATGTAGTACAACGGGCTCGTGAATCAGGTGACTTAAGACCTCACAGGGGACCTCACGATCAAATACAGGTCCGCACTGAAATACTTGTCGGGAGGATACTTTATAAAACAAGGTAAAAAAATTTTTTTATTTTTTTTTATTTTTACACACATATTTTGGTTTATCTTCCTTCTACAATCATTATCTGAAAATTAATGACTCAACTTCAAAGTCACCCTGTATATATATATATATATATATATATATATATATATATATAGAATACTGAAAAACAGTAGACAAATATCAACCAATTGTAGCAAACTGCTCGTCTGAAAAATTAGTCCCTAATACATTATTTAAAGTTTCAACATTGTATCTTGTGCAGTTTTCGGAATTATCCTAATTGTTTATAACAGATTTAATGTGCACCCAACGTACGCTTGACATCTGTCAGTGTCAAGTATGGTGCTATGAAGATCCAGTAAACCAAGAGCCGTCGTAGTGTAGTGGAAAGGAGTAGTGGTTGCACATTCGCAGGAGGGAGGTTCTTTCTTTCTTCTATTAATTTTATTCAAATTTGGTGAAACAAATGCTTGTTCACTTTCTGTGTACTTTTATTGTGATCAGACAGCTTTTCTTACGCAGTAGACAATGTGAGCTTGTAAACAGAAAATTTTTTGATATTACTTTGATGAAATTTGGGAAAACTATATCGGATCATAGCAGTTTTTGAAAACATATATCTTAGGCCCGTACCCTCAGTCGTTCCTAGAATTGTAGGGCGCCTTTGTGGCCTCCTTGATTTCGATAATCTTATCTCTTCTTCCGTAAGGTACATGTATGTCCTGCTTTAGATTTCCAACATGCTGACAGTTCTGGCTACATGTTATGTTGTTGTTCTGACGCTTAAGAAATTACCCTAATTACCATAATTTATTATTTTCTCGCAAATAATGTCGATCAGTCAATAATACTTCGCTAGATTGAACAAATTCGACAACCTGCGGTATCTTCAAAAAATTGTTAGGCTAGGAAAATTAATGCACATGGATATGTTATATTATAATATTATATTTGTATGTATGTAAGTCCAGAAGCTTGCAAGGAAGCTGTTCTCTTGATGAAGGTAGGTAAGTTCAACCAAAACAAATCATTGCATATCCATATTATATACTTATCGCATTATTTTCAGGTGTGATTCATTCTCACAGACTTTATGAGATGGTTCCTCCATGGATGAGAAACATTGTATGGCAAGTGCAATTATTGCATTGTCGATGTCAGAGATGCTTTTTCACAAATTATTGTGGGACTTTGGATTGTGTAGAGTGTCAGGCACAAGTATATATAATGTGTGTATGTGAAGATCATAATTACTATTATTGACTATCGCTATTTCAGGGCGCTCAAAATGCCATGGTCATGTAGGATTACCAAAAATGAAGTGTTACAGAGAGTAAACAAAAAAATAGAGTTGCAGCATAAAGCAAAATCAGAACTTTATGACAATTCCATAATTAATTACGAATGGGAAAATAAAAGAAAATTGTGACTCATCAAGGGAATTACTTTCCTGTTAAACAAACTCCAAACAATTCAAACAACTAGATAAGCGGAAAGACCCATTATTTGAAAATTGTAGTGACCTCGATGTCAGACTGGGTTAAGCACTAATAGGTAGTTTTAAGATAATTTCATTGCATTCATAATTCACTCATCAGTACAGGTAGATAGATGTTGCAAGTATCAAATTAAAACTCCCAACTTTATCATGAACTTAACATGTAAGACTCATTTTAGGCAAAAATGAACTTAACCTAACCTGCCTCTGAGGTACAGAATCTGATTTATATTTACACTGATGGGTATAAATTTTGGATTTAAATCGCTATTAATAATGGAGCCTTCAGCTACTAAGCATACTTCAGTGGCATCATCAAGAACAAGGAGATCAATGCACTGAGCCTCAAAGAACAATATGTTGTATTTATCAAATGTGTTGCACCATATATTAATGTTGTAGAATGTGGTATATAAAGATAAAGTGAGGACAGCTAAATACAGTTTCCTTTCCAATTTGTTCATTGACTTGTAACTTAACTTGTTAACTTAAAAGGGAAAATCTATTAAAACTGTGGCGTAGGAAAGAAAAAGATTTACTGTTTGAGAAAGAAATATCAAAAACTAGTGCTAGTTATCATAGTCACAGTAATACAAAAATATGAAATCTTTAGTTCGAAAGTCTACATTTATCTCTTGAAGTATTGGTAGCTGCAATTTAGTTTGTTTCCTAATTGAATGTCCATATCTAGGGGTGTGGTTTCAGGTCCATTTTAAGATGAAAACTTCAAATGATCGTATATCCTAAATGTTTGATCTTTTGAAACAAAGGGTGGTAAAAAGGTCAAAAAAATAAATCCTTGATTATGAATATCCGTATTTCCACTTAATGAAATTTGGCATACATGTAAACGTGTCAAGAGGCAGGAAATACGATAGGTAACCCAGCTATACGTATTTCTGCTGGTTGCCTCCATCAGGCCCGAAATGAATGCACATATGAAACTACAAAAGTAGATACACATGCCCACACATCCGGCTAAGGGTTTAACCTGAGGAAACGAAGATGGAGAGAAAAAAAAACGACACACGAAGTCCACAACAAGAGCCAACCTACACGTTGTAGTATAAAATGGCTAGAAGATCTAGAATTTTCAAGGAGACATCTAACCACAACCAAGCGGGCGGCTATAGCCACTTGCTGTGGTACTTCAACCGGCCGCGTGGTTGTGGTTAGATGTCTCCTTGAAAATTCTAAGTCTTCTAGTCATTTTATACTACAATGTGTAGGTTGGCTCTTGTTGTGGACTTCGTGTGTAGTTTTTTCCCTCTCCAACCTCCTTTCCTCAGGTTACACACGTATCCGGACGTGTAGTTGCATACGTACATTTATTTCAGGCCTGATGAAGCCCACCAGCAGACATACGTATCGCTCGGGTTACCTATTCTATTTTCTGCTCAAATCCACTTTTCTCCTTTTTGCGGATTTTGCCCATTATTTTCATCTACATCAGCTAGCTGTCGGTTGAGGAAAGCATAGTATCTGTCTACAATAGTGTCGAGGTTACTCGATATACTCATTACATAAAAAATAATATTACTTTTACAAGAAGAAGGACCGTTTGGGAAATTGTATTTGCCCTAGAACCCACCGACTTACGTGGTCGCTAAATCAAGGATTATTCAAGTGTATTCCAAAACTTGCAACTCAAATGCCTTTTAACGATAATTTGTGGATACGAAGTCATACATATGACACAGACGACATTACTACCGACATTCAAGCTGCTTACCTAATATTACTTGGAAGCCCAAATTCAAAAGGATAATACAAAAAATGCGAAGCGAAGGATCATGGTCCACATGCGAGCCATCCCTCTAAATTGGCTGATGACTGGAACCAAATCGTTAAGCTCATGTATTCATCATAATATGTGGTTTCTTTCATTGGCCACTTGTCTAACCTGACACCTGACACTTATCATTTGGCTTTCTTATCGATAGGGCCCTCAGTTTGTCTAGCCAATGAAATGGCATGTATTTAGAATTCTTCTTTAATGTATACGATTGACGAAGGTATTGGTATATTAAGGCCCGATTTTACTAAGCTGGGTCACAAATTCAACCAATGAGAATGAGTCTTTGGACTAATAGATTTATGAATGATGGGTTTCTTGTAAACTGTCTCTGAAACAAGCATGAGATTTATGTAAGATAGGTGCCTAATTCCCATATGAAATTAAGAAATACGTCATAAATCACTTAGTTTTTTTATACTCCAACTACCACGAAGGCCTAAGGCCTAAGCACCCATTGGGTACCGTGGGGCTATAGGGGAATACATGGGAAAGGGGGGAGACGCCACACGGACTCTGGCGAGGGAACACGTGTGCATGCAACATGCACACATTCTGGCTCCGCCTACGAGAACCGCCGGGTGGTACCTCCGCGTTCGACAGTCAGAGACCATCTACCACCTACGGACAATCACAACATCCATAGCCAAGAGAAAAATTTCTCCTGGGACGGGACTCGAACCCGCACAGCGCACGGCGACTGATCAGGAGACCGAAGAGTCTACTACTGCGGCCACCGCTGCTGCCTAAGTTTATCTATAAGAGCTTATTTTCAAATTCGCAGCATAGGCATAAATATGATACAGTATTTATACTGATACGACAGCAATTTAATTGCATTTTATTGAAAATAATAGTGTCTCACTGCTGTTGTACAAAATTCTGCTAAATAAATTCTTTGAACACATGAATAAAATTAAAGAATGCTTATTCTTTGAGTTTTCAGGCTTACATTGCCTATGGCCAGCGAAAAGCTGTTGGAGCACAATAAAAGTACACACAATGTGGAAAAGCATTCATTCCGTCAAACTTTAAAAAAATAGAATAAAAGGAGCTTTGAGGATTCGAACCTCCCTCCTATGATTCTGCAACAGCTACGCCTTTCCACTACGACGCCTCTTGCTTTACTTGATATTTATACCACTATAGAAGTATTTGATACTGACAAATGTCAAGCGGCATCAAATCTATTATAAACAATTAGAATAATCTCAAAAACTATGCAAGATACAATGCTGAAACTTTGAATAATGTATTAGGGACGAAAACCGGGGATTTTACCTAATTTTTCAGACGGTCAGATCGCTACAATTTGTTGATATTTGTCTACTGATTTTTCGTTTTCTAGAGTTTATTTTCCAACATTTCGAACTCGCAGTCGTTATAATCGTACGATATTTCGAAAAAAAGCGTATACCATATTAATACTTTTGGAAAAGAAGGCCCAGGGCATTATATTCCTTCGTAAAGAAACTGGATTTCATGACCTACTTTTTTTACAAAGTCATGCAGTCATTAATAATGTAGCCATTTAGCACATGCATACTAACTAGGCTAAGACAGTTGAAACATAATTGTGTCTTCAGTTTGCGTGCTAACTTTATAAACAGTTCAGTGCATTTCAGTATGCAATATCTTTTTTATAATCTTTAAGGCACATCTGTGACCATGTAAAAATTTCGGCTCTTAATATGTACATATAAGTACGAAGAAATCTTGAGATTTTTTTTTCTTCGCAACAAAAGATGGTAGCACATCCGCTTTGTTTTAAAATTTCTATAGTAATGTATGATTTTCGAATATCGTAGTGCATCTGTTCGATTTCACTCACAAATACGAAATATTTGAACTTGTTTAGATGAAAAAAACGTAACCCTTCGTTTTTCGCATAAAAATAACATTTATCTTTCAGAATTGTTTGTGATTCATATCGGCAAGGTAAACTCGTGTATTTTGCTATAAAATGCCATTTGAACATTGCTCAATAAACTAGTAGTGGTGGCCGAAAAACAGGTGCTTTTGAATAAACAATTAGAAATTCTACTTGACCAATCTACTCTAATTTTGTTGTGGTTATTTAGAAGTACGAAGCCTACGGATTTGAAGAATTTAGAGTATCTGCGTGGAATTAGTGGAAAGTGCGAAAACCTGCATTCTGCCTAGGTGTTCGGCCATAACTTTTTGCTATTAGTCGGATCTTCTTAGATGTAGTCTGATTTTGTAGGTCTGGTAAAAACCTAAAAGTCCTATTTGAAGAGTTTTTCTCTTCTCAACGAACACGTTCTCTCATTCTTTGTTGTCGAATGAAAAGTTTTCTCATAAAAATTGGTGTACCTATTTTATGCGTTCATGTTTTAAATACACCCTTAAACAACTTGCATCAATAAAACCAAACCTTACAATTATTTCGGTAAAATTTGATAACATTTCTAATATTTCGGTTTTATTATTTTGAATTGCGCTGGACGAATCTCAAGCTTACAGGTTACAGGACATGACAATTTCCATAAACCGTTCGAGTGTTAAAGGCAGGTCGTGTGATACGTGTGTGAGGGCTTTAAAAGAAGACTGATTCGGCGACTAAATCCGGCAAAAGCTTCAACAGCAAGATCCACTATGTAAGGCATGAAGATGTGAGTACTAAATGATCCTGGACATAATTAAAAGGTATGGCTCCGGCATTCTCGACAAAAGCTCCTCTATACCACAGGTTTGTCAACATTTCGTCCAAAAAATTGAGTTCGACCTGTGGAAGAGATGATCAAAGTTAGCCATCATAAAGATGTATAAATCATACTCTGCTCAGTTAGCAATGGTGGATCTGGGATATCTGAAGCGTCGTGATTCTTGAAACATTACGTCATGCGAGTCATCTTGATCCATGGTCATCATATAGTATTTGTATTCGTATTCGAGCTGTCATTCAAAATTTCACTGCCTAAATCTACCCCTGTGTGTGAACGTTTGTTCGGTGAGCTCAAAGACGTACGTTTTTTAGTTGTGAGTCCCAGTCTCGAAAACTTTTTCGTTACGTATGAAGTGCCCTTCAATCATATTTGTGAGTGTGAGTGACAACTTTGTACAAAATTGTACAATATCCGGAAGTACGATCAATGGAGCAGGCCAACAGCTCTTGCTAAATTTATTAGAGCGTTTCCAGGAGGAGAATGAAAACAGCGTTCCTTATTGCCCACTTCATGCGTACTGGAGAGAGTAGCAGATGCGCTGAAGATTAGTCTCTTAGCCCATGGTACGGAATCTGTTTACTTAATTACACAGTAGAAACAGTAATTAGTCATACTTTAGTAAAGGTTTTCGCATTGAAACCAAATGTAACAATTTAGTTTTTTTTAGCATACCATGTTAGTTTTCAATGAAATGACTCTGTTGTCTCAACCAACTATTAATGGTATCCCAGGAAAAAAGTCATAAGTTATAGCGATAACAGGCAAAAAAGGAGCAAAAGGTAGAGATTTTTTGAAAAAACTTAAAAGTTACAATATCTCAAAAATCATAAAGCTTGATCTGAAGCCAATCTACCTCCCGTGTCACTCTCGCGTGCTATTTCTGGGGATGTACGCCAATTTTTCAAATCAGGACTATGAAGGGTCTTTGGAAATTACATTGTTCAGTAACAATTTCCAACTCTGATTGATGAAAGAGTATAGTGAAAGGTAATCTTATTACTCTTTTAAAACACACATTTTATCTATTTTTAATATCTTTCTAAATCAGTACAAAGACGATACATTTTTTTTTCGTATAGTATTACTACTAATTTCAAAAATCCAGCACAAATTACGAGATAGATATGATAACAAACAATGCATTTGAAGCACAAGTTATGAGTACACCCTCTAAGAATCTCTAATACTTATTCAACCCTGGCACCCTGGAAAATAGCCCTCGGTGGGCTACACCGTGCGTCGCCGTCGGTGCCAAAACGGAAGACACATCGCTGAGACGAATTAGGGGATGTATTTCATGTTCTGACCGGTCTAAGGCCGGCTCTGTGTAGAATCATTCTTAATTTGTTCTATGGTCAGGGTATATCAATAAATATAGTTATTTAGCCATAATCCTATTTGTGTACAAATAAAACGCTAACTATGGAATAAAACAGACCTGTCCATGTATGTAATAAATGGACAATAATATTTGTGTAATTCCGTCATTTGTGCGTTCTGTTTTTATATTAATCCATCTAACTAAAATACGACCGTCATAAAATCAAAGCATTTGGAAAGCCGGGCACATTCTGCGGTGTTGCCAGGTCAGATACATTGATGGGAGGTACAATTTTGTTGAAAAAAAAGATCTTTAATAAGCATATTATTTGTTTTTAATTCAGAGCCTTTATATGCATATGCATTTTTTTCACACTAATTTGCACCCATTAGGGAATGGAAACATCCTATCCTCACACTGGACTGGGAATTTTGGGATTAGCTGTCAAAGGAACCTGGCACTTTCGGGATCTCAGGGTCAAGTTCAGTTTTGGTGTCAGGTTAAAAAAGACTTGCTATAGGGTTAATGCCGATTCTAAATCATATGTTTGACTATTTAGTTTCCTATATAAAAACGACAATTCGTTTCAATTATACGGTAAAGAAAGTGACGGTGGTATTTTTTCGCATTCAAATCTTTGCCAAAAGCTTGAAAACGGAGGATTAGGTGTTACAAGACAATGTCCACTGCCGGGAACAAATATACTAAGTGACATATAAATCCGAACACCCAGTTTAAATGGTTTTATTTTAATAAAATTTTGTATAAGTACTTAATGAAGCATAATAAGTATATGATAAAAATTTCAAAATGATTGCACTGCTTTAAAGCCCTTTGACCTTTAATAATGTGTGGATACACCCTGATGTGCTACGCATTCTCCAACGCGCCTAGGCATGCTTCTGATCAGGTGGTCAATGTCCTCCTGTGGTATCTCATTCCAGGCAACCACCAACTCCTCTCGAAGTGCTTCTAGAGTCTGAGGAGGACACTGCAAATTGAGCAATCTCCTACCCATCATATCCCACACGTGCTCAATTGGGGATAAGTCGGGAGATCTTGGTGGCCATGGTAACAATGTGACATCATTATGTTGAAAGAAGTCTATTGCAACATGTGGTCGGGCATTATCTTGTTGGAAAGTTGGATCTGCCAGGGTGTCAAGATACGGTAAAAGATGGGGTTCTAGAACTTCGTGGATAAAACGCTGCGCGTTCATGTTACCTCTGATGAAGATTAAAGGTGACCTGGAACCATAAGCTATAGCACCCCAAACCATAACTCCAACAGTGTGATGAACATGTCTTTCAACAAAAAACTGTGGATTCCTCCTTTCACCACGTCGCCTTCTAACCCTGGCACGACCATCGTGCATGCCTAAACAAAATCGAGACTCGTCACTAAAGACAATACTGTTCCATTCCTGATCCCAGAGTGACCGTTGTCTGCACCACTCAAGGCGATTACGTCGGTGTTCTCGAGTTAAAGGGAGGACCCAGTGTGGCCGGTATGAAAACAAGCCAAAGCTTCTCATTCGTCGGTAAACAGTTCGCATGCCAATAGGTCTTCCGTGTTCTGCAAACCATTCATTTGCAATGGACCTGGTAGTGGAGAAACGGTCCCTTAAGGCCAATAATCTTAGGCGGCGATCTTCACGGTCTGTTGTTCTACGGCGGCGTCCAGTGTCCCTTGCTCTTTGCGTACGGCCTTCTCGAAGCCATGCCTGACAACACCTAACCACAGTGTCTACACTTCTTTGCACTCTAACTGCAATTGCCCGAAAAGAAAGTCCAGCTTCCCGAAGTCCCACTATACGGCCCCTATCAAACTCACTAAGTTGACGTACAGGTCTCCGTACTCTAGGCATCGTAACCGATCGTAAAGGATGTCAAGAACCAAAATCCGCGAACGTTGATTCTTTACTGCGGCTGAAATATTCATTTTTACAGCGTTAGTGAATTAAAAAAAAGCAGTATAAAAACCGGAATGTCCAACTGATAAGGCAGAAAAATTTTTCACTTGTTATTTACAGTAAGATAAATACATTCACCAACTTTTATTAAAATAAAACCATTTAAACTGGGTGTTCGGATTTATATGTCACTTAGTATATATTAATTTTATTATTGAAAAAATCAGAAATGTTGCCCATAAGCTCAAAAATGCAAATCCTATACCATGCCTTAGTTGAAACCCATATAATATACATCACAGCCTGGCCTAGATATAGCACACATAAGCCAAGATTATATCCGTCAACCAACCTATATCAGGAAATACTAGACAACTTCATTTCTTACATGCCACCACCTTATACCATAAGCATTTCAATGAAAAAAAATCCCATAGACACGAACATAACACATGATTTCGAATAGGCTCATCTTAAATCCAAAGATCACATAAAATATTCTCCAAAAAAATCATTTAAATTCTTAGCAGAAAATTATATTATGTAGCATCAAGCGAAATAAAAACACTTAAATTTGGAAAAAAATATACATAATTGTACAGAAAACTAGAACTACAAAATTACATGATCAAGCGAACTCACCTATAAGTTCGCTTGATGATCGATGATCCTAATTATGTGTACTTGTGTAGGTCTCGTTCAAGTAAATACTACTTGTAGTACCTACGTAGCTCACCAAACCCACGAGTTCAAGCGCGCACGCAGCGGCACCGCGCCCCTCTATCCTCCACCGCTCTGCCCGCCTATACACACTCATTTTCTTCAAAGCCAAGTTGTTGCAACAATTGGGTTATAGATAGAGAGCGAGGAAGCTATTTACTTCGACGAGACCTTCACATGATTAGGATCGAATATCACTTACGTGTAAGTTGGTTTGATCATGTAATTATGTTCCGGTCTCGTCGTAGTGAATACCAGTAGATGATCAAAGCGAGATGCAACAATATGCTACTAACCCTCTGCAATAGCAAATGATAGGTTGTACACAACTACACAAATTGTGTCAACTAAATGTATACTAAGTGACATATAAAGCCGAACACCCAGTTTAAATGGTTTTATTTTAATAAAAGTTGGTGAATGTATTTATCTTACTGTAAATAACAAGTGAAAAAATTTTCAGCCTTATCAGTTGGACATTCCGGTTTTTATACTGTTTTTTTTAATTCACTAACGCTCTAAAAATGAATATTTCAGCCGCAGTAAAGAATCAAAGTTGGCGGATTTTGGTTCTTGACATCCTTTACGATCGGTTACGATGCCTAGAGTACGGAGACCTGTACGATTTCGTCAACTTAGTGAGTTTGATAGGGGCCGTATAGTGAGACTTCGGGAAGCTGGACTTTCTTTTCGGGCAATTGCAGTTAGAGCGCAAAGAAGTGTAGACACTGTGGTTAGGTGTTGTCAGGCATGGCTTCGAGAAGGCCGTACGCAAAGAGCAAGGGCCACTGGACGCCGTCGTAGAACAACAGACCGTGAAGGTCGCCGCCTAAGAGTATTCGCCTTAAGGGACCGTTTCTCCACTACCAGGTCCATTGCAAATGAATGGTTTGCAGAACACGGAAGACGTATTGGCATGCGAAGTGTTTACCGACGAATGAGAAGTTTTGGCTTGTTTGCCTACCGGCCACACTGGGTCCTCCCTTTAACTCGAGAACACCGACGTAATCGCCTTTAGTGGTGCAGACAACGGTCACTCTGGGATCAGGAATGGAACAGTATTGTCTTTAGTGACGAGTCTCGATTTTGTTTAGGCATGCACGATGGTCGTGCCAGGGTTAGAAGGCGACGTGGTGAAAGGAGGAATCCACAGTTTTTTCTTGGAAGACATGTTCATCACACTGTTGGAGTTATGGTTTGGGGTGCTATAACTTATGGTTCCAGGTCACCTTTAATCTTCATCAGAGGTAACATGAACGCGCAGCGTTATATCCACGAAGTTCTAGAACCCCAATTTTTACCCTAGCAGATCCAACTTTCCAACAAGATAATGCCGGACCACATGTTGCAAGAGTCACAATAGACTTCTTTCAACATAATGATGTCACATTGTTACCATTTCCACCAAGATCTCCCGACTTATCCCCAATTGAGCACGTGTGGGATATGATGAGTAGGAGATTGCTCAATTTGCAACGTCCTCCTCAGACTCTAGAAGCACTTCGAGAGGAGTTGGTGGTTGCCTGGAATGAGATACCACAGGAGGACATTGACCACCTAATCAGAAGCATGCCTAGGCGCGTTGGAGAATGCGTAGAACATCAGGGTGCATCCACACATTATTAAAGGTCAAAGGGCTTTAAAACAGTGCAATCATTTTGAAATTTTTATCATTTACTTATTATGCTTCATTAAGTACTTATACAAAATTTTATTAAAATAAAACCATTTAAACTGGGTGTTCGGATTTATATGTCACTTAGTATACATTTCCATTGTAGCAATTCAAGTGGAGCTTTTAACAACAGGTAATATTAAGAACGTACTTTAGCCGGCCGCAAACCTGAGCCTACATAATTTAGCCGACGCATTTCATTTACTGTGGGCTGTCAATTGTGACACATCTAGATCACTATCTGCTAAGACCGCCTTCATCCATCTGGAACCAGAGGCACCATGATAAAGTTACTTTACAGTGACAAATACATACGTCGACTGCACAGATGTTTGGGCGTAAAATACGTTAAAACTAAAAGTGGTTGCCACATGAGTGGCCTTGAGACTTTCAAAAACTGAGGATAGGGCTAGTAGTGTTGCTGATTTCCTCATCCGAATATCTACTAGCAACCCTTTTCGGTTAGGATGGCCTCAAAATCATTTTATGCCTGCATCGTTAGTAGCATTTTGGGTAAAAGATAGCTGAAACAATTATATCTTAATCTCTTATCACACAGTAAGATGATAAATTTCAAGGTAGAAAAACAGACATGTATTTCTTCCCGACAAAGGTCCTACCGTAATGTAAGCCCGCAATAACATGATGGATTATGATGCTCATTGGAATGACAGCTTTGCAGTGACGACAACCAGGGTAAGCCTCAGAGTTAGTAGGAGCGGCGTCCTGGGTCCCTCCATAAGATCTTTGCGTTACTTCTAGAAGCGAACACATGAACCAAAATCAGGACGGTGACAGGTGTAGCTCCCACTCCGTTTTCACGTCCCTCTGGCGCAAAAGCTCATCTGTATCCATAATACTCCTAAGTTTTATATTTGACGCGAGGACAGCTTTACACAGCTGCCATACCACCCCCGCAACCTGGTCCAGACGTGGAAATCAGAAGCTCTACATTCTATTGATGTAGGATATAGTCGTCGCATTATCAATGGGGTATATTATTCGAGAGAGAGAAAGCGCGAGAAATTATATTCCGTCCTTCGCACCGCGCCCCTTCGCCCTACCTTCCTCCCCTCTGGCCGCCTATAAACATCCATTTCTTGTTCTCGTGCCAAACCGTTAAGACGTCAATCGGCGCGCGTCTTTTCTACCTTTTCAGCAGTGTCGAGGAACCGCTGAACATTTAGAATTAGAGAACAGGACAGAAGGTTGGCCGATAGATGTGCATTGTCGAACGAGATACCGACCGACGGTCGCCTCAAGGTCCCTTTTGTCGCGAAGCAAAATTAGAAAGTGGCGTGCAGGCCTCGTTTTCTGAAGGGGCGTCACCATCAGGTAACTGTCGGCTAATCGATCAGTTTTAGGTGCAAGTTAAATGAATATTAGTATGAATGCCTCACTGGCGCTGCAGACTGTGCCTAACATGACGTTTGGGATAACGTTCTGACACTGTTGCTTGGGATAGCAGCCTGGACCCAGCTTGTGATAGCCAACTCCATACCTAGGACGAACAAAGACGTTTGGGATAACGCTGAAATATTAGACTCGTTTGCTGGGGAAGGCAACGTGGACCTATCTTATGATAGTCAGCTCCACACCAAGGACGAATGAAGATGTTTGGAATACTGACTCAATACTGTGATAGCAAATTTCATCCGGTTTGTGATAAGCGTGGAACAGGACTGTAAGTTTGAACATGGCAGGTTAGGAAGTCGTTAAGATGTATTTTTTCCTTATTACCAGATAGAGATTAGGTATCTTATGCGAGGTTAGCGTTACATTTTGCTTGTGATGGCAAATTCCATCTGGTTTGTGATAACCTTGGAACAGCATAATAAGATTGCACAAGACAGTTTAGGAAACCGCCGAAGTACCATTTTTCATTAAAGCAAATAGAGATTAGGTTCATCTATGCGAGACTAGCGTTACATTTTGTTTGAGATAGCAAATTCCATCTGGTTTGTGATAGCAATGTAGCAATGTAGCATTTTTCATTCATAACAGATAAAAAATGGGTACATCTATGTGAGACTAGCGGTACATTTTGATAGGGATATCAGATTCCATCAGGTTTGTGATAGCAATGTAGGAATATAAAATGTTTAATTTATAACAAATAGAAATTGGGTACATCTATGTGGGACTAGCGGTACATTTTGCTTGCTAGGAAGAAGCCCAAGTACCATTTTGTATTAATGAACGACATAGATTAGGTATATCTATGGCGACTGGTTCAGCACTTTGCCATAGCTGAACCTCATTAGTCCATATATGACCTACCGACCTTCGACAGTCTCTCAATTCCTTAGCTACGGTGCTATCAGTAATAAATCAGCACCTATCCAACTTTTTCTTGCCCCCAAGTCTGATGGGTCAATACGTTTGATTCCTTACCTCAAGTAACTTTGTCTGATTATAGGGATAGAACACTTAAGTCTAGGCTATTGAACTGGGATCAGACTTCTCCGTAGAGATACTTTTTTAACAAATCTGGATTTGGAATATGCAAAGATTTTGGTACCGGTTAGGGATAGTCATAGAATATATTTCAGATCCATAGTCAGGGGACAGCTCCTCCAATATAACGCTGTACCGTTTAGAAAAAATTGAGCACTTTCAGGCTAAGTATTAAATTGTCACACAAAGAAAGTAACTTTACTTGAGCGGACGATGCAGACATTACCAAACCTAGTAATGCCAATAATGGACAGCAGCGAAGACAGAGTCCGAAACTTTGCGGTGAACATCGAGATCTTGGTGTGAGCTTGTCTTTCATTTCGTTACAGCCGACTATTGAAATTTCCTGCCTAGAGAGAAATCTTACTTCCCTCGCGTCAAATATAAAATCTAGGAGTAATACTGGTACAGATGAGCTTTTGCGTCAGTGGGACGTGGAAACGGGGTGCGAGCTACACCTGTCACCGTCCTGATTTTGGTTCAAGTATTTGGTGTTTCTGAAATTTCACTTCTAGAAGTAACTCAAGGATCTGATCGAGACACCCAGGACGCCGCTCCGAATTCTGAAGCTTACCCCGGTTATCGTCACTGGAAAGCTGACATTCCAATCAGCATCGATAATCTATCATGTATTGTGGGCTTAGATTACGGTAGGACCTTTGTCGGGAAGGAATACATGTCTGGTTTTCTACCTTGAAATTTCTTACCTTACAGTGTGATAAGAGATTAAGATTTTTGAAGGGCATTACAGGCTGAGGCCATCTCATATGAAATATAGATACTATACTGTAGTTGTTCTCAACCAACCAAAGGGGTTGCTGGTAAGCTCGGTAGATATTTGGATGAGGAAAACATCAAAACTGATAGCTCTAACCTCAGGTCAAAGTGTGCAAACTAATTGAAACAGACAACATCCGGATTGGGTTGAATAATATTGAATTGGGATTTCTCAGTATTTGAAAGTCTCGGGGTCACTCATGTGGCAACCACTTTTAGTTTTACCGTATTTTACGCCCAAATATCTGTGCAGTCAAAGTATTAATTTGTCACTGTACAGTAATTTTATTATGGTGCATCTGCTCCCAGATGGATGAAGTTGGTTTTAGCAGAGAGTGTCGTAATTGACAGCCCACAGTACATGAAATGCGTCTACCTCTCCGCCTGCTAAATTATTGTAGTCTTAGGCTCGCGGCGGGCTGGAGTACGTTTTCTGAGATATGTCACAAATCTCTTATGCCAAACATTGGCTTTGCTGAAGCGACATTTGAGGTGAACCAAGTCTCCACACTTTAAACATAACCATGTTATTACGTTATTTGCTTATTACCATGTAATGGATGGTAATTTTTGAACCAGGTACATCATATTACCTGTTGCTAAAAGCCCTAACTTGAGTTGTTACAACGGAAATGTACATTTAGTTGACACATACATTGCGTACAATTTGTGTAGTTGTGTAGAACCTATCGTTTACTATTGCAGAGCATAGTATGTTGTTGCAACTAGCTTTGAACATCTACGATATGTATTCTAAATATTTACTTCGACGAGGACGGAACATAATTACATGATCAAACGAACTTACCTGTAAGTGTTGTTCGATCATAATTATGTGACGTCCTCGTCGAAGTAAATAGCTTCTTCGCTCCCTATGTATGACCCAATTGTTGCAACAACATGGCTTTCAAGAAAATGAATGTTTATATCCGGCCAGGGGGAGGAAGGTAGCGCGAAGTGGCGTGGCGCTGCTTTACTTCGCTGCGTGCGCGCTTTGAAACCGTGGGGGTTTGGTACAACTACGAGGGTACTACGATATTTATTCTAAATATATGCTTCGAGGATTTCACATAATTAAGATCGAACATCACTTACAGGTAAGTTCGTTTATCATGTAATTATACAACTAAAAATTAGATAATTCAATGCTACTGACCGTATCTGCCAATTTATTGGAGCACCAGCCGAGGTAGTCCTTAAGTTATGTTATGTTAGTGGCATAGTAGCGTTAAAATTCCCTTCAGAATTTTACAGGTGAAGAACCTTAACTCGTTAGTGTATAGTCTACTGTAACGAAATGAAAAACAAGCTAACACCAAGATCCCGATGCTTACCGCAAAGTTTCGGTACAGCATTGCATTGGAAGAGCTGTCCCTTGAATATGAATCTGAAATATATTTTATACCTTCAGTGATTTTTTCATATTTATTTGCCCATTTTTTGTATTTTGGCGAATAAATATTATTATTATTATAAGAAATATTATTCTTAGCCATGAATCAGTCCTCGACAAACTAGTTGTACTAGCCCCCTCTCTGCAAAGTTGACAATAGAACGCTAACGAGAATTGGAGCTTTAAACATTACTTATGTTCATCTTTTTATTAAGAAGTTAGTTCATATTTGGTCCAAATTTAACGAAAGAGTCTGCCGGGGTTATGACGTAACGAATCTATATATTGTCAAAAAATCGGTATAATGATAACTTGTGCACTAACTAGCCGCTAGTCCAAACCCAACCTACTACAAGTGAGCAGAAGTGAATGTCCTAGTTCAAAGGTGACATTTTTCAAGAACACTTACATAATGTCAAAAAACCTACATAAAGTCACGAAAAACGACATAATGACACTATTACAGTTACATAATACGGGTGCTGACAAGGTTTTGCGGTCCCAATTTAAATTCCGGAGAACTTCGTAGACTTATGGGGAAATGAGCGACTCGACGATTATGTATCGAAATGATATAACGCGACCTGCTTATTTTTGTAGAAACTAGCATTCAGGCAGTAGCTGTCGGTCAATATATCTACTGTAAAATATTAGACCTGGCAATACCGCTAGTTGCAGCTAGCTATGAATTTTGCTTCGAGTAATTAAATGCGCTCATTTCGGATCTTTCTGCTACTGAAAAACGCATTTTCATCGATTCTCACGACACTTTTTATACATGGGATTACGTGTAGTGATATGTATTCTGTTCAACGTCCCTAATGGAATGCATCGACAACAAAAGTAATTTGAAATTTGAGTAAATTACGCGACCCGTGGTGAAATGAAATCTCAACTGAAGTAATTATTCTGAGTGGAATATTGAATAATATGGCTGATTTTTTACATGGTGGGATTTCCTCTGTTCTCCTCCAAATCAATGCGTGAGTTCCAACCTGCAATTCACTGATTTTGTTCAGGTTTAAGCATCCACTGACTATTCAAAATACTATGAATGTGAATGGTGCTTATGTATTTATACACATCCGAATTTTCTGCTTGATAAATTTGGCTTTTGATATTAAGCGGCTAATCACAAATTGAATCATTACCAGCAGTTGCACATGTATAATACATTGAACAATAAGACCATCTTGGTTTAACGTGCCTAAATGTAAAAGCAATCAAACGGAATCGTTCAGCAACCCTCTAGTGCATAACTCATTAGACTACTCGAAAACACTTCTAGCCGCGCTTCGCACTTTGATCCAAATTAAATTGTGAGTATCTGACTAACTTAAATTATTTCATTACAAAACTTCGATGAATATTATTTTTGGAATATCTATATATAAATTATTCAATTAGTCAAACTACCTAAACTGAGTCTTCTTCCACTTCAACCAATTTCCTATTTTCTTTACTCTATTGCTTTCTACTTTTCTTTCCTCCCTTCCCTTTCTCATTAAGCCTGACTAGCGTCTGCGCACCCACACCTGACCAACGAATTCAGACTACGTGAAAGGAGCCACCCAAGGATTTGTTTGTTAAGTAATTCTCATAGTTTAGCAAGGATGAAAGTGCATTGTATAAGTGCACTTGACATAAGTTAATTTTTTGACAGTTCTGTCATTGAATTTATACTTTTAGTGTTAGTTCTTGAAACTGTGAGTGTTTGCAGATACTTGTGGGGCTAGATGGTTGCAAGACATGTCACATCTTACATAAGTTGCACAAGCCTAATAAAGATAGATGTCTCCACCGGTAAGTATTATTATTGTTTTGATACAATGTTGTTACTTTGGTAGGCATTGGTAGTCAAATGACTCAAATGTATCCACTAAAACTGTGCAATTTAGGCGACAGACAATGCAATGTAAACATACTGACTTGGTTCCTTCTAATCTATGCGAATTCCTTGTGAATGACAAACTAGCAGACCGACGAGTCTTTTAACTAAAAACAAAGGTACACCGGACTGCCTTGACAAACAACGACGTAACAAGAAACAAACTTGGACCTGTGACCAGATGTCTGTAAGATGCAGTAGACTCTATCTATGGTATAATTCAAATTTCTCGGGAAGCAAATTAATGCTTTAAGCTCTTGATACAGAAATAAGTATTATCGGTCATAGTGGTCATGGGCTATTGACTCATTTGCATAATAAGTCTATACGGTTTATAATAATAATAATAATAATAATAATATTTATTTACTCTAAAATACAGGGAACATGAAACGAGTAAATAAATATAAATATAATATATCCATAGGAGGACAACGTCTGTGCATGGATCATATGTATGTTGAATTGCAAAATATAATAAAATAGAGAGAAAAAAGAAATTATTGGTAAGAATGGTAGAGCATTTATTGTGTAATATTTGAGATTATTTTATTAATTTGATTTCTCCCAATCGTGTTAATAAATTTTTTTAATTTTTTTTTGAAGCCTAATGTATTGCGTAATTGTTTTAAATTATTTGGTAAATGTTCGTACAATTTTGGAGCTATATACAGGTGACATCGTTTCATTAGGGATTTGTTTGGTTTAGGAACATTTTTTGCGCTTAATTTATATCTGGTTTTGTGATTATGTTTAATTATGTCGTGTTCACTAATAGTTTTGTGATAATGAGTGATGGTATCTAAGAAGTAAAGTTGTTTAGTATCATATACTTGTGCATCATTATATAAGTCATTAGTTGGGTATAATTTTGATTTGCCTAACATTGATTTTAAAATTCTTCTTTGAAGTACATCTAAATCGTTAAAGTATGTCGTGCATGCAGCACCCCACACTACTATACCATATGTTATGTGTGGCTCGACTAAAGCTTGATATATTATTCGTAGATAATATTCAGTTAATATACCGGTTAGAAATTTTATTTTATATGCTATGAATATAATTTTCTTTAGTATATGAGAAATATGTACATCCCATCTCAAGTGGGGATCTAGATAAATTCCTAAATATTTTGTATCATTAACTCTATTGATTTTTATATTTTTATCATTTACCTTAAACCGAAGGTGGTTATATACTAAGTGACATATAAATCCGAACACCCAGTTTAAATGGTTTTATTTTAATAAAAGTTGGTGAATGTATTTATCTTACTGTAAATAACAAGTGAAAAAATTTTCAGCCTTATCAGTTGGACATTCCGGTTTTTATACTGCTCTTTTTTAATTCACTAACGCTATAAAAATGAATATTTCTCCGCAGTAAAGAATCAACGTTGGCGGATTTTGGTTCTTGACATCCTTTACGATCGATTACGATGCCTAGAGTACGGAGACCTGTACGATTTCGTCAACTTAGTGAGTTTGATAGGGGCCGTATAGTGGGACTTCGGGAAGCTGGACTTTCTTTTCGAGCAATTGCAGTTAGAGTGCAAAGAAGGGTAGACACTGTGGTTAGGTGTTGTCAGGCATGGCTTTGAGAAGGCCGAACGCAAAGTGCAAGGGGCACTGGACGCCGCCGTAGAACAACAGACCGTGAAGATCGCCGCCTAAGATTATTGGCCTTAAGGGACCGTTTCTCCACTACCAGGTCCATCGCAAATGAATGGTTTGCAGAACACGGAAGATTTATTGGCATGCGAAGTGTTTACCGACGAATGAGAAGTTTTGGCTTGTTTTCATACCAGCCACACTGGGTCCTCCCTTTAACTCGAGAACACCGACGTAATCGCCTTGAGTGGTGCAGACAACGGTCACTCTGGGATCAGGAATGGAACAGTCTTTAGTGACGAGTCTCGATTTTGTTTAGGCATGCACGATGGTCGTGGCAGGGTTAGAAGGCGACGTGGTGAAAGGAGGAATCCACAGTTTTTTGTTGAAAGACATGTTCATCACACTGTTGGAGTTATGGTTTGGGGTGCTATAGCTTATGGTTCCAGGTCACCTTTAATCTTCATCAGAGGTAACATGAACGCGCAGCGTTATATCCACGAAGTTCTAGAACCCCAACTTTTACCCTATCTTGACACCCTGGCAGATCCAACTTTCCAACAAGATAATACCCGACCACATGTTGCAAGAGTCACAACAGCCTTCTTTCAACATAATGATGTCACATTGTTACCATGGCCACCAAGATCTCCCGACTTATCCCCAATTGAGCACGTGTGGGATATGATGGGTAGGAGATTGCTCAATTTGCAACGTCCTCCTCAGACTCTAGAAGCACTTCGAGAGGAGTTGGTGGTTGCCTGGAATGAGATACCACAGGAGGACATTGACCACCTGATCAGAAGCATGCCTAGGCGCGTACGAGAATGCGTAGCACATCAGGGTGCATCCACACATTATTAAAGGTCAAAGGGCTTTAAAGCAGTGCAATCATTTTGAAATTTTTATCATTTACTTATTATGCTTCATTAAGTACTTATACAAAATTTTATTAAAATAAAACCATTTAAACTGGGTGTTCGGATTTATATGTCACTTAGTATATTTTGGTAGATGATTAGATAGTGATGAAAATGGTAAAAAATGAGTTTTAGTAAAGTTAATTGTTAATTTTCGGTTATTAAACCACTGAATAATTTTGCAAAAGTCATTTTGGATAATATCTTTTAAGTCGTTCCAATCCTTACCTTTATAGAGTATAGCAGTATCGTCTGCAAAACTGACTATTTTACCAGTACTGTTAATTTTAAATATATCTTTTAAATAAATATTGAATAACAGAGGACCCAAAATTGTACCTTGTGGAACACCACATTTAACAAACATTTCTTTACTATACGAGCTTAATAATTTTACTGATTGCGGTCTATTCGATAAATAATTTTCCATTAAAGTATACATCTTTCCACGAAAACCTATTCTTTCTAAGATTTCCAAAAGTATATTGTGGTTAACTGTGTCAAACGCTTTTTGTAAGTCCACAAATACGCATATCGATGGTACTTTTCCATCTATATTTTGGGTTATTTCATCTACTATACTTAATACCCCATCTGTTGTAGATTTGCCCGCTATAAAACCATATTGATTTGAATTTAGAATTTTGAATTTATTAAGAAAATTAATCATTTTATTAAGGAGTAAATTCTCAAAAACTTTAACTAAACTTGATATAAGTGAAATAGGTCGATAGTTAGTGACGTCCATATTATCATTAGATTTATAGATAGGTATGATGATTGCTGTCTTGAAAGCTGATGGAAATACTCCAGATTGGAAGGATTTGTTAATGATATAAGCAAGTGGTTCTGTTATTTGTTTGGCCAGTATCTTTAGATGTTCAGCTCTAATTTCGTCAACTCCAGGGCTTTTTTTATTTTTTAGAGTCATAATGGCATTGAAAACATCCTGATAGTCTACTTCAGTTAATACAAATGAATTATTCAGTCTTGTTTCATGCAGCATTTTGTTTGATATTATTTGCTAAGTTTCCTCCTATATTCGTGAAAAATTCTTTGAACTCGTCACATATTTGCTGAATATTGTCTGTTTTCTGTCCTTTTTTGTTTTTATTTCATTAATATTGTTTTTTGAATAGGATGACTTATTGAATATATCATTGACAGTGGACCATAGGTGTCTAGAGTCATGTGAATTATTATTCAATTGTTTTATATAGTAATTTTTTTTTGCTTTTCTCAAAAGTTCTATAAATTTGTTTTTATACTGATTATAATGATCTATATTTTCTTTCGTGGGTAAATATTTCATGATTTTATACAGTCTTTCTTTTTCGTTTGCAGATTTTATTAGTCCTTTGGTCATCCAATCATTTCTGCTTTTTTCCTTGTGACTTATTTTAACCTTATTAGTACTAACTTCAATTACTTTTTGAATTTTGTATATTAATAAATTTGTAGCTTCGTCTAAAGAATTTGTTAAAAAAATTTCGTCCCACGATTCCGTTTGTGCGTTAAATATTAATTTTGAGTTGTCAGTGAAATATTTGTATTCAAGGTTTCTTTCATTTTTTGCCCTTGGGCAGTTCTGGTTTTTATTTTGTGAAGATATCAATAATACAGTGGAATAATGATCTGTAATATCGGTTTCATAGATAATAGGCATGTAAGAAAAAATATTGGAAATATCCTTTATAAAGCAGTGATCAATGCAGGTTTTACTGGTGGGTCGTGTTACTTTATTTATGTATGATAAAAAACCATTACTTGATAAAATGTTTAAATATTCTTTCACCATAGAATTTTCCTCTAAAATGTTTATATTGATGTCGCCTATAAATATTTGATTATGAAGGTGATTGTTTTCATTGTTTTTTAATAGTTCATCTATGTCTCTTATAAATGTATGAGGATCTGAAGATGGTGGTCGGTAAACACAAGTAATTTTGACTCTACGATTTTCAATTTGCATTGTTAGATTGATACCTTTTAGTTCATTGTTGATTGTAAATATGGTATGGTTATAAGGCATATTGTTTCGTACATACACCATCACTCTATCGTTTTGATTATGGTTACCAAAATTATACAATGTATCGTACCCTTCTAAATGAAACAGAGTCACATCGCCCACTTGCCATGTTTCGGATAGAATGATTATATCTATATCACTTTGTATTTTTTTCAAAATTAATTTAAAGTAGTCAAAGTTATGTTTTATACTTCTGATGTTCATATGATAAATTCTAACAGATATTTCAGGATTTTGTAAAAAAGAATCTAGCTCGCTAGTATCATGAGCAGTATTAGTACTAATACGTTGAATTTGGAAGTTATTTACATAGTCGTGTGTCATAAATGATGCAATAATCTAAAATTTTGGCTAAAATTTCTTCTTTCTTAAAAAAGGATTTTCAAGTTATACTGCTGTTGATAATATAGAAAAGTTGGACATTTTTTATCTAATGGTGAGTGGTTGGTACTATAATTTTTGTTATATCTATAGTTTGAAAATTTGCAATTACAACATACAACCGGTTCATGCTTACAACAGTCAGTATCGTGTACATCCTCTTTGCTGCAGTTGGTACAGGTCTTGTTATTGCGGCATTTTTTCTCGGTGTGATTGAAGCGAAGACACTTCTTGCATTGCGTTATTTCGTTATTATCATACACTGGTAAACATTGCCATCCAAGAAGAATTTTTCCATTGTTATCTTCAAATATTGCCCTGAATAATTTGCCAGAAATGTCTGCAAATAATGTGTAACATTTTTTCGATGGGAGATACTTTACATATTTGATTTTGATGTCATCTTTTTCAATAAAATGATTTTGTTGGATAAGATCTAATTCTATGTCTTCTTAATGTGGTTTCTCCGTGCATCTATAATTGACAATTTTGATCTTCGGTCTAAACATTGTAGGTTCTGTGATTTTGTATTCATCTCCTAATTTCTTTTCGAATGCAGTTTTGAGTGTGTTGTGGTGTTCCTCAGCCAGTTTATATACGTTTGCCGCCCAGCGATATTAATTAAAATGATCTAGTTTTTTGAAACTTCTCGTGATAAAGGTGAGTTCTTTAACTAGTATTTTTAGTAGACTTAGTTATAATATATTATAATACACGGAATTTTTCAATAAAATATATATTTTTTAGTTAATCAAATTATAAAGTATAAAGTATGAAATATGTGTGTGTGTGTGTGTGTGTTATATTTTGGTGAGAGACTCTCGTTTCTTCTTGATGTTCCTATATTTATAAACCCTTTTCCATATTTCATAGAAACATACCGTTGACTGGAATCTGTACGATACCACGAGAGGCATGGAAACATGGGTGATGATGTTCCATGCTAGCACTCCATAGAAGTCCATCTGATTCGGATGAGACACCGACCTATTATTTTTCAATCTGTTCACAACCTAAAAGAGGAAACACATCATTTTCCTGTAACTTATATGGTTATTTATCTCGATGATTCTTAACATGACGGTTTCGTCCATCCGACCAAGAAGACAGCTGTCCCGTGCTTGTTGGCTGCTCATCAGCGTCTTTGGACGAACAAACGAAAGCATCGCAACTATCATCTATGCCGGAGGTACGGTCTAACGACATAAGACAACGCAAAGCGCCGTCCATCTCACCAGAATCGACCACTGCGGAAAGCGCATCGTTTCTATTAGTTGGAACTCTTAGACATCTCAGCACGCGTTTAACAGTTTAGTTACCACGTGTCTGACGATTCTGGCTGTAAAGTAGATGTGGTCTACTTGCCATTGAATAAACTAAACTGTTTAGCAGCTATGCGTTTTCAGCAGTGGTTGATTCTGGTGTGATAGATGATTCTTGTTTAAACCTATTCAATTTTCTACTGTTTTCTGAACTGTCAGAGTGCATTTCCATTACAACAAATTTTCTCAACAACAGCCGCGCTATATGCCTGTACTTGCGCCAGAAAGTAGATGCAATGGAAACGGTGTGCAGGATGTAAAACCATTATTAAGAAGATTTGAAGGCACATGTTGCAGCGCATACTTACCCATAACGCAATGTTTACCACCAAGAGAAATGTAACTAGTTGCCTGCCCGGTTTTTTACGCACTTGCTGCTCTGTTTTACATCTTCTTCCCCAGGCATCTAAGATCAACACTGTTTGACAAGAGCTTTGCACAAGTGCGGACAACGGCGTTATTATCCTGGAAACATATTTTATACAGTTGCTAATTGAGTACCCGATCATCTCAAAAACATTCCAACAACTTTTTTTTGAAAAATGATTAAAATAGAAGTTCTTTGATAGCTTGAAATATGGTCCCGGTGACGCCTTATACAGGTCATTTAAAGCTCAACATTTCGATCAAAATGGGCATACAGTGCACATTCTTGGAAAGAAAGACTATTACCTCATAATGCCTCCAGTCCCTTGAGTTCCCATTAGGAAACCTCCGATGATTTGAAACAAGAAATACATGTAGACGCCCCACTGCGTTACGAGAAGCAGCAAGTGTTCTAGTTCCAAATCATTTTTCTTCTTGCAAAATTCAACGTCTCTAAGGGCAGCAATGCAAAACATTACCGCTATAGTACCAGCTACAAATAAAAATGCTTCCCATACATTCACCTACAAACAGATTTAAAAAAAAAGACAGCGTCAAGCAGATCGAGTTTATACAGGGTGACTTTGAAGTTGAGTCATTAATTTTCAGATAATGATTGTAGAAGGAAGATAAACCAAAATATGTGTGTAAAAATAAAAAAAAAATCAAAAAAAAATGTATACCTTGTTTTATAAAGTATCCTCCCGACAAGTATTTCAGTGCGGACCTGTATTTGATCGTGCGGTCTTGGAGCACTGGCATGCTCTCCCATGTGAGGTCTTAAGTCACCTGATTCACGAGCCCTTTGTACTACATTAACAAAGGCACGAGGGGTTGGTTGCACTCGATTGAGAAACCGATTCGCACAAATCCGTGATGCCGCGGCAGCATTTTGTAAAGACTCCCCCTCCGTAAATAAGAATCATGTCCACAAGTTGAGCATTTTCGTAAACATGTGCCATTTTTTATTTCGTTTGAGATACGCAACAAACACCACTATTCACTCACGCGTTACCGAATGACGAAAAACATCGTGATAAACATTTCAAATTCTTTCGCTTTTTTGTTTCCGATGCGATTAACCGATATATCCGTTGTTGCCAAACACGAGCACATAATATTATTATTGAGACAGGGCGGTACTCAAACTTCTAAAGGGCTATAACTTTGTTACTTTAATTTTACCAGAAAAGTGTTAAAGGAAAAAAACATTTCTGTTGATCAGATCTACTCACTGTTAAAATAAATGACTCAACTTCGAAGTCACCCTGTATATTAAATAGGTGCTTTGTTCTAAATTGATGTTTTATAAAGTGGACTACCAACCGAACTATTAAACACTCCAACTAAAACGTCCAACTAATCCAATTATATTTAACATACGAAAAACAACAATTTTCAAGAGGTTGATGATTTCTCAAATTTGATGATGCTTATTTAGTTAAATGTAATAAGCTGTTCAATTTAGGATAGATTTTCAATGGACTTCATAACGCTGTTCCGAAATTATCTTACAATGACTTGGCGCCAAGTTGTTGAAATCAATTTAACTTTCCTTATGGAGGTCCCTCCATGCTTGAGTTTTTGTACGCTCCTTGCTATATATAAAAGAAACCGAGCGCAACTTTTTAGACGTTTTTTCCGTTTTCTGAAGCCAATTTCGAACTAACAAACGCCTTCCTACTTATCGCCATCAAACGCATCCCGGCATTACCCTCCAGTGGTGCACCATACTAGTTTCTCACAGAGTTTTCCATTTTCATATAGCAATGGATCTTTATCCTTGGACCACTACTAAATCTCTACTACAATACAAACATTTCTGCATGCGACGTGCACATTTTTGTGGTCAAATGTGCGGTAGTACCACCTTGGTCGACGTAAGAGCATCTATCATTATACAACAAAATGAATATATTTTTCTATACCGTGAAGGCCGCCTAGGTGGAAACCGAATCGCTGATTCACCGCAACTACTATGAGGAGCCTAGCAGTATACAGTATATTCAGATAAGAGATAGACCGGATGTAAACAAAAGGTTCGGGTGATTTTCACGCTAACGCCGCCGTCTCGACGTAAAACAGGAGCCCTCATTGGTCAATTCGCAATTAAATGCCTATGCCGAGCGGCAGAGCAGTCGTATCAAGGTAGAGTCACATTCAGGTTCAGACGTGTTACGTATGTCGTGTGCATCATTGCAATTTGATATTTCTTTGGACGTTTTCGTTTGTTATCTTATTAAGTTGTTGAGTTTGTCGTTGTTATTGTTATACCTTGTTATTGATTGTTATTGTTATCAACTGCTTGCGCAAAATGCCCAGTAGTACAGATACTGCCGATGAAGTTGTAAACTCCTGTAGTCCACCTAGGAAACGCTCTAAAAAAAGACACCTGAGTGCAGAAATGAAAGAGGTCATTTTGAATATATATAAGATCGAGCGCGAGGAGAACGAGGCATCAACCATCAAAGAAATTGTTGTGAAGGTTTCTCACAAAGTTGGGGTGTGTCGCGCATCAGTGTTTAATGTGTTAAGACAATACAAAAAAAAATCACACCTTTTCTGAGCCAATGACCAGTAAACATCGCAAAAGTATTGTTAAATCATTGGATGAAGCTGATAAGCATGCGATTAGGAGGAAAGTACATGAATTCTTCTTTAGGAATGAAATACCTATTATAGATAAAGTACTGCAGGAGGTAAATGGAGATACAACGTTGCCAAATTTCAAACGATCAACTTTCCATGCGTTACTGAAGCATTTGAATTTCAAATGGAAAAAACGGGGTCATAATAGTTTACTACTGGATAGAGAAGAAATTGTGCTATGGAGGAGGGATTATTTAACAAAAATTGGGAAATATAGAAATCAAAACAGGAAGATTTATTACCCTGATGAAACGTGGGTAAACGCAGGACACACTACAAGTAAAGAATGGGTTGATGATTCTGTAACTTCATCCAGGAGGGCCTTTCTAGATCGACTGTCCACCGGATTAAAAAATCCAGCAGGTAAATACGAGTAATAGACAACAATCGGATGTTTTTCAAACCTTGGGAACAAGGTTCTAAACATTAATTCCAGGGGGCAGATAAAACATATTACAAGTAACAAAACTTTTATAACTTTCGATAAAATGCGTGGATGTTTTATTGTCATTTTCATTTGTTAGAACTTTTTTAAGCCATGTTTTTATGTGTTTTCAATATTTCAATAATTTTTTAATATAATCTTAAAATATGTCGAATATTATAAACTTAAAAAAACTTACTAAGTTTTATATTGTGTACCGTTCCTAATATTTCTAATCATATAAAGTTATAATTTGTTAATATTAATATTTGCGCGTATTTCAGGTTCCTGATCATTCATTCTTTAAAGGTTTATAACTTTAAATTAAATTGTGAAGCGCTGAGTAATCATACGACGTTCAATATTCTTTCTTTCAATATGACTAAATAATCCCAATTATAGCAATCTGATACTCATGTCTCAATGTTTTTTCGCTGAATGTGATGAAAACATTTGAAAAAGGTTCGCTTATTGAAATAAATCTACACCAGTTAGTACTTCTATTTCCAGGTGAAGGGAAAAGGCTCATTATCTGCCATATTGGCAGTGAGGATGGATTTGTTGTTGACGGTCTGTGGTGCTTTGAGTCTAAGAAAACTGGAGATTACCACGAGGAAATGAATGGCAAATCGTTTGAACAGTGGTTTTCAAAAATTTTACCGAACTTAGAGGAAAACGCAGTAATTGTGTTGGATAATGCGCCTTATCACTCTCAAAGAATGGAGAAGGTCCCAACAACGGCTTCAAGGAAAGTTGATGTTCAAAATTGGCTCCGCTCGAAAAATATCAACTTTGAGGAAGCAATGCTGAAAGTACAATTATTAAGAATTGTCAAGGATCACAAGGCGTAATATCAAAAATACGCCATTGACGAAATGGCAGCAAGTCAAAATAAAACTGTGCTCCGTTTACCTCCATACCATTTCGAGCTCAATCCCATTGAGCTCATATGGGCAGAGGTTAAAAATTATATAGCTAAGCACAATACAACTTTTAAATTTTGTGACCTCAAAGGACTTTTCAAAGAAGCACTAGAATTAATAACAGCGCAAAAATGGGAAAACTGTATTCAGCACGTGAAAGACAAAGTTGAAAAGAGAATGTGGGAACTGGACAATATTTTAGAGGAACAAGTCGAGCCATTCATTATTGACGTTGGTGCTTCAGGCAGTAGCGATGATGAAAGCTCATCAAGCTCATCTTTCCAATAAAAGATGTCGTTCATCAAATTCGGTAAGTTATAAGTAATTATAAAGCTACTGTATTTTTTAATTAATTATTGACATTTTTGAACCCATTTTGGCAAAACCTATTCAAGAATCTACTTTCTGAAAATGTTCAACCATGCACATTTTTTTACGTTTTGAACGTTTTAATTTGGTTACATATTTACCTAGAAATCAAAAAATATACTAATCAATATTCTAAAAGCAATTTTAAGAGATATACGATTATTTTTAATTTAGGCTAATTTGAACGCCATTTTGAGATTATATTCGACTGTATTTCACCAAACATCAGGCGGCATCCGAAGCTGGAAATCGAAGCGAAAATTTTGAAACCCTTATGTATATTTACATCATTATATATTTCTTACCCCACCCCCACATGATCCTATATCCATATATACATCGTATACACATCGAATTGTGCTAATTTACTACAAAGTTACGCAAAGCAGCATCTACTATCTATAATATGTACTGCGTGACTCTTAATACGTCCCTGCCGAATGTTACAGCGTTCGATGATCACGTGGTCTTGTTTATGTCCGGTCTATCTCTTATCTGAATATATTGTAGTACAATGCTTGACCTGCCTTCGCAGGCAAATTGTTCCTCAATTTCGACACACCAGAAACAAAAAGGCAGTCGAACTGGCCAGTTCTGGATGTACGGAGTTCGACAGCGTTAGGGCGGGTTGCAGAGCCCTGGTGGGTCCGTCTGGTAGGATCAACGCGTATAGTTCGAACAGCCTAAGGTTATGCCCGCTACGTCATCACTTTATACCCTCTCCCTTGCGTGGATTGTACCCTATAAGAATATAGAAAATTGTTGTGACAGTCTCTGGTAAGATTTATGGACATCTGTTACCGCCCTCTTAATGTGGTCCAGTACTAATCGTGGCGAATATTTATATCGTAGAAAGCTTAAAAATGTATGTGGTCTTCAATGTCCAGAAATTATGTTGCTGTTGACGCTGTTAAGGGACATCCCACTCTCAGAAAGCCATAGGCGGAACGTTTTTTAGTGCAAGTTTCAGTCAGTTGAGATTGTTGACACAATTGGGATCTGATGAGACGTTTCTTCGACTTATTTATTTTTTTATTTATTAACCATATCATATTTTATATTTGATTGTGTTGAAAATTATTAATCTTATGGGGTTTGTGGATATTTGATGGAGATCCATAAATCAAAATTTAAAATAGTGAACAGGTACCTACATATAATAGACACAATATTGAAGGATAAAACCCCAAAGTTGGCAAACAACTGAAAGAAATTAAATTAATCCTAAGACTGTGATCCGCTTATATCTATACCAATCATGAGATTTCCTAGAGTGCATCATTAGTACCTAGATAAATAGGCTAATACCAATATCAAGCGTAGGTAAACAAAATTAGTAGAAACAAATCTAATAATAACAAGTGTAAAATTGAACTACCTGGAATAATTCCCGGTTGCTAAATCCCTTCGTTCGTAAGTAGCGTTAAGAGGATGAGTGTTAATCAATCACATTTATTTTACCTGCAACAGATATATAAACCTGTCCGTTAGTCATAAGTTCAGTTTGTAAACTAATTTGAACAAGGCACCGTGTGTAAAAATTGTCAAATAGATTGCAATATAGTGGAAATTTTTACTATTGATCAAATTTAAATTATTAATAGTTTTGAACCAGTGATCTAAACAATGTCTGTGAAAGAGATTGGCGTGAAATGAAAGGCGATTGGGAGTCAAGGAAAGGAAATTATCAACAATGTCAATAATTTCATGGTACAGGAAAGTGTAGAGGGATTAAAGTTTCCACTTCAACAATACCGGTATGTATGAATGTAAAAGATTTTTATAATTATTGTCAATTAAAACTGATTAACCCATTTAGGAAACGTGTGTTAGCTGCCACGGGTATAAGTAAATGTACTTATCAAAAAATAGCTAAAGAGAGCAGAGATGGAATATATTCAAGCAACTTTTCATTTTCATCCCCATCTAAAAAGCGGCAACGAAAATCACCTGTTGTGGATAAAGTGACTGCAGGCCAAATTGAAGAAATCAAAGCAATCATATACGATTTTTATATTTTGGAGAAAAGAAGACCTTCGCTGAAATGTAAGTTTTAAAATTGTAACCGTAGCATCTAGTCATATTTCATTTTAAGATTTTTTTAGGTATTTACCAAAAAATGCAAGATCGACAACTTAATTTTGAGGGTAAAATAACGACTTTGAACAAACTTTTGAAACAAATGGGCTTTAGGTCAGTATTCATACACACTATAAGGTTTTCGATTTACAACGCTATAAATATAATTTATATCTACAGATGGAAAAGAACTACTGATAATAAAAGAGCTCTCATGGAAAAATATGAAATTCGCTTGAAGCGAATCGAATATCTGAAGCAAATTATGAAATATAGAGCTGAGAACAGGAACGTAATTTATACGGATGAAACATATATACATTCTAGTCATACCCCAAAAAAAGGATGGTCAGATGACAATTATGACAAGGAACTAAAAACGCCTTTATCAAAAGGACAACGAATGATTATTGTGCATGCTGGTGGAGAATTCGGCTTTATTCCTAACGCCTTGTTGATATTCAAATCAGGTATTATTTGTGTTACAATGATGTAAAATATTTCCAATATATTTTTACATTTACTGGATTATATGTATGTATTTTATTTTCAGGCTCAAAATCTGGGGACTACCACAACGACATGAATCATTTGAACTTCATGAAATGGGTAGAAAGCCAATTGATCCCAAATTTGCCTGAAAATTCTGTGCTTGTAGTTGACAACGCTTCTTATCACAATGTCCTGGAAGAAAAAAATGTAACGTCTTCTAGCCTGAAATCAGAGATGATTGACTGGCTAGAAAAACATCAAATTCCTAGTGAAAAGTCATTGACTAAGGCCGAACTATATAAAAAAATACAGGAAAATAAAAGAAGATTTCCAGTCAAATACAAGCTAGATGCCTTAATGGAACAGCACGGGCATAAAGTTTTACGACTGCCTCCATATCATCCGGAGCTAAACCCAATCGAGAAGATTTGGGCTCTCGTAAAAAACTGGGTTGCTCCACGAAATGTGACATTTAGGTTGTCTGATGTGGAGCATCTGACCCGTAGCAGGTTTGAAGAAATTGGAGCAGATGAGTGGAAGAAAATTTGTAACCACGTGAAAAAATATGAGCAAGCACAAATGGAAAAAGAACATCTTCTCGACGATCAAATGGATACGTATCAATTCAATGTGAACACAGAGTCATCATCAGAAGATAGTGACGAAAGCGACTCAGATGAAGATTTGAAGCTAAACACACTATCATCTGATAGCGATTAGATTTTTTAATGATAATATATAATTTGAATTATAACCGTCTTTAGTTTGCTCCCTCTTCTAATTCAAATTTGCTTCCGAACAACTTAATGCGCATACTAAATGAATATAATAATACAAAAATCAATTAATGATCAATGTCTACACAACCTATTCACTTTATTTTATACTTCAAATAAAATAGAACGCCACTGCGCTCTGTCGACGACCGCGTGATGAGCGGACCCGCCCACGATGACGTAGCGGTCATATACTAAGAGCGTTCGAACCATAGCTGTAAAGCCGCGAAATAAGTTCGTTACAATTGTAATTCATAACATACCTGATATCGTTGAAATCGAGTCGATTCATTGAAAACAGCTAGGCTAGGTATTTTTATATTATGGAATGTTCGACGAGCATTATCAATATACATTTAGAACTATTAACATCGTTTGATTTTACAGTAGCGATATCATGGAGGAGAGTACTGAGGAGCAAAGTCCGTCGGCATTGTGGAAGAAGAAAGCCAGATCACATCCAACATGTTACAAATAATAAAAAAAATTGGTTCTAGCCAATTCGTGCTTGTTCATAACAAATAGCTAAACACAGGACTCTCCTATTCCGTGCATTAACACCAGCATGTGGTAACAGACCAACGCGCAACTCTAGTTCATTTATACCGTACGTTGTGTACCATACAAGGTATGAAAATGGTAATTGGTCTTGGAAGGAAACGGTGTTGACACACGGAAGAGCACAGTTATGTGGTTACCTACCCACAGTGTACATATGGCCATTGATATGAGATGAACGTCAGATCATAAACTAGTCAAACCTGCAAAATTGCTGCATCCTTTTTGTCGTGGTGTGTGACCAGTTCGAAGAACATGATAAGACTGATAACAGTTACTGCTAGCACCAACAGACCTCCGAACAGACCTTTATGTGCTTGAGCGCAATCTACTGAGAACTGAGACTGGCTGCGGTGGCTGTATATCAAATTTCCCCGTTGATGCTGGCCACCTTCGAATTGCTGGCGTTGGAGTGACGATGAAACATCTAAAATAGGTAAACTGATTCATGATCTTTTTTATAGATACCAAAGCAGCCGCTCAGGCGGAAGCCTAAATACCAGAGCACCGCGGCGGCTATAAAGAGCTTATAGAAACTTGTTTAACTGGATTTTTGAGCTGCCCAGGGTTAGTTGAACTAGTAAAAACCTCCTCAGCTAGGATATAAGGACTGTGACATGGTTAGGATGGGAGACCGACGTCAGGAGGGTCTCTCATGCGGAAGAGTTCTGAGGAGTGAAGCCCGTTGGCGTAGCGGTAGACGAAAGCTAGATCGCGTTAGTGCGAAAGGGTTCCGAGACTGTCCGTTGGAGAAGAGTCATCGATCAGTCGGACAGTACTAATCTGAACAGCATCGAACATGGATAATGTAGTCGGATCGGCAGCACCCCAGACGTGAGCTGTATTCGAGGCTAGGTCTTATAAGGGGCCTTGTACAGAGTGATGAGGTCATGCTCGTAAAGAAAAGTAGCCTACTTATTAAAAAAATAGTTTCATACGTAATAGATTTTGTTTAAATTAAGGATACCTAATGGCTCAAAGGATCTGAAATACCTAGTTACAGAAGATACTGATACTGAGAAAAGTAGCATAACACGTTGTTCGCCACGGCTAAAGTGACGTGGCTGTGTATCTGCAAAGTTGGTGGACGCTGATCCCACCGTACTCAGGGACACGCTGCATCAACAGTGGCGTATGATGCGTCTAGCTATTATTTTCCGTTTTGGTTCCAATTTCATCAAAATCTGACCGGTACTTCTCAAATTATAGACGGGCCAATGTTTAGCGGAAAGACCGACAGACAGACAGCCGCCGGAAATGAGTGGCATGGATTCTCCTGATCATATAACATTCAAATAATACAATATAGTCGAAATCACGAAAGATGACGATTACGTCATCATTTTATTCTGTAGTAAAGACAAACGACAGCCATTTGTGAATATTTTTAAATGAAGGTTCAGATGTGTTAGACAGAGACAAACAAAATTTTATTGTCTAAACAAGTAGTATCGCTGAATTGCATGTATCCGATAAAGACAGACGATTTTTGCATGTTTCATGATCGATCACATTTGAAAGATGACAAGTGAGGTTATGTCATGTCAGCGTGTTGACAGTTCGTTGCAGGTTAGGTTGTTTTCGAACAATACTTTGGTCGTTGGTGTTCCTGTCTTGAGGTGTATTCTGTTGTGTGTATAACTGTTTTTTTCAAAACAAAAACTCCTCATAAAAATTATTATTAAGGTAGAAACTAAATAATTTCCAACATAAGAGCATCATTTAAGACTTTAATTCTAGTTTTCGCTATGAAAGGCAAAACTCTTAGCTCTCAATCACAGGGCTTGGTACTATCCTTGCTGAATTATTTTCAACAAGAAAAGGATAATGGAGTGCCTCTATTACCATTGTTAGCTGTCCAAGAGGTTTGTAATAGTTAGAAATATGGTCATATGATTGACAATTTATTCTATATTATTTTTCAGAGGGTGGCTCAGGCACTAAGTATCAGTTTGTCCACTATTACCAGAATACAGCGCCGTTTATCATCTACTGATAATGTCCTAAGATCACCTGGAAAGAAGAGACCCAGAAAAAAGTCTAAGACAACAGATTTATCTGATGCAGTCAGGCATAATATACGAGATACAGTGTATCAAATGTATAGTGAAAGTAATGATAATGAGCGTGAGATGGTACATTCCAAATTATTGATTTTTTGTTTTGTTTCAGAGAAACGTCACAATAGCAAATTTGAATAAAACGCTTAAAGAGAAAGAGCTTGCTTCTATCAGCAATAGCTCTTTACAAAGTGCTGCCCACCATAGGCTTTAAATATAAAAAAGATGGTAATAGAAGATTTCTAGTTGAGCAATCCAGTATTGCTTTACTTCGCACCAAATTTTTGAGAAGTTATAATGACTATGTGAACACTTCCTCGCATCAAATTGTTTTCATGGATGAAACATGGATATTTTCAAAAGGCCGTCCAAAAAAGTCTTGGCAAGATGAGTCAATAAAAAGTGTAAGGAGACCATTGGGCTTTCTAGGAAAGCGATTTATTGTTGTCCATGCAGGGAGCGAAAAAGGATTTGTTGTTGGAGCAAGTCTGTTATTTTCCTCACAGTCTAAATCTGCAGATTACCATGGTGATATGAACGGCGAGATATTCATTAAGTGGTTAAAAGAAAAACTCCTCTGCAACTTGGAAGAGCCATCAGTGATAATTATGGATAATGCATCCTATCATAGCATTTTATTGGAAAAGACTCCAAACACAAGTTCTCCAAAAAAAGAGATTATTGACTGGCTGGCTAAAAATGAAATTGTGTTCCAACCAACATTAACTAAAGTGGAGTTATTGAATATAGTGAAAAGAAATCGTAAGGAAAAGAAGTATTTAATAGATGAAATCATAAGAAGTTATGGACATGAAGTTCTTCGTACCCCCCCATACCAGTGTGAATTTAATGCCATCGAGTTAATATGGGCCAATGCTAAGCAGTATTATGATAGACATATTGGAAGATGTGGTCATAGTGATGAAAATGTTTTAGCTATGTGGAATGAAGCTCTGTCACAAATTACACCAGAGGTTTGGAAAAAATGTGTGAAGCATACCCATGATGTAATTTTAGAGTGGTACAACAAAACTATTACTCGTGAAATAGAACCACTGATAATCTCATTTGATTCAGATAGCGACACTGAATCTGACAGTAGCGATTAATATTTTTAATCTGAATTTGACCATAAGTAATGGAATAACATATTGAAATGTACAGTTTATTTTATTTGATATATGTTTTATATAATTTTGTAGCTTATGCTAAAATGAATAGTAGATGGCATGACATGAAATAGTACAAAAATATTTTCACTTTGGTATGCTTATTTGTGTTTGTATTTTTTGTTATAAAATAAAACCATGTTCTCAGAATCAATTGGTCGTTTTAATGGAGCTGATACCAATGTATTATTATGATTTTGGTAAGAACTCTAGGGACTCAACAATATTAGATGAAAAATAGGTTCAAAATACGTACTATTATTGTGAACAGAGGAAATGCTGTTTTTTTTTAATAAATATGTAATTTTATTGCAAATAGAAGTCTTAAAATGTAAATTTGTGCACGGATAATGATAATTTAAAATCATGAAATAGAATAAATAAAAATAATCACTGAAATCAGCTAACTTCGATCACATGTTCCTGACATCGTAACCTTATCATCGACGTACGTCCGGTAATTATTTCGTTACAATTTATGGTATGACGTAATCGTCATCTTTCGTGATTTCGACTATATCTCATTTTCTAAAGTCTTCGCGATTACGGTACCTACTTCATTGCCCAGTGGCGCAGGAAGTGAAAACAAAGGTTAGCTATGACAATATTTCCAATTTTTTTAAGATTTTATTGATGACCTGTTTTTTCATAGTGTTTAAGGAGACAGCCATTTCTTTCACCACATGGCTTGATTTAAGTCTTTCAAGCAAATCGTATGATTTGCATGAGTGTCTATGAAATTTTTAAATGAAACTCCGCTGAGTCATATAATCAACTTCCTCAATGGATTGAAGATAATTTAGCTCTAAGGGATCGTTGGGGGACTGTGAAGCATAATATGGGACAACTTGGACCACCTATTCTAGGACTACTTCGTTCCCGGAATGCCGCCTCGTTTCGCAGATTTAGGGCAATAAAAGTTTTCAAATTTAACATATTTTTTAACCAAGATCATACATGAAATGATATAAATAGAACTGTTTTCCTCACCACGGATTGTCAAAATTATTTGAACATACCAGAGTAATTGCTTACTGATTTACATTCAGCAACTTTATTACTATTGCACCTGACTTTTTTACAGAGACATTGAGAACTTTGGATAGGTTAAGAGGACCCCGCTCGATCTTTAGACCCCATAACTCCTTCCATCTAAAGTTGTTGATGATGTTATTTTATAAATCTTTGCTCCTTATGTATTTGCGATACGAAGCTGTATTTTTAAAATTGAGTCCATACTCAATAGTCTGCTAATATACTTCATCGAATCATTCATTTCAATGTTTACCCATACTTTCGAAACAGCCTTCATAAAGTGATACAGGTTGGCTTCAGTTGAAGTCTGGTAGAACTGTAATTTTTTATGCCAACAAAAATATTTCAATGGCTATGAAAATACAGATCCTCATCTAGATACATTACAGCGTCAAGATAAGAAATTGTTAAAACAGCGCTAAGCTCCTTCGGCTTTTGTATTTTTTATTTTAGTACTGTTGGGATATTCTAAATTGCATGAGCAAAATGTAATAATGAGTAAGTGCATCATCATACGAAAAGCAAACAGAATTTGTCGGTCCATTTGTGATGGTTCACAAGCAGAGCGCCCCAGCTTTTAACTCAAAACGTTGTTTACCAATCAAATCTAATTTTAAAAATCCTGCTGGAGTTTTCCAGCCAGTAGAGTACACAGATGTAACAAGGCTTTGAAGCAGCGTAACCTAATTCAGTAAAAATTGTGAGGTACTCAAGAAAGTGGAAAAATTGAAAACTATACATGTCGGGTCATTATGGAAGATATCAGGGTGGTCCAAAAGCATAATCATGATAGTTCCATCTTTTTAATGTTAGAAAATATATAACTGACTGATTTGTTTCTCCATTGTCTTGAAAAAAAGTTTCAAGTATGTCCATTTTTCATTTTAATCTTTAATCTATTAGAATTTATCTATGGAAAATGATATCACAAATGCCCGCCTCTGAATTCACAAACTTAGCCTATGTGTTGCATCCATCTTCAGCAGGTTTATGGAGGAGTAATTTGAAAAGCATCCCGAATCATCTTCTTTAGTTACTCTGCAGCGCTTAGTTTGAGGACATGAACCCTACTTTTATAAATCTCTACAGAAGAATGTCTAAGGCCGTCAAATTTGGTGATCTTGAAGATCAGATGACTTCACCTTACTGGGAGTTCAAACGCCCAGAGTACAGTATTCTCCAGAATATTCGCTAGATATTCATCATTTCTCTAGATGTGCGACAAATGTTGCTTCATACTGCTGGAACCACATTTCTTGGACTTCTTACACAGCCCGACAGCACATTATATCGCAGTACCACTTGTGAACGACGCTAAGGGAATGGGGTTTAGAACTGAGAAGCTAGATTTTTTTTGACAGGGGAAAACTTAAGAGTCACACTCAGACAGAAAAACTTAACTGTATTGCCTCACCAGTCTTTCCTGCCCGAAGTGTGAGATTATCCAGAAATGGCATACTCAGTATCATGTACAACAACAAATGTACATGTACAACCGAGTAAAATAGAAACCTACTATTGGTTCCTTGGTCTATTTTTGTTCTCCCGCACCTTAGTATCATTCGCCTCTCTATTGGTTGAATATCGGCCCATTTTCCATCGCGAATATGCGTGGAAAATTTTTCAGCAGTGAGCCTTTCGCCGAGCTTCAGTTCCAGCTGCGACTGGTAGTCAACCCACTTATCACATTGGAGTACCACATGTCCTGCCATCTGACAAAAAGCGCCTCTCTTTCGTCGCTTGTAGCTTTGACGAACTTTTTATAGAGCGCGTATCGACATCGTTCTGTAAGCGCATATCACGCGCAGCACTACCTTTCGCTAACATGTCAATATTAGCTGTCTATATTTCTTTTTCCTCAAGGAAATATATGAGGTCAGTACAGCATACTCAAGTTTGCCACCCACGCCAAAATCCTGCGCCTCTACTGGAGCCTCCGCCAGACGGCATTAACCGACTTAAGTGATGCAACGACCTTATTTACCTTGTCAGTGGTGCGTCTTATGTGTTCTATTATTTTCAGATCATTGTCAAGCCACACACCCAGATAATTAATTACACTTTGGCTCCGAATCTCGTAATTATCAGCTAATGAAGTTCTGTCTGCCAGAATGTATAGCTACCTCCATCTTCTCAGGAGCCATTTTCTTCCATCCATATGGTCATTCTCGTGATTCCGTATGCCAGGACTCCATCAAGTGTATCTCGCTCCTTGCAAGTCACTGTCATTGCAAGGTCGTCAGCATACCCTATTAAGCGAAATCCCGGCAGCATCTGTAACCGAAGAAGCCCATCGTAAAACATGGTTGCCTTTATCGTCTTTTGCCCTACTATAAGTGCCCTATCGTGAAAGTAAAATGTTCAATAGATAGCCAAGGGGTGTCAAGTTTCTCGACAGATTAGACGATTTTCTGCCATTGTGCTGTGTTAAGGGCATTCTTAACGTCAAAAGCAACCATAACACAAAGCTTCTCTCTACTGTAGCTGCCGCTATCCACTACTTCCGCCAGCTGCGCAACTGTACTAAGAGTATCTATGGCATACTGTCCTTTTCTGAAACCATATTGTGAGGGAGACATACTCGGCGTATTTTCTTAGTCTACCTTCTATCAGTCGCTCTAGTAGCTTTCCAAGTGAACTGAGCATACACAGAGGTCTATATTTTCAATATCGGTGGATTTCGGAGGTTTATGGATGAGCCCCAAGCCAGCCTTTTTCCACCTCTTCGGAAGGACTCGTATTCTCAAGAATTCACTCATCACAGACAGCACGGTTTGGGGTATCTCTTTAACCAGCGCTTTCACGACCTCATTTGGTATTTCATCTAGTCCTGGTGCCTTACCTGTTTTCAAGTGCGTTGCAGCTCCTTCCAGGTAACTCATAGTGAACTCTGTTACGTAAAAAAATTCTTTAAATTTCCATTTGGTGTGTGAGTCCTTCGGAAACAATCCCTCTGCATTTTTTATTTGCTATTCAGTATCCAGATACAGCTGTGAGCTTTAGCTCTTCCAGATATCTTATATTTTAGACCTCAAACGTCGTTTTCTAAGTCATTTAATAAGTCCTTCCACATCCTCTGTTAAGAGTTCACTAGGAGCTTTTCTAGTTCATTTTCGGCATATTGATGTTGTTTTCTGTACTAGAGCATCACAACCTCATTCCTTGTTCCATTTGCTATATGGTACTTTCTATTTTCTCTAGTTTTTCTACATCTGATAGTTAGGCATTCTTTTCTTTTCATTATTTCAACAATACATATTTCTAGGGAATGCTCTAAATTTATCTCCATTTATCTTCCATTTGCGGATCTTATGTGTCTGTGGTACATCATTTTTGATAGTTGTTATTTCAAGCATAATGTATTTATGGTCATTCAGGGCATTTTTAACGTCAACGAGAACTTTCCAGTTTCTGACTCCGACACCAGAGCAACGTCAATTGAATTTTCTTTTGCGAACTGATCCAGCAAATCGTGTGCCGCTCTGCACTTGTTTGTACAGTTTGCTTGTATTATCTTTATTTTGTTGTTGTGGGAGTGTTGCAAGGCCCTTTCCCACTTTTAGGTGCTCTTGACTCAAAGACTTGTAGACCAGCAACAATTTTGTTACTGCAGAGCCTCTTAGATAGCTTGACGGACCTCTTCCTCATCTATGTTTTTTCAAGGTCTCATACTATGAATTCTGGTGCTTTAGTCACATTTCCTAGAATGCCTTGCATCAAAAGCTTTTTAGCAGCACCTTCCTCATTTTCTGCTACCTTCAACTCAATTTCACCTTTTTTAATCTGTCTCACATTCATCACCGATGCACCTATTTCTTGTAAATTTATTTTTTGTTTCAGTCTTCTAAGCGTATTAGCGTCTTTTAATTATTAGGATGTCCTGGTTCGGCCGTGTCTTTTGGCTTTTCCAGTTTTCGAACGCAGTTCAAGCGTATCTGGTCATCACCTGCCTCCCCTGTAAATCTCAATATGCTTGCATTTACCGCTTCCGAGGTATTCTGCATATCGTCGCAATAGTTTAGGGTTTTTAAATCCAAGCGGGCTGATCAGGAGTTCATCAACCTTCTGACTTTGAACTCCTGCTAGAGCTCGCTCTATCATTTTATATATACAATCTGCCACTGTTCCTTCTATTTTTTGACCTCGAACCACACAAGCGCCGCCTGTGGAGCGTAACTTGACATCGCTGCCATTTGTTACAGAGGTGCGTTGACTTGGTACACAGTAATGGAATATAGATTTTCAGATAAAACCTTATCCAGAAATACCGTGGAACTTTGTTTTTAGAACAAGCCCAAATTATTACAGATTCATTTAGAACACTTGATGACAGCCGACTCATTTCTAGCTTCGTTTTCTGCAACAGTTGCTCTTACTTTGCCTGCCTGTAATATGACGCCAAATTCCCCCATAAAAGGCAGAAGTTTCAAAAAGCCATCTGCCGCAATAAAATCTAAAAAGCAATAAATAAAAAATGTTTCATTGCTATCATATCATATATTCATGCCAACCTGTTACAATTTTAAGAGAATTTCAATGTGATTAATCACTGGTAGCCAATTCAGAGCAACAAAAGTATATTCTGTAATTTCAATAACCAAATACAAATGTGAGCAAATAATGAAACATGAGAATGACAAGTAACAACATTCTTACTCCACATGTTGTGAGAACGGGAAGAAAAGTAAAATGATCACTTTGTTTTATGTAGAAACGTACGAAATATACTAAATGACATATAAATCCGAACACCCAGTTTAAATGGTTTTATTTTAATAAAAGTTATCTTACTGTAAATAACAAGTGAAAAAATGTTCAGCCTTATCAGTTGGACATTCCGGTTTTTATACTGCTTTTTTTTAATTCACTAACGCTCTAAAAATGAATATCTCAGCCGCAGTAAAGAATCAACGTTGGCGGATTTGGGTTCTTGACATCCTTTACGATCGGTTACGATACCTAGAGTACGGAGACCTGTACGATTTCGTCAACTTAGTACTTATACAAAATTTTATTAAAATAAAACCATTTAAACTGGGTGTTCGGATTTATATGTCACTTAGTATACATCGTAAACGTTTAGCGTAACTATACTAAGTGACATATAAATCGGAACACCCAGTTTAAATGCTTTTATAATAATAAAATTTTGTATAAGTACTTAATGAAGCATAATAAGTAAATGATAAAAATTTCAAAATGATTGCACTGCTTTAAATCCCCTTGACCTTTAATAATGTGTGGATGCACCCTGATGCTACGCATTCTCCAACGCGCCTAGGCATGCTTCTGATCAGGTGGTCAATGTCCTCCTGTGGTATCTCATTCCAGGCAACCACCAACTCCTCTCGAAGTGCTTCTAGAGTCTGAGGAGGACGTTGCAAATTGAGCAATCTCCTACCCATCATATCCCACATGTGCTCAATTGGGGATAAGTCGGGAGATCTTGGTGACCATGGTAACAATGTGACATCATTATGTTGAAAGAAGTCTATTGTGACTCTTGCAACATGTGGTCGGGCATTATCTTGTTGGAAAGTTGGATCTGCCAGGGTGTCAAGATAGGGTAAAAGATGGGGTTCTAGAACTTCGTGGATATAACGCTGCGCGTTCATGTTACCTTTGATGAAGATTAAAGGTGACCTGGAACCATAAGTTAAAGCATCCCAAACCATAACTCCAACAGTGTGATGAACATGTCTTTCAACAAAAAACTGTGGATTCCTCCTTTCACCACGTCGCCTTCTAACCCTGTCACGACCATCGTGCATGCCTAAACAAAATCGAGACTCGTCACTAAAGACAATACTGTTCCATTCCTGATCCCAGAGTGACCGTTGTCTGCACCACTCAAGGCGATTACGTCGGTGTTCTCGAGTTAAAGGGAGAACCCAGTGTGGCCGGTATGAAAACAAGCCAAAACTTCTCATTCGTCGGTAAACACTTCGCATACCAATAGGTCTTCCGTGTTCTGCAAACCATTCATTTGCAATGGATCTGGTAGTGGAGAAACGGTCCCTTAAGGCCAATAATCTTAGGCGGCGATCTTCACGGTCTGTTGTTCTACGGCGGCGTCCAGTGCCGCTTGCTCTTTGCGTACGGCCTTCTCGAAGCCATGCCTGACAACACCTAACCACAGTGTCTACACTTCTTTGCACTCTAACTGCAATTGCCCGAAAAGAAAGTCCAGCTTCCCGAAGTCCCACTATACGGACCCTATCAAACTCACTAAGTTGACGAAATCGTACAGGTTTCCGTACTCTAGGCATCGTAACCGATCGTAAAGGATGTCAAGAACCAAAATCCGCCAACGTTGATTCTTTACTGCAGCTGGAATATTCATTTTTAGAGCGTTAGTGAATTAAAAAAAAAGCAGTATAAAAACCGGAATGTCCAACTGATAAGGCTGAAAATTGTTTCACTTGTTATTTACAGTAAGATAAATACATTCACCAACTTTTATTAAAATAAAACCGTTTAAACTGGGTGTTCGGATTTATATGTCACTTAGTATAGTTACAGACAAGAGCGGAGTACGAAGGATGTCTTTTAAGTTGTGCATATAGAAACATAGTAGGCCGCGCGGATCGTACGTCAGTACTGAATCTTAACCTCACTCTTTAGTAAACTTAAATTCAAAGTTTCACAACAATACGTGCAGTGTTCTCACTACTGTGAATTTTTAAGTGTCACCAAGTCATTAGAAAAATAGAACTCAACCGAGAACATTTCCGCGCCATAATTTATTACAACTTTCAGAGACAATTATCGCAACAAGTATGCCTTGCTGAGTTACTGTCTGTTTTCGACAACGAAGCGCCACATCAGTCGACAATTTCCCGTTGATATGGAGAATTCAAACGTGGACGGGTGAGTCTTAGCGACGATCCCAGGGTGGGTGCACCAAAAACGGCAGTCACCCAGGAAAACGTGGATGCTGTGCGCAAACTCATCATTGAAGATAGACATGTGACATATCGCGAGATTGAGGCGTCCTTGAAGATCTCAATGACCTCAATTCAAAAAAATTTACATGAAGAATTAGGAGTAAGAAAACTAGTTTCTCGTTGGATACACCACCTGTTGACAGGGTTAATTGGTGTTAAAAAACGCTTGACCGTTTCAATTCTGGAAACTCAAAAAATGTGTACAGCATTGTTAGTGGTGAGGAATCGTGGATTTACTGTTATGAACCAGAAAATAAACGACAGTCGGCTGTTTGGGTGTTCCAAGGTGAAGAATAGGCAACAAAAGTCATCCGTTCTCGAAGTGACTCGAAAAAGATGGTCACGATATTTGTGTCAAAAGCAGGTCATACTGCAACAATTCCTCTTAATGAGCAAAGAACTGTTACTACGGATTTGTATACCACCATTTGTTCGCCAACAGTCATCACCGAGCTTCGAAAAATCAACCCCAAATGAAGAATCATCCTCCACCAAGACAATGCAAGCTCGCACACAGCTCAAAAAACAAGGCAGTATTTAACGGAAGAAAACGTGGAATTATTGAACCATCCTCCATATTGTCCCGATCTAAGTCCTAACGATTTCTTTACTTTCCCGGAAATTAAAAACAGACTGCGTAGTTAAAGGTTCTAGTCACCAGAAGAAGCAGTTGACGCATTCAAAAATGCCGTTTTGGATCTGCCAGCAACGAGTGGAATAAGTTCTTCGAAAATTGGCTCGAGCTCATGCAGATGTGTATTAATCTTCGTGGAGAATACTTCGAAAAACATTAAAGTCATTTAAAACTACCTACCGAGTTGTTTTATTTCCATATGCAAAACTTAAAAGACATCCCTCTACACTATGTAATAATTTACGAACACTATGAAGCAACTTTGCGCTAACAAAACTCTGCAACTAAACCTGAAAGAAATCTTCTTCCAGCAGAATCGAACAACCTGTCACTCAACTAAAGAAAGGAGCAATATAAATCGAGATTAAGTGTTGGTTTATCCTATCGCAAAATTGGCCGCCGTGTTAATCGTACTGCAATGACGGTGATGCGTGTGTGGATAAAAGAAGGTAGAGGAACACGATGAAGGCCAACTGGTCCACCGAGGCGTACCACAGAGCGTCAATGGTTTGGATAAGAGAGTAGACCTGTTACGATGATCGTAGAAGTGTGGGACGCAGCCATGGAGAACGGTGTGATATTGGATTTGCTGTTGAGTGACATGTACAAAGGACTGTTGCAGTGACGGTTTGGGGGCTATTGCGTATGGTAGCCGATCATCTTTTCTCCTTGTTCAAGGCAATATGACTGCTGCGTATTATCTTGATGATGTCCTACAATCCACTTTACTGCAGTATCTAGAGGGTCGTCCACACCTCCTTTTTCAGCAAGACAACGCACGTCCCCATATTGCCTGTCGTACTACCGACGTTAACGTTTTGCCGTTCCAATCGAACATGTGTGGGATATGATGGGGACGACCATCCACCACAGACTCTGCCACCGCTAATCCACGAAGTTGGAGTTTCTTGGAATGAGGTGCCACAACCAGACATCGATCATCTCATTGTGTCGATGCCTAGACGTATATGGGAGTGTATTCAGCAGTATTAATTTTTTTTATTGCTTGTCAATAAAATTTCTTGAGAATGTTTTCGTTTTATTGTTGATGTATGACTCATTGAAAAAAAATCAAGTTGTAGAAATTATTTTTTCTGGGTGTAACACTTCGAATGTCACTGAGTATTTATTAACGAAACAAAGCAGTCAATTATTATATTTCTAACAGAAACAGTGCTGGTGCCGAAACCGATTCCTGGGGACAACACGGGTTGACATTGTGAATGAAGAGAATCTGCGAATTACAGTATATTCAGATAAGAGATAGACCGGATGTAAACAAAAGGTTCGGGTGATTTTTACGCTAACGCCGCCGTCTCGACGTAAAACAGGAGCCCTCATTGGTCAATTCGCAATTAAATGCCTATGCCGAGCGGCAGAGCAGTCGTATCAAGACAGAGTCACATTCAGGCTCAGACGTGTTACGTATGTCGTGTGCATCATTGTAATTTGATATTTCTTTGGACGTTTTCGTTTGTTATCTTATTAAGTTGTTGAGTTTGTCGTTGTTATTGTTATACCTTGTTATTGATTGGTATTGTTATCAACTGCTTGCGCAAAATGCCCAGTAGTACAGATACTGCCGATGAAGTTGTAAACTCCTGTAGTCCACCTAGGAAACGCTCTAAAAAAAGACACCTGAGTGCAGAAATGAAAGAGGTCATTTTGAATATATATAAGATCGAGCGCGAGGAGAACGAGGCATCAACCATCAAAGAAATTGTTGTGAAGGTTTCTCACAAAGTTGGGGTGTGTCGCGCATCAGTGTTTAATGTGTTAAGACAATACAAAAAAAATCACACCTTTTCTGAGCCAATGACCAGTAAACATCGCAAAAGTATTGTTAAATCATTGGATGAAGCTGATAAGCATGCGATTAGGAGGAAAGTGAATGAATTCTTCTTTAGGAATGAAATACCTACTATAGATAAAGTACTGCAGGAGGTAAATGGAGATACAACGTTGCCAAATTTCAAACGATCAACTTTCCATGCGTTACTGAAGCATTTAAATTTCAAATGGAAAAAACGGGGTCGTAATAGTTTACTACTGGATAGAGAACAAATTGTGCTATGGAGGAGGGATTATTTAACAAAAATTGGGAAATATAGAAATCAAAACAGGAAGATTTATTACCTTGATGAAACGGGGGTAAACGCAGGACACACTACAAGTAAAGTATGGGTTGATGATTCTGTAACCTCATCCAGGAGGGCCTTTCTAGATGGACTGTCCACCGGATTAAAAAATCCAGCAGGTAAATACGAGTAATAGACAACAATCGGATGTTTTTCAAACCTTGGGAACAAGGTTCTAAGCATTAATTCCAGGGGGCAGATAAAACATAGTACAAGTAACAAAACTTTTCTAACTTTCGATAAAATGCGTGGATGTTTTATTGTCATTTTCATTTGTTAGAACTTTTTTAAGCCATGTTTTTATGTGTTTTCGATATTTCAATAATTTTTTAATATAATCTTAAAATATGTCGAATATTATAAACTTAAGAAAAGTTACTAAGTTTTATATTGTGTACCGTTCCTAATATTTCTAATCATTTTAATTCATACTTTAAGCTTTATAAAGTTATAATTTGTTAATATTAATATTTGCGCGTATTTCAGGTTCCTGATCATTCATTTTTTAAAGATTTATAACTTTAAATTAAATTGTGAAACGCTGAGTAATCATACGACGTTCAATATTCTTTCTTTCAATATGACTAAATAATCCCAATTATAGCAATCTGATACTCATGTCTCAATGTTTTTTCGCTGAATGTGATGAAAACATTTGAAAAAGGTTCGCTTATTGAAATAAATCTACACCAGTTAGTACTTCGATTTCCAGGTAAAGGGAAAAGGCTCATTATCTGCCATATTGGCAGTGAGGATGGATTTGTTGTTGACGGTCTGTGGTGCTTTGAGTCTAAGAAAACTGGAGATTACCACGAGGAAATGAATGGCGAATCGTTTGAACAGTGGTTTTCAAAAATTTTACCGAACTTAGAGGAAAACGCAGTAATTGTGTTGGATAATGCGCCTTATCATTCTCGAAGAATGGAGAAGGTCCCAACAACGGCTTCAAGGAAAGTTGATGTTCAAAATTGGCTCCGCTCGAAAAATATCAACTTTGAAGAAGCAATGCTGAAAGTACAATTATTAAGAATTGTCAAGGATCACAAGGCGGAATATCAAAAATACGCCATTGACGAAATGGCAGCAAGTCAAAATAAAACTGTGCTCCGTTTACCTCCATACCATTGCGAGCTCAATCCCATTGAGCTCATATGGGCAGATGTTAAAAATTATATAGCTAAGCACAATACAACTTTTAAATTTTGTGACCTCAAAGGACTTTTCAAAGAAGCACTAGAATTAATAACAGCGCAAAAATGTATATATGTAAAAACTGTATTAAGCACGTGAAAGACAAAGTTGAAAAGAGAATGTGGGAACTGGACAATATTTTAGAGGAACAAGTCGAGCCATTCATTATTGACGTTGGTGCTTCAGGCAGTAGCGATGATGAAAGCTCATCAAGCTCATCTTTCCAATAAAAGATGTCGTTCATCAAATTCGGTAAGTTATAAGTAATTATAAAGCTACTGTATTTTTTAATTAATTATTGTCATTTTTGAACCCATTTTGGCAAAACCTATTCAAGAATCTATTTTCTGACAATGTTCAACCATGCACATTTTTTTACGTTTTGAACGTTTTAATTTGGTTACATATTTAAAAGCAATTTTAAGAGATATACGATTATTTTTAATTTAGGCTAATTTAAACGCCATTTTGAGATTATATTCGACTGTATTTCACCAAACATCAGGCGGCATCCGAAGCTGGAAATCGAAGTGAAAATTTTGAAACCCTTATGTATATTTACATCATTATATATTTCTTACCCCACCCCCACATGATCCTATATCCATCACCAATCGTATACACATCGAATTGTGCTAATTTACTACAAAGTTACGCAAAGCAGCATCTACTATCTAAAATATGTACTGCGTGACTCTTAATACGTCCCTGCCGAATGTTACAGCGTTCGATGATCACGTGGTCTTGTTTATGTCCGGTCTATCTCTTATCTGAATATACTGTACTACAGATAACTTATGACCACAAATTAAGTTAGGCACCCACCTGCAAAGCTTTTCTGGAAGGGCATGAGTTGGACGATTGTATTTATAAGAATATAGCATGCCAGAGCTGATCGAAAGCTTCTACTTGTAGTTAGACGCAAGAATATTAACTATGCATGTACGTGTGACATGAACTTGCATTATTGTGCTTTTTTTTTAATTTAGGTATTACATTTCAACTGACCTGAGTTATGATTGCTGCAATTATTTTTCCACATGAGTAACAAAATTACAACAGACAGCAAATTGTACTCCACAGTGCATGGCGCCAAATAAGGTTCTGCTTTGAAGAGAATCGTTTGCATGATGTCGGACTTGAGACACTTCAGCTTATGGTCGTACAGATTATGCGTTATCTGGAAAGTTTTTGAACCAATGAATTGCTCGTTGCTAGATCTGGAGATGTTTGGTTTGAGACAGGTGGCCTGCAGTTTTGTCGACATATAGATATCTTGCCTGGTTTCCTCGACGAGGACCAGGAACCACTCCGCCATATTGGTTGCTATCATGTGCATCAGGCCAAATTTGGCTATCACCTTGCTCTTTTGGACATCCAGGAACTAAAAGAAATATAGACATATGCAGGGCACTTAAAATATAGCGGCAATATTTCAACATCCAAAATTAACACGAAGAGCTTGTTCAAAAATGTTTATATCAAATGAGTTTTTTTTTAATATCGTAGCAGACAGGTAGGCAGAAGCCTAAAGGTGGGAACACCGCAGCTGTTATGTTGATCCCAAAGAGATTTTGTTAATACGATTTTTGAACTGCCTGAGGTTAGTCGAACTAGGAAAAGCTTTCCCTTGTAGCTTGTTCCACAATCTCGACACCCTTGGGAGAAAGGAGCGGCCGTATCGGCCAGTTCTGGATGTACGAAATTCGACACGGTTAGGATGGGACGCCAAAGTCAAGCGGGTCTGTCTGGCAGTACTGTGTTTTGGTATCAATAAACTGTACAAGATTGTTGCGTCCCCAAGCTGTAATTGCCTCCTGGTCTTTTGTCAGAGAGGAAGTTGTCGCTAGTATTCTTTTTTCCAGCTCAGCGGCAGAGATCGGCTTGTCACTCTGAATTCCTGCATGTAGAGTGCTGTCATCAGCGAAGCTATCCATTGAGTTGATCGTGCAGGAAAGGAGGTCATTGATATGTATGAGCATCAGTTTTGGAGCCAAGAACGATCCCTGGGAAACACCCGCGTTGACGTTGTGGGATGAAGAGGAGAACCCGTAAATTATGACGGATATCTTGCGGCCAGAGATAAAGTCAGCCACTCATCTGCAAAGCTTTTCTGGGAGGCCATAGGATGTAAGTTTGCTTAAGACGGCAGCGTGCCACAGCTGATCGAACGCTTTCGTGATGTCAGGAACAACGACATGAGCCTCACCATAAGACTGGATGAGTTAACTCCACAATTGCCTGACATAAGCTAGGAGGTCCTCTGTCGATCGTTGTTGCCGGAAACCATACTGCCTGTCGCTAATCAAGCTGTGACGTTCGAGGTAGCCCAGAAGCTCGCGATTTATGCGCCTCTCCATCACCTTACTTATAACAGAAAGCGGAGGTATAGGCCTGTAGTTGTAAGATTCTATTTTTGGGATGGGTTGGACATGAGCAAATTTCCAGTTTTCTGGGAAGGTGCCGGTATCATAAGATATCTGGAAGAGACGCGAAAGAACTGGAGCAAGCTTCGCTGCACACCTCTTCAGTACAATGGCAGGAATCAAGTCCGGACCAGAAGCTTTGTTGAAGTCGAGCGACAAAAGCACTCGTCTTACGGTCTTATGCCTTAATGTAACCTCCCTCATAGGGTAGGGAACCCTTTGAATTGATGACGCTTGGGCATTGGGCGGAGTTGGCAGCAAAGATCTTGGCTAGCACTTTCGTCTTGGCCTTTGAGTCTAATACAATAGTTCCATCCTGACACGTAAGTGGTGGAAGGCTACTGTGTGAGAAGTTCTTTTCAATCTGCTTGGCCAGCGTCCAGAAAGACCGACTACAATTGCGCTGCGACATTACCCTGTGCCTAACTTTAATATCGTGCCGGTTTTGGCATTGCGAACCGCTTCGTTATATTTGCTTCTAGACTAGACGTCGGCTTGTTTGTTCCCTGTTTTGTAAGAAGATCCTGTGTGCCTTGATCTTCCGCTAGCGAGCAGTGCCTCACGATGCCAAGTTTTGCGGCCTGTGCGAGTTTCTGCTGCCCCAGCGGCTTCTGACCGAAACCGTGGTCTGAGTTACCAAAGGTGGGCAGGACAGCAGTTCTGTAAGGGACAGGATGCGTGGTCAGAAAGAAATCCAGCAGACCACTGGCATGTGACGAGACGCGAGGGAAAAAAGTAGAGCTCGTCAACAGCTGGGTCAGCCCTTGAGTAAGACCGAACGCTTCGACTGCACGACCTGCTGCAGCGGTCTTGTTTGAGCCCAAAAAAAGGTCATTATGGGCATTGAAATTACCGAGAAGAACTACCTATGAAGCGGGGTGTCGATGTTGACGGCTAGGTATTCAAGTAGTTCATCCCAGTTATGGTCCGGTGGAGAGCGATAAAGGAAGCCAATAAATTTGGGTGATGTTTTCGAGTTGAAGCGAAGCCACAGAATGCTCTTCCCGTCTGATTCTAAAGAAACATCTCTGGATCAGGAAAGACTGCTGCGGATAAAAGCCACAAATGCCCCGTTCTTTCTCAGATTGGAGTGCACCTCGTAATTTGGAAAGTTTAGATGGTTAATCGGTGCAGACTCTGAGATTTTTGTCTCTGCCAAGCATGGCGGGACGATTGGATTGCAGGTAGTGATGAACAGCATCAATGTTACTGTTAATCTCGCAGATGCTGTGTAAAACAAATTTTATCTTCGATGTTGTTCCCTCGAGCCCACCCTCCACCCGGATATTCCGAGAGTCGAGTGAGCTTACGTCCGGAATTCTTAGTGCTCGAGGGATCCATCGTCATCCATCCATCCATTTCCTTGTTTTTAAATAGCTAAGCATAGCTTAGGTGTGGAAACATGCGGACACTTATCAGACACCCTGGGAAAAGCTAGCTGGTGGTATCGCCTCGGTTGACTAGTCCTTGTCTACCAACACCTTTTTGCGTGTTAATGATATTAAATAGACCTAAAGTGGCCCGTTGGCGGACTTGTACCGCCACCCGGCAATCGGTACTGAGGTATTCCTTACCGCAATCACTTGAACGGGAAGAAGTTGTACTATAGGAGTATACTGGATACAACAACTTCCGGAACAAGCATTTGCCACGGCCACGCTCAGTAGGGATCATCCCAATCAATTTAAGAATTTGTAAAACATTGAATATTTTAGAAATACGTAAGCTGTAAATTCTTAAGAATTTGTAGATTCTTAAGATATTGAAAATTTTGATAAATCCGAAAAATTCAAGCTTTTTGACAATTTTGGAAATGTTGAAGGTATTTGATATATTTGAAAATTCCAGAAATTTCGAAAATCGAAATTTTTGAAATTTTAACAATTTTGGAAATCGCGAAAGCTTTGAAAAATTTGAGAATTTTGGAAACTGAAAATTTTTGTGTAGTGTGTAGTGGGTAGTCTGCACGGCACCACACATATTCGAGCAACATGCTGTGATTGAGAGAGGATACTGATGACTGCAAATCCACTGCATCATCCCAGTGACTGCAAAAGAGATATTATATGATGATTGCACCCCGAGCCGTAAGCAATCTGAGAGCCTGCGGCTGAAGAGATCTCTGGTCATAGCGAAATCCGGCGCTCTATTTGCCGTTGAGGAATATTGAAAAATGGGGGATACTTTTTTTGCGCATCAAGCCAGGTCCTGGGCCTGGGTGAGCAAATTCACGTGCGGGGGGTGCTCATTTATTTTTATTCTTGTGCGCAGTTGGGGGCCTCCCGTCAAGCCGCGAATCTTGTATCGGGCTGGCCCTACTTTGGTGTTGCGGAAACTTGAGGAGCGGGGAGGATGACTCAGACATTTTGATTTACATTTGGTAATTCCCCCCCCACTCTAACAGGTCGGAGCCACAATTTACCGTTGGAAAAAATTAAAAAGCATTGGGGTACTCAGACATTTTTATTTTTGTGCATCTGGGGGCTCTCTCTTTGAGCCAAAGATCTAGGCCTGGGACCATACTGTTAAGATAGAATATGACACGTGACGAACTCAAATATAACTGTTAACCTATATTCCAGTGGCTTAAATATGACCAAATGACCAGAACAGTGAAAGAAACTTTCTAGGGACCATTTTTGTTCAGCATTATTTTTATTTTTTACTACTAGTTATTTCTAAACATATCACTTTTTCAAGGGGTTCCTCGTAAAAATAACTATAGAAAATATATACCTATAAGGATATGGCGGTGCCATTTTCTCCTTTTCTAAAAGAGTAAACATGTACACACCAAATACAAGATGATTATGTGACAATAGACAGCGCCCATTTAGTGACAAACCAATCTATTTGGAGCAAATTGTTGCTAAATGTTCCAGAGAACTTTTAGATGTAAATTTTCCCAATTCCAATTAAACTTACGTTGCTGTGAGAAAAAATAAATAACATTTGCAGCAGGACGAAAATAATCCTCATCAGGGGCTTGAAAGCGTTCATCCAATTGTCGCATTCGTCATCTGCTGAAAGCTCCCAATACTGACCAAACTGTAGGGATGAGTATATTACAGATCCCACACCAAAACCTAAAAAAGAAACGATTAGAATATTATTTCGGTAAATAATTTGAGCAAGCACTGTAATTTTATAGCTGATTTAAAGTAAGTGGCTAAGACGCTACTTTGATAGCGTATAGCGTTATGTTGTTGGAAAGGAGATTATAATAATAATAATAATAATAATAATAATAATAATAATATTTATTTACTCAATGTACAAAGATAACAAACAATATGAGTAAATAAATATAAAATCAAAACAGGCCCAATAGAAGGCATCGCCTGTACATGGACCAATAATTTAAGTTGAAACTGTAGAATGCAAATGACAAAAAAGGACAAAAATTAGCTACAGTAGATTATGTATTTAGTTGATGTTCGTATTTATGAGTTTATGAATTTCAGTCCTAGATATAGAATGTAGCCACTTTTTTAAATTTCTTTTGAAACAATTTCCGAAACGTAAATCTTTTAAGTCTTTAGGTATAATTTCATAAAATTTAGGCGCTAAATAGAGATATGATCGCTGCATTATAGATTTATGCGGTTGAGGAATTACTGTGCCACGAATTTTGTATCTGGTATAATGATTATGTTTAATTTTTTGGTCGGTGTTTACAAATTTATGGTAGTGAGTGATACTGTGTAAGAAATAAAGCTGTCTTATATCATACATTCGAACATCTGCATATAATTTTTCAGTGGGATAAAGTTTCGGTTTTTTAAATATCATTTTTAGAATACTTTTTTGAAAAACATCTAAATTATAGATATGTGAGGAACATGCAGCTCCCCATGCTAATATACCATATGTGAGATGAGGCTCAATGAGTGCATGGTATAATGTTTGAAGATATTTTTCTGTCAATATATTCCCAAGGTATTTAATTTTGTAGGGTACAAATCTAACTTTCTTTAAAATATAATTGACATGGATGTCCCATCGTAAGTGAGGATCCAAGACCACTCCAAGGTATTTTATGTTGGGCACTCTATTAATTTGCATTTTTTGATCATTAATATTGAAGGAAAAATTTGTGTAATTTGGCAGATGTCTAGCATAAGATCCAAATGGTAAAAAATGTGTTTTAGAGTAGTTAATGCTTAATTTTCTACTGTTAAACCACCGAATAATTTTGATAAAATCATTTTCAATTACATTTTTCAGATCAGACCAGTCAGTGCCTTCATATAATATTACAGTATCATCTGCAAAACTAGTTATTTTGCCAACACAATTAATTTGGAAAATATCATTTAAATATATATTGAATAACAGCGGATCTAAGACAGTTCCTTGTGGGACACCACACTTAATATACATTTCTTTACTAAATGATCCTGATATCTGCACAGATTGTGGACGATTTGACAAATAACTTTCAATCAGTGAGTACGCGTTTTCTCTGAAACCAATTCTCTCCAATGCTTCTAATAATAATTTATGATTAACTGTGTCGAAAGCTTTCTTTAAATCAACAAAAATGCAGATTGAAGGGATTCTGTTATCAATATTTTGATGTATTTGATTTACAATTTTAGTTATTGCGTCCGATGTAGCCTTCCCTTCTGTAAATCCATATTGATTTTCACTTAAAATTTTGAATTTTGTGAGGTATCGAATCATTCTAGTAGATAAAACTTTTTCAAAAACCTTTGCTACACTGGATATTATTGATATTGGTCTATAGTTGTTAACATCTGTTTTTGTTCTTGATTTATGTATCGGTATTATATTACCTTTTTTTAAAATTGAGGGATATATGCCAGATTCAAAGCATTTGTTGATTAGGTAAGTGAGTGGTTCTGTTATGTCCTCGGCTATAATTTTCAAATGCTCGCTTTTAATACCATCGAACCCAGGACTTTTCCGATTTTTTAAGGACATAACAGTGGTGTATACTTCACATTGCTCGACTTTATCCAAAATAAATGAGTTCAAAGTTCTTTTTGGAGGTTGAGTATTTTGTACATTTGCTTGTATATTACTTGCTAAATTTTCGCCTATGTCAGTAAAGAATTGTACAAATTCATCGCATATCTGTTGAGTATTTTTTAATACTGTTCCCGATGTTGTATTTAACTCAGTGACACACTCTTTAAATTTTGTTTTCCCAGTAATCTCATCAATAGTTGTCCAAAGCCGCTTAGGATCATTTAAGTTATTATTCAATTTAATTAGGTAATGTTTTCGTTTGGTTTGCCTTGCAAGCTCTATAAATTTATTTTTATATTGGTTGTAACAGTCGGTATTCTCTGTAGTTGGCGTTAGTTTCATTACATTATATAGTCTTTCTTTTTCTATTGCCGATGTTATTAATCCTTTGGTAATCCAGGCATTTCTGCTTTTCTCTTTGTGACTAATTATTACTTTATTGGTACTAATATCTATTAGTTTTTTTATTTTCTCTATGAACAGTCCCGTTGCTTTGTCTATATTATTTATAGAGTATAATTGTTCCCAGGATTCTTGTTTGACATTTGATATTAGTTTTGAATTGTCGACAAAAAATTTGTAATTTACCTAGTTGTTATTAACGGTAGGAATGTTAGAATGTTTTTCATTTGAAGATATCAGTAAAATAGTGGAGAAGTGGTCAGTAATATCGCTTTCTAGGATTATTGGTATACAAGTAATTTTGTTGGATAGGTGTTTCACAAAGCAGTGATCTATACATGTGCCACTGATGGACCTTGTAGGTAGGTTTATATAGGACAGAAATCCGTTACTTGATAGGATATTCAAGTATTCATTTGTGATGGGATCATTGTCCAAAATATTTATATTGACATCTCCCAAGAAAATATGTTGCTTTAAATGAACTTTATTTTGATTTTGAAAAAAAAATTCGATATTCTTCAAAAACTTGTGGGGTTCTGAACATGGCGGACGATAAATTGCAGATACCTCAATTTTGTTATGGTTAATTTGGATCATTATGTTTAAAATTTTGATTCCATCGGTGAAAGTGAATGTATCATGATTATATTGTAGCTCATTTCTTACAAAAACTATCACCCCATCGTTTGTTTATAAGTGCCAAAGTTATACAAGCAAGAAATATCAACCACTTGCCACGTTTCAGTTAAAACTATTAGATCAAAATTGTACCATATTTGGTCGAGTAGTATTTTTAAGTAATCAATGTTGTGTTTTATACTCCTTATGTTCATATTAAAAATTCGAAATTTTGCATCAGAATTTTGTGTACATAAATTAAGTTATTACATGGCATAGATATGCGTAAGAATATTGTCTCAACTTGGAACACGAAATATTTCCTGTCTATACCTTGGATGGGCCCTATTGTTCTATCAAAAACTTTCGGACCTGAGAACGGAATAATTCTCAAGGGTGAGTAAATAGTAAAATAAGTGATACAAAAAATGTTTTTCTCTTTCTTATTGGACGTCAAATTTGGGAAATTCGGGTGCCATGAAAAAAACTATACACTACAAAATAGTTGCAGGAGATGAAAAGATAATAGTGTCCCACTTAATGGTAAAAATAAATTTGAAAATGAACTTCCATTTAAAATGGCTTTTCATCACCTATGATTTTTTATAAGTGTCCCAAAAGTCATGAATCAAACGAAAGGAGGTGATAGGAGGGTCACCTCCAATCAGAAAAACCATGTCGTCACTTAAGTTCTAAGACCACGTAACACAAAACCGATAACCTTTTACGGAAGCACAAATAATGGCGACTCTTTGGATTCTCTCAAATAACATGCATATTGTCATGCCCTCGTATAGCTGGGACCTTGGGTGGCGTGGAGCGACCTCGCGACTTGGCGTGAGCGCTAGCAGACTTGGCTGTGATTCAAGAATGACTAAGACCCCTGTGGAAGCACCGGTTGCTATCTAAAGTGTATCTAACGAACCTACAAAGTAATCGTAAACAGTGGTTGATTCGTGATCAACGCGTGATCGGTAGCCATGGCGCTCTGTCGGCCTCTTCCTGATTGGCTTGTAGCGACGAGCCTCGAGACAAAGTCGGACGGTTGCCACGCTCGGCGAGTTTTCGCCAGAGTGGTTGATCACATTCGCATGGATCACAAATCAATCTGTTGGTGCAATACGTGCAATAACTGTTGTAAAGGACATTATATAACAATAAATGGCATCGCAAAGGTATATTCCAATTTGATCTGCAGCAAATTATGAACGGCATATACGGAGATGCGAAAACAAGCTCAAAAAGGTGAAGAAAATTTTTGTGCAATCTTTATAGTTAAATTTTTCCTAAGAGATAGCATCAGTGAGGGAATTTTTTTCTATTGTCTTATTTTTCACATTAATGCGATGTCGAGGTATGTGGCCCTATCGCAATTGAAAATAAGGTTTCGATAATCCTTCCATAAAGTTTCGATGAGTACATCTGAAATAACCTTGAGATATTCTTCAGGGAAATACAAAAATCTCCATTTGTGTTTTTTTGTGCAGATTTATCTATTAAAATCCTATCCGCAATATATTTTCCGTGCACACACCTTCAACCGAATGTATGCCATATATGATATTACCGTTTCCAACTTTCACCAAGGTTAATAGGAACCATAACAGCTCCCTACCCTTCCCCCCTATAAGAATATCGATTTGTAGCCTCACATTTCAAGGTTAGACTTCTTGTAATGTTTCTGTTCAACATTCGGCGATTTCTGACAATTTTCCCAATAAAACATGATCATTGTGACATTAAGCCTGGCAACGCTGCATAGTAGAGGGAACTCTCAGCGTCACGTTGATGGTTCGTCACCACGCACAGGATTGTAATCAGTTACGGATACCCGTTTATGAGCGCGAACGTTTTATGCACGTCTTGACTTGATTTTTCTTGCGGAAATTTAATATTAGTCTAAAATGTCTGACACAGATACAGCTGATGAAGTGGTTGAAATCAGCTTAACGCCACCCAGCAAAAGGGCTAAAAAGCTTCATCTTAGCGCAGGTGAAAAACAAATTATTCTAAATATCTACAAGAATCAGATGCAAGAGAATAGTGGATTGGCTATAGAAAATATCGTATGTAAGGTTGCTGAAATTTCTGGAGTAAAATCTTGAAGGAATATAGACAAAATCACTCACTATCTGAGCCAAAAACATATCCAGCGAGAAAAAAAATCATCGAAAAAATAGATGACTTTGACAAAAGTGCCATTAGAAGAAACGCACATCACTTTTTCTTCAGGAATGAAATACCTACAATAGATAAAATATTGAAGCAAGTGAATGATGATGAGGACCTGCCAAATTTTAAAAGATCTACTTTCCATAAGCTGTTGAAAGAACTAGACTTTCGATTTTTGAAAAGAGGAAGGAATAGTTTATTGATAGAAAAGGAGGAAATTGTTATCTGGAGGAGAGAATACCTTAGAAAAATTAGGCAATTCCGCGCTGAAGGAAGAAAAATTTATTATTTAGACGAAACATGGGTGAACGCGGGGCATACGCAGGGAAAGGTTTGAGTAGACAGATCTGTGAGGTCCTCAAGGCAGGCTTTTTTAGATGGCCTTTCGACGGGATTGGAAAATCCTGCAGGTAAGTTTCGAAGTATATGAACCTTTTTGGATGCAGATAATTCATTTTCTGATCGAATCAATGATTTGGAAGCTCCGAACTCAGTTTTGCTATCTCATCCAAGTTTCTGAGTATTTCCTTCACCCAAAAACTAATCTAAGACCCTATCCTACACTAACCTAAAAAGAGTAAGTTGCTTAATTTCGTCATTTAGTGCGCTCGCTGAGAAGTAAAATAACTAATTACTTTCAGGCAAGGGAAAACGCCTGATCATTTGCCACATAGGTACCGTAGATGGATTTGTTCCTGAAGCATTGTGGGCATTTGAATCCAAAAAACTGGAGACTATCACGAAGAAATGGATGGTAACTCATTTGAAAATTGGTTCAAAAAAATTTTGCCGACACTTGATGATCACGCAATTATTGTGATGGATAATGCCCCGTACCACTCCAGAAAATTGGAAAAAAATCCAACAATGGCCACCAAAAAGGCAGACATTCAACAGTGGCTTGTCTCAAAGAAGATCGACTTCGACCAAACAATGGTCAAAGCTGAGCTGATAAATATAGTCAAGCGACATAAGTATAAATATGATTTAAAAATTGTTGACGAAATGGCCAAAAACCAAAATAAAACGATTCTCAGGCTGCCTCCCTATCACTGCGAACTGAATCCTATCGAGTTGATTTGGGCCGACATCAAGCAATACGTGGCGTCAAATAAGAGCACTTTTAAGTTTTCTGACCTTAAAAAACTGTTTGATGTTGCTGTCGATAGAATTACGCCAGCAAAATGGAGAACATGTATTGACCATGTCCAAGAGAAGGTTCAAACCAAAATGTGGGATATGGACAATATCATTGACACCCAAGTTGAACCCCTTATAATTGACATCAACAATTCTGATGATTCAAGCTCCTCGGAATACAGCATATAAATCGATTGATACCATTAAGACTGGCAGTTTAACGGGCTTTTTGGCAAGACAGGTAAGTTCATTATAGACTGCAATCAAAGTGTAAGTTTCTAGTTATTAATTTGGAAATTCCAAATTTATAATTACACAAAGTTAGGGTTAATTTAGGAGTTCCAAAGCATAATAGTGCCATTTTGACCTTCCTATTTCTCATGTAAATTTTAATAGCAATCAAACTAACAAACTTTATGGAGTCTGTAATAAACTTTTGTACTACTACTACTACGTCTGTAGTTTCTATTTGCTCAAAAAAATTTGCTCTGCATTGTGAATAGAAGGTTGATTTGTAAATATTATTGGGTATATATGTAAGTTAATAATAAAATATGAACAATTTCAATTGAGATGGTCCACAAGTTTTTTTCGTGTGCGTTTTAGTAACATTTTGCTGAAATGGTGAATACAGAATTTTTTGCACTGATTCCTAATGTCGAAATATGATTAGAAAGGCGTGGTATATTCCTGATAATTTACTATGTTTTTGATAGAATTTACAGCAACACATATCTTGTACGACATTTTTTGATAGATCAGTCACAATAGCTTGATACGGCCCTGTAGCGTCTCCTACGGTTAAGTTCTTGATCACGTGCAATACGGGTGTATATGTTTGATTTTACTTTGTTTCTTCGATGGATACAGTTTAGACCACTTCACGAAAAGGCTGGACTATCTCTTGACTCGTCGATAGGAGAATAAATACCCGACCAGAAGTAGCTAGTCACAGTCGAGACAGTCGAACAGTTGACAGTGGTCGATGACTCACCACACCACATGGGAGCCGTAGTCCATTCAACATGGTTATAAATGGTCATGAATTATTACAAGTGTATAAATTAGAAGTAAGAAATTCGATTTTGGGCAGTAAAACCGATGTTTTTGTAGCACTATCTTGCAGTCTTCCATGTTTGTCTAGCCGCTAAATGAAACCACATATGCTAGAAATACTGTTCTTCTGTCGACGTTTCAGCCACCACGGTGGCCTTTTTCAGGTATGGGCATATCTCATTTTTTTGAGTTACGCAGTGCTAGTAGAACTTAAGTGACGAATATGTCCTTATCCGATTGTGTACGGTTTCCAAGTTATCTCCATTTTTAAGGATTTTTTCCGAACATCGCTACTTTTGAAACTGTACTATTTTTTTCTGAAGTTGTCTTACTATATTTCTGTCAGCTATACATAATATGTTCTCAAAAGATGTGTCGCTGGAAAAAACTATCAGTGAAAAATTAGTTCAGGTAATGTAGGTGCAACAATCGGCAATTTTGTCAAGATTATTACGTCATATTTAACAAGGCTTGTACAAAAAATTAGTGGGCATTGGAAGTGTCCACAGTTATAAAAATCTTCTGGTTATTATGCTCCCAAAATACCTTTTACATGATCAAATATTCTAAATAGTTTTTTTGCAAGACAGACAAAGGGCTGCAGGTACCCTGAATCTCAGCCGCTTAGGCAGAAACCTAAGTACCAGGGCACCTCAGAAGCTATGAGGATCGCAAAGAAACTTTATTGATCCCATTTTGAACTGCCCAAGGTTAGTAGAACTGGGAAAATCCTCTTTTTGTAGATTGTTTCATAACCCCGATACCCTAGGGACAGAGGAGCTGTCGTATCGGCCAGTTCTAGATGTGCGATGTTCGACATGAATAAACTGTATCTCTAAAAAGTCAAAAAAATGTCGGTTTTGGCATAATTGTAGGTAATGCAAGTATCACAAATGCATTTCTGTATTACCTGATCCTATAATCGCAGCTAATATCTTTTTGTAATCCAAGTATCAGATTGGGACAGTAACTTCTTAAACGTAAACAGATCCTACAAATCCATCGTCAAGAATAGGTGCGATTTAAGATATCGTCAACCTGTCATGTATTGTGCGGATGAGCCTGCAAGGATATTACTTGAAACCTACATAATGTCATAACATCATAATGGAATAACATTGTTTTGTGGCTAACTTGCTATGCGCATGACGTCTAATAGTCTAAGATCCGATCTAAAGTCTTCCACCGGTGTGTCAACCAGATGAAAATGACATTTTATCAAATGAAATAAGTTTTTGAACATACTTTGATTAGGAAACCCTTTAAAAAATGGTCATATACAGGGTGACTTTGAAGATGAGTCATTAATTTTCAGATAATGATTGTAGAAGGAAGATAAACCAAAATATGTGTGTAAAAATAAAAAAAAATTAAAAAAAAAGTTTACCTTGTTTTATAAAGTATCCTCCCGAAAAGTATTTCAGTGCGGACCTGTATTTGATCGTGAGGTCGCCTGTGAGGTTTTAAGTCACCTGATTCACGAGCCCGTTGTACTACATTAACAAAGGCACGAGGGGTTGGTTGCACTCGATTGGGAAACCGATCCGCATAAACATGTGCCATTTTTATTTCGTTTGAGCCACGCAACAGACACTATTCACACGCTTTACCGACTGACACTGACTGTATGTATAACTGAACTGAATAAAATAATTGTAAAAACATCGTTCCAAATTCTTTCGCTTTTTTGTTTCCGATGCGATGAACCGATAAGGCGGATTATATCCGTTGTTGCCAAACACGAGCACATGATATTATTATTGAGACAGGGCGGTACTCAAACTTCCAAAGGGCTATAACTTTGTTACTTTAATTTTACCAGAAAAATGGTAAAGGAAAAAAACATTTCTTTTGATCAGATCTACTCACTGTTAAAATAAATGACTCAACCTCAAAGTTAATTAAAATTATAAAAAAATATTGTTTTTCAAAATTTCGCCGGCGGTTTATAATGTACACAAAATGCAGCTCCTCAGTTGCTTACCTTTTTCTGGTCCCTATTACCTAGCAGCTGCGTTCAAACAGGTAAGTCGATAATAGTAATTGCACTCTTCTGTTGACCAATCGAGACGAATCTTAAAATGAGAACAATTTAATTACAACTCACGTAGTATAGGGTTGCTTGAGAACATGTGTTCATAGTTAGTGGTTGTAAGACTTAGAGTTGGAAAATCGGGGCGAGCGAAATTGTTACACAGAGAGACATTGAGCATAGTATTCCCAAAGGCGCCGTAAACTGTGAGAGAGTGCGCAGATTGTAATAGTAATAGTAAAGACAAGGATAAATGAATTTACTATAAGTAGAGCAATATTTTGAGTCGTCAGTTAGTAAACAGTAAAAATAAATTAAAAATGACGAAAAAGTGTTTTTTATGCAAAATAGTGACTCTGTAATTGATTTTAATGACAAGTCGTTCGAACATTGTTCCTTAAAGTTATCGTTTCGACAATTTAAAGGTTTTAAATACAGTTAACCAAAGATTTAGGCCCGTAACGTCAGTCGTCCCTACAATTGTAGGGCGCGTTTATGGCCTCCTTGATTGTCATACTCCTTTCCCTCCTTCAAAAATTTCTAGATTGCACTTGTCCCGTGTCAGCGTCAGCGCTCTCCTATTGTAAAGATATGTTTTCTTTTTAAATTGTAGGAAATTTCAGGCTGATAAAACATGATATAACTCAAAAGCAAGCACAATTTGATGCAAATAGATGTTTGTCACATAACCTCAAAATAGAGCGCTGAGACGGAGAAGTAGAAAACTATGACAATCAAGGAGGCCATAAAGGCGCCTTACAATTGTAGGACGACTGACGATACGGGCCTTACTTATGGTTGAAGGTTATCGTTCCTCTTGTGATAAAAAAGTAACACCTTTAAAATAAATTTACAATGACGATTTCGATGTATTTGTCAAACATCTTGAAGTAAGTATTATTGTCAATAACGTTTTTTATTTTTATCATAAAATTGTCTTCCAAATTTTGTTTCAACACAATATCTCTGGTGCATTCTATTACTTCTACGGACGATAAACATTCAAAATCTTTGACAACAAACCCAAAATTCGGAAAGACTGTGTTTAACCTCGTGTATCCTCAAGGTGATCAAACTATAAATCAGCTACAGGAAATTGCGAACAAATTATATGATTCAAGCATCCTTCAAAAACTGAAAAATCAAACTGTTGCATACCACAAGCCCTGTTATGACACATATCAATCAAATGCTAAACGGTCGATTGAAGAATCAGTCGATTCAAGTTGGCAACAATACAGGCATCTACATAAATTAGCTTTTGAATCTCTTTGTGATTATGTCATCTAGAAATTATGAAGAATACTCATGTGATGTATTTCGCCCAATTACTTAAACGCTATTAAACATTATTTTTGAAATTCGGAGAAAATATAAATCCGAACACCCAGTTTAAATCGTTTTATTTTAATAAAAGTTGGTGAATGTATTTATCTTACTGTAAATAACAAGTGAAAAAATTTTCAGCCTTATCAGTTGGACATTCCGGTTTTTATACTGCTTTTTTTTTTAATTCACTAACGCTCTAAAAATGAATATTTCAGCCGCAGTAAAGAATCAACGTTGGCGGATTTTGGTTCTTGACATCCTTTAGGATCGGTTACGATGCCTAGAGTACGGAGACCTGTACGATTTCGTCAACTTAGTGAGTTTGATAGGGGCCGTATAGTGGGACTTCGGGAAGCTGGACTTTCTTTTCGGGCAATTGCAGTTAGAGTGCAAAGAAGTGTAGACACTGTGGTTAGGTGTTGTCAAGCATGGCTTCGAGAAGGCCGTACGCAAAGAGCAAGGGGCACTGGACGCCGCCGTAGAACAACGGGCCATGAAGATCGCCGCCTAAGATTATTGGCCTTAAGGGACCGTTTCTCCACTACCAGGTCCATTGCAAATGAATGGTTTGCAGAACACGGAAGACCTATTGGCATGCGAAGTATTTACCGACGAATGAGAAGTTTTGGCTTGTTTTCATACCGGCCACACTGGGTCCTCCCTTTAACTCGAGAACACCGACATAATCGCCTTGAGTGGTGCAGACAACGGTCACTCTGGGATCAGGAATGGAACAGTATTGTCTTTAGTGACGAGTCTCGATTTTGTTTAGGCATGCACGATGGTCGTGCCAGGGGTAGAAGGCGACGTGATGAAAGGAGGAATCCACATTTTTTGTTGAAAGATGTTCATCACACTGTTGGAGTTATGGTTTGGGCTGCTATAGCTTATGGTTCCAGGTCATCTTTAATCTTCATCAGAGGTAACATGAACGCGCAGCAGTTCTAGAATCCCATCTTTTACCCTATCTTGACACCCTGGCAGATTCAACTTTCCAACAAGATAATGCCCGACCACATGTTGCAAGAGTCACAATAGACTTCTTTCAACATAATGATGTCACATTGTTACCATGGCCACCAAGATCTCCTGACTTATCCCCAATTGAGCACGTGTGGGATATGATGGGTAGGAAATTGCTCAATTTGCAACGTCCTCCTCAGACTCTAGAAGCACTTTGAGAGGAGTTGGTGGTTGCCTGGAATGAGATACCATAGGAGGACATTGACCACCTGATCAGAAGCATGCCTAGGCGCGTTGGAGAATGCGTAGCACATCAGGGTGCATCCACACATTATTAAAGGTCAAAGGGCTTTAAAGCAGTGCAATCATTTTGAAATTTTTATCATTTACTTATTATGCTTCATTAAATACTTATACAAAATTTTATTAAAATAAAACCATTGAAACTGGGTGTTCGGATTTATATGTCACTTAGTATACTTCTGCGAAAGAAAATAATGAAAATTTCCTTAAAAGAGTTAAAAGTTTTGAGCCAAATACGATACCACCATGTTGGGAATCACTCAAACAAAAAATGTTACGCACTATTTATGTAAATTTAATGTGGCTACATGCTACTGACCCTAATTGTGTAACATTAAACCCTCACAATTGTGGTTGGTTCCTAGATGGTTATTTAAAACCAAAAGGAATGATGGAGAGCAGACACCTTTGAGAGTAAACGATACTTTGGACATGACAGAAAAAGAAAACAAGGAAACTTCCTCTGACCTGGAAAAATATACAACTTCTGGCGACTCTGACCCTGAATAATAATTATTTATCTCTTTGTTTTGTATTATCACTTATTTTGATGTATTTATTGTTCTTTTGGTTTAAAAACATTTTTCGTTACTACTTTGACATATTTTGAGTATTCCAAGCTTTTTTATTACAATTAACATTATCTACTCCTAAACATTGCTCTATAGTAAATTCATTTATCCTTGTCTTTACTATGAGTATACAATCTGCGCACTCTCTCATAGTTTACGTCGCCTTTGCGCACATCTGTTATACTGTGTCCTTGTCTATAGCTGGGAATAGTACGCGCAATGTCTCTGTCTAACAATTTCGCTCGCCCCGATTTTTCAACTTTAGAGTCTTACAACCACTATCCATGAACAGATTTTCTCAAGCAACCCTATACCACGTGATTTGTAATTAAATTGTTTTCATTTTAAGACTGGTCCCGATTGGTCGATAGAACAGTGCAATTTCTATTATCGACTTATCTGTTTGAACGCAGCTGCCAGGTAATAGAGACCAGAAAAAGGTAGGCAACTGAGGAGCTGCATTTTGTGTACATTATAAACTTTTCATTGGAGTTTGTTTTGTTAGGTTGGCACGCTGGCGAAATTTTGAAGAATAATATTTTTTTATAATTTCAACTAAATATTTCTATGACCATTTTTTAAAGGGTTGCCTAACCAAAGTATGTTCAAAATCATATTTCATTTGATAAAAGTTGATTTTCATCTGGTTGACACACCGGTGGAGGACAATTTTAGTTCGGATCCTCTACTATAATATCTCATCTAACAGTTTTGGTAGATTGTTTCGAAAAAGTTTCAAATACGTTTCCCCACACAGTATTTGAGTTAATTCAATTGGGTCACGAATTTACTATCCACTAGTCTAGCTCATTCTCTCTCCAAATCGGCGTTGAAAGCGGGTCTGCCCCTTGACTTGTAGATTCTCTAGAGCGCATTCGTATAAATTGTGAACGTTATAAATGCCTGCTCTTCGAAAACTGTCTTGGTCTATCCATGACTTTTTTGTAAAACTGCTTTTGCGAATTGTTGGACTCTATTTGGGTAGTCTTTTGGAAGAAGTCCCTACACATGTTGAACAAGGAACGAGTGCAGGAGCTCTCTACGTTAGAATTCAATGTACTGTCGGCTGTCACCTAAATACTTGAAATACGAGAAGGCTTATCGTTAATTATTATTGTAGTGCTCGGTCTTCAGCATCTACGCCGTTTCTCGGCATTCTAATCAGTTTCGATACTAAAATTGCGCATTTTTGCATATTATAGTGACGAATACATCCTGCATTGAAATCACAAAAATAGAACCACACAAGTAAAATAAGTACAGCGTTATCCCTGCCCTCCTCTTATAGTACGGAAATTATCGTCCCAAACAAGTTATATTATCGCATTGTAATTACAAAAGACCGTTGTCGGGCTAGGCAATCCGGCACAGCTTCCGTAACCATTTGTATCACCTAAAATAAGATCTTGGTAACTACCCCTTACATTAATTAAACTTGGCATTGATTTCAATTTGGGGATTTATTGTCCCTCAATCGATTCTACCCAGAGTGTAGAATGTTGACAATGATACCTACAGCATTTCATCAATTTTGCGCAGAAACTATTTAGGATACCTATCTGATTACTTAAAAGTAAAAGTATCTTGAAAGGCCATAATATCCAGAAGTCTTTCGTAGCTATGGACACAATATTTTGTATAATATGTTGTTGAGCTTTTTTCAACTCAACGTACCCTCTAAACTTGGTTGATAAAAATCAAAATACAACTTCAGAAAAAAATAGTACAAGCTCAAAAATAGCGATTTTCTAAAAATTCATAAAAATGGATATAACTCAAGAACCATCCACAATCGGATAGCCTGTATATTTTTTTGAACGCTGAAGAGAAAGTCATTTTTCCAACGCTGACGTTTAATAAGAAATTATCAAACAATATGTTCGTGTGTTTAGATGGAAGACCTTTAATTCACGCTCAAAAATAAGTCTGTTGCAGAATCCGTTAATACATTTTCTCTTTAAGCCGAGATATCTCGATCTATTATCTAAGCTTAGCATATGTTTTAACGTATTAAAAGTGGAATAACTGAAGAGCTCCTTACCTGTAACTCCTAGCCTAAAGTAGAAACTTCCATATCGTATATAAGTATTCCCCTTATACGAACAGAATTCACTTGAGCCACTATTCCCTTAAAAGTATCATAAGTATTTAGTTGGATGGAAATATTTATACTGAGCAGAACTTACTATCACAGATAAGATGTCTCGATCCCTCTGGAATAGATTTCTCTTTGAGGTGTATCATATACATGTAGAAGAGAAATAAGATGCTGCCGATATAAAGGTAGACGTAAAATCCCTGAAAATTGAAAACACATATAAAAATAGGAAATCATCCGGGAGGCTTGTCCATTTGCATACCTAATAGACGGTAGGGATCCGAAACCGAGTGCAGGTCACATTCGGACAAGATGTAGCTGAGGGGTTTAATCGCGACTGGGCCTGAGATGAGCGAACGTATGCTGGCAGCACGAAGCTGAGCTGAATGTACTTGGTTGAGGTGGCCGTGTATTACACGGAGGTATTGAATTGGGTTCTACTATACAGATCCGCAGGCTTATTACGTAAAAATGTCCAACTCTGATCGGTGAGCAACCGACCACCAACCGACTTCCGACCGATTGTCGACCGACCGAAAAATTCGTATTCGCTAACGCAGTTTGCAACCGGTTGCCCAACTGTCATTGAATGCAATTTGAATGCAGTTTTTGCGACCGAAACAGCGCCACTAGCAATCGGGTAGCAACCGTTGGAACTAAAGTGACATATGTATGATGTTAAACAATCGTCGTGTTTATAAATCGAAAAATAATAAATACATAGTGGATCGTGATTGTGAATTTAAAATTAACTATGGGACCTAGTTTTGCTGAAAATTGAACACGTAAGTATATAATACGATGGTCTGTTCTTAAAAATGAATGACTGTGTGATCCGCAGATGTATGGATGTTTATATAAGTCAAGAGTGGACCCTCGATACACACTTAATATATACACACAGTCATTTGTCGACAAATAGATAACACAGTTTCACATAGATTAGCCTTGAAGACTTATCTCAAGACAGAAAGAGCGATGCAAAATAACTCGAGGGTGAAAACAGCTTATTGACAAGTGCCAGATGATTCTCTAAATCAATCAGCACTTGCTGGCACTTACCGATATTGTTCATTAAAGGCTGCAAATGCATCAGAAAACGTGAAAATAGTGTTTATTTGTGTTTGAGATTTTGTCTGACTAGGAGGTGTTTGTGTTAATTTTCAAAATGAAATATAATCTCAACATTGCAAATCGATGAGGTACTTGTCTTTGCAGAAATTCATCCTAATTTAGCTAAGGAGAGTGTTGGGCTTGGAGGGAGATCAAAGGAGACAATTAATAGAAAGTGGGACGAATTAGGGATATGTCTGAATACTCATGGATCTGGCGTTACAAAAATGGACAATGCTGGAGAGGGATGAGTTTAAGTTACATTTTGTTATTTATCCTTTTGTCGTCGCTAATTCATAATTTTTATAATTGTGCTGAATCTTATTTTTCATTATAAGATTACAACCTTTTGCTATGGTCACTATTCTGTTGTATCCCTCTTTTCATTAGATAAATTCAAAAAAGTTGTAGAACTTTTCATAGAAGAAAAAATGCAATGTTGATTAATAGAAAATTATCTTTAACGGTGTAGTAGCACAATTGTTCCCAAAGACTACCTTTTCACAATATTTTATCCAAAACTTTTTTCTATTTAAGTAACTTGAGAAACGATGATGTTTATCCATTTTTGCAGTAATTCAATTCTTATTAGACGAGACTTTATATGAAACTCTTTTGTACTCTACTGGTATAAAATAGTTTGTTTGATTCAACGTATTTGTATTTTTCCAAATATCTGCTACCATCTTTTAATATTTGCAAACATAATTTACACAGATTCCATGGGTCATTTTCTTGGATTAGTACTGTACGTTATAATAAGCCATTTTGTTCCATGTTCCATATGGTTTTATTCATGTACTAATATACTAAGTGACATATAAATCCGAACACCCAGTTTAAATGGTTTTATTTTAATAAAATTTTGTATAAGTACTTAATGAAGCATAATAAGTAAATGATAAAAATTTCAAAATGATTGCAATGCTTTAAAGCCCTTTGACCTTTAATAATGTGTGGATGCACCCTGATGTGCTACGCATTCTCCAACGCGCCTAGGCATGCTTCTGATCAGGTGGTCAATGTCCTCCTGTGGTATCTCATTCCAGGCAAGCACCAACTCCTCTCGAAGTGCTTCTAGAGTCTGAGGAGGACGTTGCAAATTGAGCAATCTCCTACCCATCATATCCCACACGTGCTCAATTGGGGATAAGTCGGGAGATCTTGGTGGCCATGGTAACAATGTGACATCATTATGTTGAAAGAAGTCTATTGTGACTCTTGCAACATGTGGTCGGGCATTATCTTGTTGGAAAGTTGGATCTGCCAGGATGTCAAGATAGGGTAAAAGATGGGGTTCTAGAACTTCGTGGATATAACGCTGCGCGTTCATGTTACTTCTGATGAAGATTAAAGGTGACCTGGGACCATAAGCTATAGCACCCCAAACCATAACTCCAACAGTGTGATGAACATGTCTTTCTACAAAAAACTGTGGATTCCTCCTTTCACCACGTCGCCTTTTAACCCTGGCACTACCATCGTGCATGCCTAAACAAAATCGAGACTCGTCACTAAAGACAATACTGTTCCATTCCTGATCCCAGAGTGACCGTTGTCTGCACCACTCAAGGCGATAACGTCGGTGTTCTCGAGTTAAAGGGAGGACCCAGTGTGGCCGGTATGAAAACAAGCCAAAACTTCTCATTCGTCGGTAAACACTTCGCATGCCAATAGGTGTTCCGTGTTCTGCAAACCATTCATTTGCAATGGACCTGGTAGTGGAGAAACGGTCCCTTAAGGCCAATAATATTAGGCGGCGATCTTCACGGTCTGTTGTTCAACGCGGCGTCCAGTGCCCCTTGCTCTTTGCGTACGGCCTTGTCGAAGCCATGCCTGACAACACCTAACCACAGTGTTCTTTAAACACAGTCATAGTTGGGAATTTGTCCCAAAACATTTCACTTGTTGAGAACTCGATATTAACGTTAATATTCTATTGAAAATTCAAGACGCTTATGTGTTTTTCATGCCTTACTCATTAATCTTATTTTCTGACAAATAAATCATGTCCTCCTAAGAAAAAACTAATACATAACATTACGTGTGATGATATTTCGGTGATACTCCAACCTTTTATGCACTTGTGAGACATCACTAGACTGTAAATTTTACACTCTCTTCAAAAATCGAAAAATCCATTAGGACAGCCATAATAAAAATGAACGTCAAGGCGGGTTGCTCTCCCTGCAGTCATCCGTCAGAAAATTTCTGGCAAAAGAGGTGCAATTAAGCAAGCAAAGAGGTCTTGTCACCCAGATGACATTCACAGAGCAACTAATCTTGTTCATGAAGTGAGAAATGCTCTTCATGAATTCCGTAATGAGCAATGGAGAGACTTTCTGTCAGGGATGCTTGACTCAAGCATTCCTCTCTGGAAAGTTGCAAAGACGCTCAGAAACGGAAAGCGAGAACAACTCCCGCACATCCACGGTTCTAGGGGCTTAGTCTGTAGGACAGAGGAAAAGGTCGAGGTTTTCGCTGATGCAATGGAAAGTCAGTTCTCTCCCAATGACCTTGATAATGACCTCGACGAGGAGCAACATATTGTAAGATCCGTCAGGAGATATTTTAGTGCCAACGGCGTCAGTGGCAGTAGTGCCTCCATTAGTGATTTTTCCTCAGAGGAATCTTCAGAAGATTCCTCAATTGAAGAGCTGCACGGCACATCAGCGGAATCTCCTGAGACTCCGCATTGCACACCAGCAGAGCTCCAAGGTCATATTAAAGACCTCAAGATGCGTAAAGCACCTGGAGAGGATCGAATCACTAATAAGCTACTTTCGCGGAAGTCCTTAACTTATCTTGTGGCAATAATCAATGCCATGCTAAGGACCCAGCACTTTCCAACGGCGTGGGAGACCGCTGATGTCATAATGATTCCAAGGAAGGTGGGTTCGATATTCCCCCAGGATTAGCACCCCATTAGTCTACTGTCAGCTCCTTCTAAACTCGCTGAAAAGGTGATTCTACGTCACCTTGAAAATTTCTCGGCAGACCACAATGTGATTCCTGACGTGCAATTTGGCTTTCGGTCTGAGCATAGTACGGAGCTACAGGTCATAAGGCTTGTTGAACGAGTAACCAGGGGGTTAACCCGTAACGAAAGTACTGGCATCTTGCTACTGGATGTCTCAAAGGCATTTGACAAGGTGTGGCACAAGGGCCTTCTCTACAAATTGATCCATAAGGGCTTCCCCTTCTGGCTCCTAAAACTTTTGAAATCCTTTCTCGAGGGTAGGAAATTTCGGATCAAAATTAATAACGTTCTGTCGACAGCACGGCCCATCAAAGCCGGTGTCCCTCAGAGTTCGGTTCTTGGACCAGTCCTTTATTCACTTTTTATTCATGACGTCCCTTGCCCCAGCAGCTGTGAAACCTATCTCTATGCTGATGACACTGCCCTGGTGGCCCAGTCGTGCTCTGGGGATCTAGTTCACGACATGCTGCAAAGTGCAGTGGACGAGGTATTGGAATGGGCGAATCGGTGGCTGATCAAAATTAATCATTCGAATGGAGCTCGGGTACCATGGGAAAGCTCTGCTAAGTATCTCGGTGTCACTCTTGACAAGGGCATAACCTGGCAGAAGCACACTGAAGCATTAAAAACTAAATTCCAAATCTCGTTTCGGCAACTCTACCCTATGCTATGTAGAACATCAAAATTAAGTTTGATCAACAAAGTTCAGCTATACAAGATGGTTATTAGACCAGCGATCACTTACGCAAGTGCGGCTTGGTGTTTTCTCGCCAAAACGCATTTGCGTAGCCTGCAGGTTTTACAGAACAGAACCTTGCGTACAATCACTAACGCCCCATGGTATGTTTCCAACGAGACCCTTCACAGAGATCTTGACATCCCTTACCTAAGGGACTACATCAAACAACAAGCGCAGCTACGTTATAGTCAAGCAGAATCGCATAACAACCCTTTGTTGCGCGAGTCAGTAGACTACACAGTCGAGCAAGTTCGCAAGCACACAAGGCCGCGACTCGCACTGTGAACAAAATTAAATCGTGCGACTTTAGGTCCAACCAAAATTATAATTTTTCTTCAACAACCAATCCCAAAATTAATTTTAGGATCAATTTAAAATTGCCGAATACTAACTAGCAATGCCAAGGCACCCCTCAAATTGATGCACTTCTTTTTTCTTTGATTTCCCTCCTTCCTTCCTTCCTTCCTTTCTTCTTCCATTCTTTCTCCCTGACTTTGTTTGGTATCTGGGCAACCAGACCTGACAGACCTACTGACTTACAAGACTTCAACCAAGAGCAAAGGTCCTACGGACCGCTCTGACAGACAATGACGAATAGTGTAGCGGGTTGCTTGAAAACAATAGATGATTCTGAGATGTCATATACGAGGGGGTACCCAAAAAAAACGGAATTATTTTTTAAAAGCTATTTATGTATTTTCAACTCTTTCACAAAGTAACATTATCTCCTCCAAAATACTGTCCAGTACAACTAATACACTTGTGCCACCGGTGCTTCCACTGCTCGAAACATTTTTTGAAGTCTTCCTGAGAAATGTCTGACAGCTCCTCCCTCGTTTTTTTTCTTGACCTCTTCAATGTCGTCAGAGCGGCGTCCTTTCATGCCCTTTTCATCCGTGGAAATAGGAAAAAGTCGCACTGAGCCAGGTCAGACGAATAAGGTGCGTCAGTGAAACAATGCCATTTTTAGCCAGAAACTGTCGAACAGAGATTGGCTATGTGCGCAGGTGCATTATCGTTGTTGAAGAACCAGTCTCCTGACTGCGTAAAATTGAACACCGAACACTGTTTCGCAATCGTCTTAAAACCTCTAAATAGCACAAGATCTCGAATTTTTGCAACATTTTTGTCGATTCGGGCAGTTGATAGACGTCTAGAGCGAGGTTTGTCATCAATCGAAATGTCGCCATTTTTAAATCGTGCAAACCACTCGTACACCTGAGTTTTTCTCATAGCATGTTTTTTGTATGATATTTTCAACATTAAAACAGTTTCAGCAACATTACACAGCTTCACGTTGCTCACTGAAGTTTGTCATCGTAAAAGACGCAACAAGCACGAAACAGCTCTAGGAAAAATAACATAATAACTACAGAGGAACGAAACAAGCCAGATCGACAACTCAGGTGGCACTGAACTGGTAATGAGTTGCGCTGTACGCGTCTAGGGGCAGAAATGTGTACGAGTAGTACACAAGCTCCGCCCACTGCACTCCTATTCCGGTTATTTTTTGGTACCTCCTCGTATGCTATCTTATTTTTCCTGAAAAAAAATTTCCAAATAATGTCATATTTCGATAACTGTCAAATTAACCGTTTTGGTTTTACTGGCAAACAAGACATTCCGCGATTTTTGTTTTTTCGTTGATATTTTCAAAACCAATTGACCGATCGTAATTCTGAAGCCGGCTATCGAAAGCACTAAGTTTCGTCTAACACTTTCCTCATTTAACATCTGCTGTAGGTATAACAGGAGCCTAGATCTCTGTATAGAGAAGCGAATCCGAAACACACTGTATGTGTATATCCGTATGTACGATGTTAGCTCTAATTTTTATCATTCTTTGTCTTCAATCATTCAATCTTCAATAATCTCACTCCTGTATACTATCAAATATATCTATAGATGTCTGAAACTAGGTGTTTATGTCAACTTACGTCATAGTGATCGAAGTCCTCAGTTGCAATTGCATCAGTGACCGGAAGAGCAATTCCCAGAATTACTAAAATCTTTGCGTAAAATGCTGATACAGTAAAAGATAGTTCTTCGCTGCAATAAAAATTTGAATTTGAAGTACGCAGGGGCTTCATTCTGGAATTTAACAATTTCTATTCCTAATATTGACTTTTAATGGACCCATCATGATTCAAATTTATATTTTTTGAAAGCTTTTGTCCTAATAGATCATGCACAAAGACTATATACAGGGTGATTCACAAGTCGTGACCAAAAATGTAACATAATACACAAGGCCGCATTTTAAGGGGATCTTCTATCGTAACATTTTATTCCTCTGGGGCTTCGGCAATATGGAATTGCCAAACTTCTCTGAGTTAGAGGCCATGGTGTCTGGCAAACTGTTCAACGGGAACTGGAGGTGATAAATTTGGCATTGGATGAGCCTAGTACAAGTACTAGGCGGATTGCAGCCCAGTTACCACGTTCCCAAAATCTTGCGTGGATAATATTTTAAATCGGGCAGTTTTAGATGCTTACCATCGGCAAACGGCGAAATTTTTGTGAGTGGTTACTGCAAATGCATAATCAAAATGCAGATTTTTATTGATTCGGTTTTGTGGTCAGATGAATAGCTTTTTACGAGGAGTGGAACCTTTAATTCTCATAATGAACATATTTAGTCGTTAGAAAATCCCCGTTCTGTAAGAATCCACTCGTTTCAACACAGATTTTCCAGAAATGTCTGGTGCGGCATTTTCAATGGCCAACTATTTATGCACATATTGCCACAACGTTCAAATGCAAACCCATACCTAGCTTTCCTAGAGAATACATAGATAATGTGTTAGATGATGTTCCGTTAGAAACAGTATGAATGTGGTATCAGGCAGCAGCGGTGGCCGCAGTAGTAGACTCTTCGGTCTCCTGATCAGTCGCCGTGCGCTATGAGGGTTCAAATCCCGTTTCAATAGAAATGGTTCTCTTGGCTATTGATGTTGTGATTGTCCGTAGGTGGTAGACGGTCTCTGACTGTCGAACGCGGAGGTACCACCCGGCGGATCTCGTAGGCGGAGCCAGAATGTGTGCATGTTGCATGCATACGTGTTCCCTCGCCAGAGTCCGTGTGGCGTTCCCCCTGTATCCCCCTATAAATAATCATTTTAGACAACGATGGACTGGCAGAACGGGACCCGTACATTGGCCTGCGCGGTCTCCTGATTTGAGCCCCCTGGATTTCTTTTTGTGGGGCGCTTTTAAACAACTAGTGTATGCTGAACAAATTAATACTGTTGATTATAGTTCCAATAAAGAATAGATAATGCGTTTCATTCAAGCCACAACAAATTTTGCGGAAATACGTTTTTCTTTATTAAAAACATGCCGCACTTGTATCCGTCAGAATGGTGGTCTTTTTTAACATTTAATGAAATAAACCTTCGATTATCTAATTTGTTTTTTCTTATTTTTACAAAAACAATGCACTCTAGAAAAAACACAAGTATAATTATTTGTAGCAAAGTGAAGGAAATATTCGAAAAACTGCGCGTTTCGAAAAAAAAAACGATGGCGTACTATTTTTATTTGTAAACATAGTGCCACTAATCCCTTGTAACTCCGCCACTGGTGCAAGTTAATTTTAAGTAAAGACTTTTGAATGTGCACAATATTCAGGTAAATCCACATATCAAATTTTAGTTTATTCCAGTGGACGGTTTTGAAGACATTAAAAAAAATCTATTTATTTTGAAGCTTAATGAAGCCCTCGAGGAAAAAATGTTAAATAGGGGACCCCCCTTAAAACCCAGTCCTGTGTATGATATTTAATTTTTGTCACGACTTGTGAATCATCCTATATAGGAGGTTAAACTCAGAGTGGGGGTGAAGCCAAAAGTGTCGAGGACGAAGGCAAGGCTCGTAATTAATTTCAGGTGCTGGGCATAACGCATCTCTCTTATATGTGCGCTGCACAGGAAACTAATTCCAGGGTCTGCGCATGTGACATCTCTCTCAAATCTTAATCTTTTGGCAGTTCAGATGAGTAGCAATCAGAAATATTGGATAACTATAAATAATCAACAAAGCATGGCAAGACGAAAGTGAAATGAAAAACCTTGGGAATAAGGATTTTGCGATGTACGTGATAATAGGTCCTTATTGGTTTGCAGTACGATCAAGAACTCAATCAACATTTTTCACGTGCATCTATACAGGGTGACTTCGAAGTTGAGTCATTTATTTTAACAGTGAGTAGATCTGATCAAAAGAAATGTTTTTTTCCTTTAACATTTTTCTGGTAAAATTAAAGTAACAAAGTTATAGCCCTTTAGAAGTTTGAGTACCGCCCTGTCTCAATAATAATATTATGTGCTCGTGTTTGGCAACAACGGATATAATCCGCCTTACCCATTCATCGCATCGGAAACAAAAAAGCGAAAGAATTTGAAACGATGTTTTTACTACAATGTACAGTTTTATTCAGTTGTATTCAGTCGATGTGTCAGTCGGTAACGCGTGAGTGAATAGTGGTGTTTGTTGCGTGGCTCAAACGAAATAAAAAATGGCACATGTTTACGAAAATGCTTAATGTAGTACAAAGGGCTCGTGAATCAGGTGACTTAAAACCTCACAGGTGAGGGCATGCCGGTGCTCCAAGACCGCACGATCAAATACAGGTCCGCACTGAAATACTTGTCGGGAGGATACTTTATAAAACAACGTAACATTTTTTTTTAATTTTTTTTTATTTTTACACACATATTTTGGTTTATCTTCCTCCTACAATCATTATCTGAAAATTAATGACTCAACTTCAATGTCACCCTGTATAAATGCGCAGACGGCCTTCGCACTCCGAGAGCCAGGCACTTCTTAGCGACAGTATTGGTTTCATACGAATACGTGTATTTCCTTAGGTAGTCCAACCTCATATATACTAAGTGACATATAAATTCGAACACCCAGTTTAAACGGCTTTATTTTAATAAAAGTTGGTGAATGTATTTATCTTACCGTAAATAACAAGTGACAAAATTTTCAGCCTTGTCAGTTGGACATTCCGGTTTTTATACTGCTTTTTTTTTAATTCACTAACGCTCTAAAAATGAATATTTCAGCCGCAGTAAAGAATCAACGTTGGCGGATTTTGGTTCTTGACATCCTTTACGATCGGTTACGATGCCTAGAGTACGGAGACCTGTACGATTTCGTCAACTTAGTGAGTTTGATAGGGGCCGTATAGTGGGACTTCGGGAAGCTGGACTTTCTTTTCGGGCCATTGCAGTTAGAGTGCAAAGAAGTGTAGACACTGTGGTTAGGTGTTGTCAGGCATGGCTTCGAGAAGACCGTACGCAAAGAGCAAGGGGCACTGGACGCCGCCGTAGAACAACAGACCGTGAAGATCGCCGCCTAAGATTATTGGCGTTAAGGGACCGTTTCTCCACTACCAGATCCATTGCAAATGAATGGTTTGCAGAACACGGAAGACCTATTGGCATGCGAAGTGTTTACCGACGAATGAGAAGTTTTGGCTTGTTTTCATACCGGCCACACTGGGTCCTCCCTTTAACTCGAGAACACCGACGTAATCGCCTTGAGTGGTGCAGACACCGGTCACTCTGGGATCAGGAATGGAACAGTATTGTCTTTAGTGACGAGTCTCGATTTTGTTTAGGCATGCACGATGGTCGTGCCAGGGTTAGAAGGCGACGTGGTGAAAGGAGGAATCCAAAGTTTTTTGTTGAAAGACATGTTCATCACACTGTTGGAGTTATGGTTTGGGGTGCTATAGCTTATGGTTCCAGGTCACCTTTAATCTTCATCAGAGGTAACATGAACGCGCAGCTTTATATCCACGAAGTTCTAGAACCCCATCTTTTACCCTATCTTGACACCCTGGCAGATCCAACTTTCCAACAAGATAATGCCCGACCACATGTTGCAAGAGTCACAATAGACTTCTTTCAACATAATGATGTCACATTGTTACCATGGCCACCAAGATCTCCCGACTTATCCCCAATTGAGCACGTGTGGGATATGATGGGTAGGAGATTGCTCAATTTGCAATGTCCTCCTCAGACTCTAGAAGCACTTCGAGAGGAGTTGGTGGTTGCCTGGAATGAGATACCACAGGAGGACATTGACCACCTGATCAGAAGCATGCCTAGGCGCGTTGGAGAATGCGTAGCACATCAGGGTGCATCCACACATTATTAAAGGTCAAAGGGCTTTAAAGCAGTGCAATCATTTTGAAATTTTTATCATTTACATATTATGCTTCATTAAGTACTTACAAAATTTTATTAAAATAAAACCATTTTATCTGGGTGGTCGGATTTATATGTCACTTAGTATAGTCAAAATCACGAAAGATGACTATTACGTCATACCATAAATTTTACTGAAGTAATCAATGGACGTACGTCGATGATAAAATCACGGTGTCAGGAACATAATGACAACAAATTTATATTATGATTTTGCAATGTTAGGTTATTTTACTGATTATTTTTATCTTCATTTTACTTTGAGTGATACCTTGATAATAATTTTAGTGGGGAGTTTTTGTTTTAAAAAAAAACTTTTGAGTAGAATACCTCAAGACAGGAACACCAAAGATCAATGTATTATTCGAAAACAGCCTAACCTGATTTAACATAGCCTAACTATTCATCTTTCAAATATGACCAATCATGCAACATGAAAAGATGTCGGATACATGCAAATTAGCAGTACAGTTTATTTAGACAATAAAATTCTTTTTGTCTCTGCCTAACATATCTGAAACTTCATTAAAAATATTCACAAATCGCTGTCATTTGCCTTTACTACATTCTAAAATGATGAAGTAATCGTCATCTTTCGTGATTTCGAGTATATATCTAGTCTTTGTGAGTTCATGTTTTATATCTCAATAGTAAGCTATGGGTGCGACATGTGATTTCAACTAACCAAGTGTACATGTACTTTTTGATTCATATTTAACACGATGTAATATACTTACTCCCCTCGTCTGGCCCATTTCTTCTTCCTAACAACACAAGCTCTATGTATACTTTCTGACACTTGTTGGATGTCTAGTGCAGGCAGAGATCTATATTTTCTTTAACAAGAGGTAGGATATATTCAAAATCAAGTTTTGTAAACATGATTATTATCACAAACCACCAGTATATAAAGGCTAAAATTGCTTGACCTGAGAAGCATGATAATGTTTTCTATTTTTGTAGATCGATTTGAAATGACTAATTTGAATATAGATGGTACTTCGAAAAGTTTTTTTTGATGACGTGATGCCTACTGTATAACAAGCATTTCTCACATCAACCACTGTTCTCCTACCTACTCGAGAGAAAACGCCTACTTTTAAAGCTCTGTCTCACCAGGACGCCATGGCGACTTCGTTAGCATCCGTAGAGAAAGCAACCCACTGAAGCATCAATTTTGGCGTTCATTGCCACTACTCGCCAAGCCATCAAGCTGCCATATACAGGGTGTAAACGTTGTGATAGTCAGTATTTAAATGGGTGATAGACGGGGTTAAAAGAAGCAGAAAGCTTCATATAACACGGGGGTAAAAACGACATTTTTTAGAGAAACGCGACTTTAAAGTAAAATAAAATCTGACAACGCCGGAATGCCAGACGCAAATTACGACGGAACGCAGCGTAAATAAAGATGGAGTTTGTTATTTTTGGCTCTTAGGTATTATTTCATTACTTGATAATGTACTCGTAAAATACAAACAATTAAAAAACGGTCTTACCACTAACTGCCTCAGCGCTTCACCTGGTGTGTGAAAGTTTATTGAACGTATTAAAAAATTCCACTTATAAATAGGGAACACAATATTGGTACATACATTGTTTTTCTTTTTAAAGCCCACACTGCACTTTTTTGTATTTAAAGAAGGTGGTCAAAACGTCGTCCTCCACTTTCCACACAAGCTTCATTACGACGAACCCAGTTTCTGCTTACTCTAGGTCCTCAAAGTTGTCCATTTATTATTTCAGCCGCATTAAATTTTTTTTCGTGAAGTTGTGATTCAGTTGTTATTGGACCAGCCCCATAAACCATCTCTTTAAGTTCTCTCCAATACCAGAAATCCATCGGATTGAGGTCAGGAGATCTTGCTGGCCATTTTCGAGGACCAGGGCATTTCGACCGATCCAGCGATTTGGATAATGTTCATTCAAATACTGAATGACGCCTCTAAAAATGTGTGGTGGTGCCCCGTCGTGAAGAAACCGCAAATTCGGTCTCCGTTGTAATGGCATGTTGTCTAAGGACTGTTCCAAAAGTTCTGGTAGGTTATTGGCTAGAAAGCTAAGGTATCGTTCTCCTGACAACTCGAAACGGCCAATTACCTGATCGTCAAGAATACCCGCCCAAATATTTATTTTAAAACTTTGTTCGAAATGACGTTCACGAATGGTATGAGAATTTTCTTGGGACCACGTGTGAGTATTATGGAAATTTAATATCCCGTCTCGCGTAAAAGTACATTCGTCCATCGCTAGAATGTTTTTAAAAAATCCGGATTTTCAATGTTTTTGTGCAAAAACCACTGACAGAATGTTAGTCTGCGAGGATAGTCTTCTGGTAACAAATCCGGCACTTGTTGTACATGGTAGGGATAAAGCAAATTTTTCCGCAGGATTCTATGGTATGCGATAATCCTACGCGGCGGCCTAATTCCAGAGTGCTGATACCTGCATTGATTTCCACGATATTTAAAATTTGTTCCTCCTGCTCTACAGTAACCTATCTTTCACGAGTGCAAATATTAGTAGGCTGAACACTTCCTGTATCTCGAAGTTTTTGGTACACTTGCACAAATGTCCTTCTGGCTGAGTGTACCCGTTGACGAAATCTGTCATGATAAATTTGAGCTGCAAGATTTGAATACTGACGAGATCCACCGTAAACTAACAACATGTCGGCGAACTCTTGATTCGAGAACATTGTAAACAAACACGACGATGTACGCGAACAAAAACAAAACACGCCCGATGCCCGATAACTAACCACTGTTACCGTTTGCCGGTTCGATAAGAGTGATGACAACGCGCTGTTGTCATGTGTGTTTTAAATATTTAATTCAATTACTGACTACAAATTTTGGCTTAACTAAGAAAAAATTAATGCCATTTATTTGTTAATTACCCAATTTAAAAACGTTTTCGATTAGATTATAAGAATTTGTAAGATTGTGGTGATTGTGGCCTATATAAAGCACTTAAAATTGTAAACTATAAAGCCATTTAGACAAAAATCTATTGACTTTTGGACCATGGATCATATGAACTTTTTGACTTGATTTGACCCTCCTATTACCCATTTCAATAACGACTACCATAACATTTACACCCTGTATTCCAATAGGTTAGTATAGCTATGTCGTTGCCATATCGCATTTCATGGCCAGGTCATGATGTGCGTTGACCAGCAGGCTTACTACGCAAAAAACCTATATAATGTTAAAAAACTGATAAAATGACAACTTGTTGGCTAGGTAGGCTAGTGTGCAAATAGTTTATACTGCGCTTGCTACAAGTGAGCAAGTGAACGACAGCTAGTTCCAAGTTGACGTCTTGTAGGAAAACCTACATAATGTCATAAAAAACCTACATAATGACACTTTCCAAAAAAAAAACGCACTGTAAAAAGGGTTTTGACAACATTGTCACATTTGCGAGCTATAAGTTTTCTGAGATTTGTTGGCGAGAAAAAGTTTTTAAAAGGAGGATCAACAGACGACCCAGTTCCACATACTATGAGGAAAGAGCTGAGCGGTGGCGGAAACCAAGCAGAAGCAGAAAACATGAGCTCACTGACGCAGATGTCATCGGAGCAGAAAACGATCGGAAAACTGATGCTGATTATAGACGACCAGGCGAGGCAGATTCGAGACCTAATGGAGACCATCAAGGACCAGACAGCCAAAATTGACAGCCTTACCGCCCAGGTAACCATACTACTAAACTCAAAAGAATCCCCTAAAGAACGCCAAAGACCCTAAAAAGACCACTGAGAAACGTTACTGATGATCATCTCACATCCACAGACGAAGACGTACAGACTGAAGGATTTGTAAAAGCAAAATCAAGAAGGAGGAAAGGCGACAAGGCTGATCGATCAACCCAAGACTTTCCTCCTCTTGCGAATACAGGATCAATTCCATTTCACACCTCCCCCAATTCATCAAATCTAAACACTATTAATGCTTCTATCACCAAGCCAGGGACCACGTTATCTACCTGTCAGGTGACTCCGTAGCAGATGTTACTTCTCCTCCGTCATCTCGTCCAACCGTCGTGGCATCAACACAACCCTCACGACAAGGGCGCATAACCCCGATCGTCTTACGCGACGGGACGAGATGGCGTACTTTAAATTTCAAGTTTATTTCCCTAGGTATTAAAATAGATCGCGCGGTTGCCGTCGATGCGGGAATAAGAATTATTCCTAAATCCGAGGATGACTACCGTAAGATCGTTCGCCTATTCCGAGAGGAAGAAGTGCCCCATCACACTTTTCCTCTCCCTTCGGAACGGAACATCCATGCGGTGGTTCGAGGAGTTCCCGTCAACTTTTCGGATACTGAGATTAAGGGAGAACTGGAGCAGAGGGGATATAGCCCTCTTCACATCATTCGATTGAAGCGCAGCGGCGGCGCGCCCTTGCCTTTGGTGGTCGTGATACTGCCCAAGACTGAAAAGTCTCAGCAAGTGTTCAACGAACACGAACTGCTGGGACTGGCCATTCGAGTTGAGGTTCAGAAGAACTCCACACTCATTGGGCAGTGTCACCGCTGCCAAAAGTATGGGCATGCGCAGTCATATTGCACTGCACCGCCCAAAAGTACCACATGACGCATTTGTGCCCCCTCACAGAAGAGGAAGAACGCAAGTGCGCGAACTGTGGAGAGGGACATCCCGCAAATAGCCGGACTTGCAAGTTCACTCCAAGGAGGAACTTGCAAGTTATAGCGCAAAGGCGCAATATATCATACGTGGACGCAGCTCGGGAGGCAACCTTGCCTGCCCCCTCTGCCCAACCTCCCTTGAGCACGCAAAATGTGGACCTGGCAGCCGCGCTAAGGTCCTTACAACAAATAATAAGCCCACTGATTAGCGCTACCCAAGCGTTGCAGGCGATATTTCCTGTAAATATCTAGGTACAATAGTAGACAGCCTGCATTCATGAAAATTCTTTTTTGGAATTGTTTGGGCATGAGGGATATTCCCAAAAATGGGAATTTCATCAAGCTCTTTTGGATGAAGGTATAGATGTGGCCTTGCTGCAGGAAACGTTGCTTAATCCGGGAGATCGTTTAGTTCTCCCGAATTATGATGTTATCCGAGGTGACAGATTGAATGGTCGAGGCGGCGGTTTAGCAGTGTTGATTAAACGCGGTATAGACTATTATAGAAGCACTAATGCGGAGATGCATAGCATCGAAGCAGCTTCTGTGGTGGTCAATATGGCGGGAGGTGTCTCGTTGAAGATCACATCGGTGTATGTCAGGTGTGATGCCAGGCTACAAGAAGTGGATCTGGAGGTCCTTTTGGACTACTCGGCTCCGCTTATTGTGGCAGGGGACTTCAACTGTAAACATCGAGCATGGAATTCTAGGTTGAATTCCATTAGTGGGGTTCGATTGTACAACCATGTGATGCGAAATGGGTACCTTATACATAGCACTGAAGAGCCGACTCATCATCCATTCAACCATCTTCAGGCACCAGATGTCATCGATTTCGCGATATCTAAAAACTGTAGATACAGTATCCCTTCTCGAATCTTGTATGATATCTCTAGTGACCATCTACCTGTTGTCATGGATGTGGGCAATGAGCAAACTTCTGAGGAGGCAACTCCTCCAAGGAAACGCATTGATTGGGACCTATACAAGTTGCTCCTTAGAGAGTTTCCCGATATCCCGATTATAGATGATGAGTCTGGAATAGATGCCGCTCAAGCGGAGTGGACAAGTTTCATTCAAGCAGCTCTACAGCGTGCAGCTGTATTTCCTGTACAACGAAACGGCAGACCTTTTTTGCCTGCGGACATTCGTCAGAAAATCTCTGACAAAAGAGCCGCTATTAAGCAGGCAAAAAGGTCTTGTCATCCTGATGACATTCGTACGGTTACAAATCTTGTCCATGAAGTGAGAAACGCACTGCACGAACTCCGCAACGAGCAATGGAGCGACTTTCTGGCGGGAATGCTTGATTCAAGTATTCCTCTCTGGAGGATCGCAAAGTCACTCAGAAACGTAAAGCGAGAACAACTGCCACACATCCACGGTCCTGAAGGCATAGTCTTCAGAACGGAGGATAAGGTCGAGGTTTTCGCTGATGCCATGGAAAAACAGTTCTCTCCCAACTATGATCTCGATAATGACCTCGACGAGGAACAGCACATCGTACGATCCGTCAGGAGATATTTTAGGGCCAACGGCGTCAGCGGAGGCACTGAATCCTCTTCAGATGGCTCTTCTTCAGAAGATTCGTCTGAGGCTCCACATAGCACATTAGCGGAACCCTCCGAGTTTCCACATTGCACTCCAGCGGAGTTACTAAGTCATATTAAAGACCTCAAGGTGCGTAAAGCACCTGGAGAGGATCAAATCACCAACAAGGCGTTGAAGCTGCTCTAGCCGAAAGCCCTGACATACTTGGTGACAATAATCAATGCGACGCTCAAAATCCAGTACTTCCCTGCTGGGTGGAAGACTGCTGAGGTCATCATGATTCCAAAGAAGGTGGGTTCGATATTTCCTCAGGATTACCGTCCCATAAGTCTGCTGTCAGCTCCTTCTAAGCTCGCCGAAAAGGTGATTTATCGTCACCTTGAGAATTTTTCGTCAAATCACCATGTGATTCCTGACGTCCAATTCGGTTTTCGGTCCGAGCATAGCACCGAGCTACAGGCAGTCAGGCTGGTGGAGCATGTAACCAGAGGGTTCACCCTTAGCATGAGTACTGGCATCTTGCTTTTGGATGTCTCAAAAGCCTTTGACAAGGTGTGGCACGCGGGCCTCCTCTATAAACTAATCCAAAAGGGTTTTCCTTTTTGGCTTCTAAAATTACTGAAATCCTTTCTTGAAGGAAGGAAATTTCGGATCAAAATTAACAATGTTTTGTCAACAACACGGCCAGTACGGGCCGGTGTTCCTCAGGGTTCGGTCCTAGGACCAATTCTTTATTCGCTTTTCATCCATGATGTCCCTTCCCCCAGCAACTGTGAAGTCTACCTCTATCCTGACGACACTGCACTTGTCGCCCAGTCGTGTACTGGTGATCTGGTTCACGATGGGTTGCAGAATGCGGTGGAAGTTCTAGAGTGGGCGGAAACGGTGACTGATAAAAATTAATCATTCGAAAACGCAGGCTATTTATTGTACCAAAAAACGTCGCGGCCCCCCAGCAGAGGTTTCTGTAGACCGAAATCGTGTACCATGGACAGATTCTGCCAAGTATCTCGGTGTCATCCTTGATAAAGGCATGACCTGACAGAAACATACAGCATCCATAAAAACAAAATTCCAAATTGCGTTTCGGCAACTATATCCTTTGTTATGTAGATCCTCCAAATTGAGTTTGATAAACAATGTTCGACTATATAAAATGATTCTTAGACCAGCCATTACTTATACATGTGCGGCTTGGTGTTTTCTTACCAAGACACACATGCAAAGTCTTCAAGTACTGCAAAGCAGAACTTTGCGGACAATTTGCAACGCTCCATGGTATGTCTCAAATCAGACACTACACAGAGACCTTGACATTCCTTACTTGAGGGACTATGTCAAGCTTCAGGCGCAGCGACGTTATAGTCAAGCGGAATCGCACAGCAACCCTCTGTTGCGTGACTCAGTGGACTACACAGTGGAGCAAGTTCGTAAACATTCAAGGCCACGGCTCGCACTGTAATCAAAAGTTAGCGTGAATCTTTAGTAAACTCAAAATTACACTCTAACAAAATCGAATCAAAAATTTGTTTAGTTCACCTCAAAATTAATCCGTGTACCAAGTCAAAAAGCATAGGTGTTTCCTCTTAAACTAAGCATATCTGTTTTTCTTTGCTCTTCTCCTTTTTTCTTCTCTTTCCCTTTCTCTTTTTCCTTGACTTTGTCTGGTTTCTGGGCAACCAGGACTGACAGATTCGACTAACGTACATCAGACAGTGACTAATGGGCAAAGGTCCTACGGACCGCCCAGACAAATAAATGACGAATAGTAGTTTGACACTTTCCAAGTTACTGAGCGTGTTACAGGCTCAGTTTGGCATCATTTCAGTCCATAACCTTGATTATAAATTGAATGATGGCAAAGTGATGGACTGAATGTCGATATTACACGATACTTCAAACTGACATCAAGTTTTAAAAAATCCGTGGAATGAAACGATTCACGCGCAAAACGGATAATAAGAAAAAAGCTGCTACAATAATATTAGCTTTGGGCCTAAAAACACGTTTTAAAAGAAAGCGGTGGACTAAAGAATGGCTGCTGAAAAGGGATTTGTATACACATTTGAGGTTAGTGAATGAAATGAGGAACACGAAAGAAGAGGACTAAATTATTTTTGAATGAAAGATGCTTGTTTCGATCTCTGAGATCAAAATTTGGAGTTTTCCAGTAAGCCATATCTTGTTATTGTTAACTAAAAAAATAAATCCTACCTGAGGTGTTTCAAATTTGTTCAAAAAATGGAAATAATCAAAGGTCCAACTCTTGGGCGTATAAATATCATCTGTCCCAGCTCCAGATCTTCGAAGCAATTCTATTTTCTTGAGTTCACGGTGGTAGTTGGATCCTAATGTATGTATTTACCTTCTTTATAACATCATCCAAGGTAGCCTGGGGCTTGATTTTTTTATATATCACCAAAAGTTTTCCCAGAGCTTTATTTCTCTTGTATTTGTTTACGCAATGCTTATGAGTTTTGTCCCATAAAATTGGCTACGTTTCAAATGTAATAATGAAATCTTTTTCGGTTTCCAACGGCGGCGACTAAGCCTGTGAGTCTTCCCGCTGTAACTCCATGTCGAGCACTGAACTGAAGACTGACGGGAAACTGATACAACACAATTACACCATAAATCTGTCATCAAGCGTCACCTGACTGAGAAAAATTATTGAAATATTTAAAAATCCGTCAGTCCAGTTCATCACTCCATCAGTCAACGCATGGTACGATCAGTTTAACATCATTCTGACCGAGCTTACTGACTGAACTGACGCCAAACTGAGCGTTTAATATCTGTTTTGACCACTGCAGATCAATGATCAAATCCTTTAACGATACGATCAAATAAACCCGCGGTCACTTCATGAGATGGTCAAGCATGTTTGATCAAATCGTAAAATAATTACATTAGTTAACGATAGAGGCTGTGGAAGGGTTTTGTTTACATTGTAACATGGCGTTCGCTAAAAAAAATGTTGAAAGTGAAAATTCTAATAAGTTATTACTGAATGAGGAAGAAAGTGTAATTCCAGAATATACGAGACTAAGGTACTAGAGCACTATGAGACTCACGCAAATAGCAATTAAAACGCCGTTGACTTCGGAACATATTTTACATTTCAATCGTCTATTCGTCATTGTTCGTTATAGCGGTGGACCTTTGCTCTTAGTTAAGAGTCTCGTCGGTCTTTTAGTCTGCCAGGTCTGTCTACGCAGATACCAAACATGTTCAAGAGGAAAAGGGAAAAAAGGAAATGAAGGAAGGAAGAAATAGAGTAAAGAAAAGAGGTAAATCATTTAAAGTAGCTTAAGCATTATTGATTTGACTACTCGAATAATAAAGTTGTTGTGCCTGTTTTACATAATCCCTTATATACGGGATATCAAGACCTTTGTGAATGGTCTTATTTGACACGTACCATGGGGTGATTGTGCGTAGGGTTCTGTTTTGCAGGATTTGCAGTCGCTCCATGTGCGTCTTGACAAGAAAGCACCAAGCCGAGCAAGCGTAGGTAATAAATAATAACAAACCGCCAAGAACGGTGACTACAACTATAGTCAAATTTTCTTTTGGTCTCTAACTGTCCCAGTCAGTTCCTTTATTTGCTTTGCCTGGCTTTCGATTACCAGGGTCAGGTACTGGATGGTTCTGTCTTTTACTTTTGTTACAGCTGTTATCATTTCCTTTGATTTCATCGTACTTTCTGTTCTCTCCTTCTGGCTGGGTTCATCAATCATCAGGAATGCTGAGGATCATTGCTTTGACCCTCAGATGTTTTTAAATCGGTTGTACTATTGAAAAACTTTCACAAGACGTTTTGTCAATTATCCCTTATACAGCGATATATACTAAGTGACATATAAATCCGAACACCCAGTTTAAATGGTTTTATTTCAATAAAATTTTGTATAAGTACTTAATGAAGCATAATAAGTAAATGATAAAAATTTCAAAATGATTGCACTGCTTTAAACCCCTTTGACCTTTAATAATGTGTGGATGCACCCTGATGTTCTACGCATTCTCCAACGCGCCTAGGCATGCTTCTGATCAGGTGGTCAATCTCCTCCTGTGGTATCTCATTCCAGGCAACCACCAACTCCTCTCGAAGTGCTTCTAGAGTCTGAGGAGGACGTTTCAAATTGAGCAATCTCCTACCCATCATATCCCACACGTGCTCAATTGGGGATAAGTCGGGAGATCTTGGTGGCCATGGTAACAATGTGACATCATTATGTTGAAAGATGTCTATTGTGACTCTTGCAACATGTGGTCGGGCATTATCTTGTTGGAAAGTTGGATCTGCCAAGGTGTCAAGATAGGGTAAAAGATGGGGTTCTAGAACTTCGTGGATATAACGCTACGCGTTCATATTACCTCTGATGAAGATTAAAGGTGACCTGGAACCATAAGCTATAGCACCCCAAACCATAACTCCAACAGAGTGATGAACATGTCTTTCAACAAAAAACTGTGGATTCCTCCTTTCACCACGTCGCCTTCTAACCCTGGCACGATCATCGTGCATGCCTGAACAAAATCGAGACTCGTCACTAAAGACAATACTGTTCCATTCCTGATCCCAGAGTGACCGTTGTCTGCACCACTCAAGGCGATTACGTCGGTGTTCTCGAGTTAAAGGGAGGACCCAGTGTGGCCGGTATGAAAACAAGCCAAAACTTCTCATTCGTCGGTAAACACTTCGCATGCCAATAGGTCTTCCGTGTTCTGCAAACCATTCATTTGCAATGGACCTGGTAGTGGAGAAACGGTCCCTTCAGGCCAATAATCTTAGGCGGCGATCTTCACGGTCTGTTGTTCTACGGCGGCGTCCAGTGTCCCTTGCTCTTTGCGTACGGCCTTCTCGAAGCCATGCCTGACAACACCTAACCATAGTGTCTACACTTCTTTGCACTCTAACTGCAATTGCCCGAAAAGAAAGTCCAGCTTCCCGAGGTCCCACTATACGGCCCCTATCAAACTCACAAGTTGACGAAATCGTACAGGTCTCCGTACTCTAGGCATCGTAACCGATCGTAAAGGATGTCAAGAACCAAAATCCGCCAACGTTGATTCTTTACTGCGGCTGAAATATTCATTTTTAGAACGTTAGTGAATTAAAAAAAAGCAGTATAAAAACCGGAACGTCCAACTGATAAGGCTGAAAATTTTTTCGCTTGTTATTTACAGTAAGATAAATACATTCACCAACTTTTATTAAAATAAAACCATTTAAACTGGGTGTTTGGATTTATATGTCACTTAGTATACTTTACTCCTGAATTACATTATCATTCACTTATTTGAAGTGTGCCAGCTAAAATATTGTATTAGTCTATTATTCTACATATATGTAATGTAAAACTCATCTTAATTTTCATTTCATTTTTCGGTTATACATCAAGCAAAGGACAGTTGGGTAACAAAGGTCATATCTTAATTTGTGATATCTGATATATTCGAAAATGTATGACACTTTGAGCAATTTTATGTATTTCAAGAAAATCATTTAATCATCAATATTTTGATTTCCTAGAGTTACTACTTTAAATAAAGACGTTTGTTGTACTTAGTCCCAAATACGATTGATCTGCAGAATCTAAAATCTTGATCCGAAACATAATAGACCAATGAAACTGCGTCTTTGTATTAATGGATAGAATGAATATAGTCGATTTCTTCTAAAATATATGACAATCCGGCGAAAAAATATACGAGTTGCGTAGAAGTACCTCTAGTCCTCATATTAAATTAAAAAATTATTTACAAAACACCTGGTTGCCGTGCGCTGCAAGGGTTCGAATCCCGTCCCAAGAAAAATTTTTCTCTTGGCTATGGATGCTGTGATTATCCGTAGGTGGTAGAAGGTCTCTGACTGTCGTACGCGGAGGTTCCACCTGGTTTATCTCGTAGGCCGGGCCAGAATGTGTGCATGCTGCATGCACACGTGTTCCCTCGCTAGAGTCCGTGTGGCGCTCCTCCCTTTTCCCCTGTATGTATCCCCCTATAGCCCCGCGGTACCAATGGAAAGGTACCACATAAAAGAGGTACTACTTCATAATCTGGTGTTTGGTGATCTAATATCCAGAATCTGGAAGTAAAACAAACGACGTACGCACCAAAAACGTCAGGAAAGTAGAAATGACGCAGAACACCTAACTTTGTAAAACACGGTTAAAATGAGTGGCCTTGAAGAAGGTATGTTCGATAGGAAATCAAAAGGAACGGAGAACAATCTGCGAAGAAAGTATCTTGATAGGTAACGAAGGTATATTAATAGGTAAAGAAGGAATCTTGATTGGAAACCAAATATAGGTTAGAACGTACAGAAGCCACAGAGTGGGCCAATGGGCGGAACCAAGTCTACGAGGGACCAACGATATTTTATGAGGAAATTTCTGAGATAGTCGTTAGTAATAACATTTGTGTCTAACAGATTTCAACAAAATCACTGAATCACTGAGAAAGAAAGATATAATACGGGTGAAATTATACAATCAATGAACTACGAAATTTGCCAAAAGAAAATCATTGACAAGAGTTTGGCCTAGGACTGGGCGCTCTACCATTAATGAGATTAAATTGAAATTACTGGTTAATGATTAAAATAGTAGAAAAAGGTTACGTGATTTTGGAACGTTCCAATATGTATACTGAAATACTTTTATCAAATACTTTGCATAAATATCGCACGCACATAGAGGATGTCTGTGCCAAGCAGTGGTTCTTATATCTACAAATTACAACATTCCATTAGTCGGCAATTTAATCGCCAATCGACTCGTTGATACATTTTAAAAAATATATCCTTTTTTCTAAGATTATCTCTCTCATGTAAGTAATACGCTGCTCAGTGCTCAGTAATTGATGTCATATCAATCTAGACGTTATATCAGATCATATTTACGATTAGGGCAGGGATTAAGGGCTCCTCGGCGATTGGCCAATTTTCCATGCAGCTTGACGGATCCGAATCATAGCTCTGGATCTCCAGATCAACCGGAAAAATATGTTTTGTAGCTACACCAGGATTTCTTGCTTTAATATGGGGGTTAGAGACCCTTCTTACACAAGTCTCATATCTTTTCGGTAGTTTGAGAGATATTTTAGGAGAGTTCGACTATATTTATAAAATTTTGATCTCTTGTTAATAAAGTTGGGCCTTAAAGGACAATAAATAAATTCGTAACATATTCTAGTCTTTCAGTAAATATTCCACGGACATTCTATTTTACTATACTAAGTGACATATAAATCCGAACACTCAGTTAAAACGGTTTTATTTTAATAAAATTTTGTATAAGTACTTAATGAAGCATAATAAGTAAATGATAAAAATTTCAAAATGATTGCACTGCTTTAAAGCCCTTTGACCCTTAATAATGTGTGGATGCACCCTGATGTGCTACGCATTCTCCAACGCGCCTAGGCATGCTTCTGATCAGGTGGTCAATGTCCTCCTGTGGTATCTCATTCCAGGCAACCACCAACTCCTCTCGAAGTGCTTCTAGAGTCTGAGGAGGACGTTGCAAATTGAGCAATCTCCTACCCATCATATCCCACACGTGCTCAATTGGGGATAAGTCGGGAGATCTTGGTGGCCATGGTAACAATGTGACATCATTATGTTGAAAGAAGCCTGTTGTGACTCTTGCAACAAGTGGTCGGGTATTATCTTGTTGGAAAGTTGGATCTGCCAGGGTGTCAAGATAGGGTAAAAGATGGGGTTCTAGAACTTCGTGGATATAACGCTGCGCGTACATGTTACCTCTGATGAAGATTAAAGGTGACCTGGAACCATAAGCTATAGCACCCCAAACCATAACTCCAACAGTGTGATGAACATGTCTTTCAACAAAAAACTGTGGATTCCTCCTTTCACCACGTCGCCTTCTAACCCTGGCACGACCATCGTGCATGCCTAAACAAAATCGAGACTCGTCACTAAAGACAATACTGTTCCATTCCTGATCCCAGAGTGACCGTTGTCTGCACCACTCAAGGCGATTACGTCGGTGTTCTCGAGTTAAAGGGAGGACCCAGTGTGGCCGGTATGAAAACAAGCCAAAACTTCTCATTCGTCGATAAACACTTCGCATGCCAATAGGTCTTCCGTGTTCTGCAAACCATTCATTTGCAGTGGACCTGGTAGTGGAGAAACGGTCCCTTAAGGCCAATAATCTTAGGCGGCGATCTTCACGGTCTGTTGTTCTACGGCGGCGTCCAGTGCCCCTTGCTCTTTGCGTACGGCCTTCTCGAAGCCATGCCTGACAACACCTAACCACAGTGTCTACACTTCATTGCACTCTAACTGCAATTACCCGAAAAGAAAGTCCAGCTTCCCGAAGTCCCACTATACGGCCACTATCAAACTCATTAAGTTGACGAAATCGTACAGGTCTCCGTACTCTAGGCATCGTAACCGATCGTAAAGGATGTCAAGAACCAAAATCCGCCAACGTTGATTCTTTACTGCGGCTGAAATATTCATTTTTAGAGCGTTAGTGAATTAAAAAAAAGCAGTATAAAAACCGGAATGTCCAACTGATAAGGCTGAAAATTTTTTCACTTGTTATTTACAGTAAGATAAATACATTCACCAACTTTTATTAAAATAAAACCATTTAAACTGGGTGTTCGGATTTATATGTCACTTAGTATATATGGCCAATCGTTAAACATTGATGATTTAACGATCTTATTATTCGCGGAGGACCAGATGGTTAAACGTTGACCATTCACGTTATGGTCAAATTTAGTTGGTCATTTCATTGAATACGGTCATATCATGAAATGCTTGATCACTTCATGAAATGGTTCGATATCGCCACGACACCTATACGGATACTGGCGATGCTGACGTCTCCATGGCGTCCTGTAAGGGATGCCTCTTAAAGTAACGAAACTTGCAGAGTAGCAGTTATAACAATGCCATGCCGCACCAATAAATGGAAGAATAAGGATATTTAGAGTAACGATATCTGAATGATGGATCTGGTTTTAAGGCCCCCACAGACACAGACCATTTTACACCGTGAGTAGCTGAGTGCTTAGATAGCCGTAGAGCACCAATAATTCGTGTTGTTTTGTGCGTAAAGGTGGCCTTGTGCAACGAATTATTGGTGCCCTGTGGTTATCTGAGCGCTTGGCTACCCACGGTCTAAACGTGTCCTCAGTTACCTGAAAAGTATTCCGTCAACTTGCTCCTCATCTGTTCTGAATGGTGAGCTTTTGTCAGCAGTTACATGAAACATCCTCAACAATGACTGATAACTCCATATTGCAACACGATAGTGCAAGTGGTTACCATAAGGCTTTTCGTAATCTACAATCCGCTAAATCTAATCGATCGGTTTGCATATAAATTCATTCACAGTCCGATCCATTGAATTTTATTTGACAAAAAGTTCTCAACAAATTTAGTTTCTTATTTTTTTTTAGATATTATTGCGAAACGTTATTGATGATTTCAATTTACTCTCCTTTGTATATGTAATGAAAAATGATGTAGATTATTTTTTAATTTGCTCACCTGACATCCATATCCTGTCTTATATAAGCACTAACTGGTTCCAACGACACTGTATAATGTTATCAGCTGAATGTCTGATTGTCTTCCTAATTTCTAACGCAAACATAATTTTTCAAAGTTGCCATACGTTGAATTATTCGTGCTTTATTCTGAATGGTAGTATTCAGTTTTTAGTAACGTTCACATTTTATCATCCAGACGTTCAGAAATCGACCCCACATTGATCGAAGTGAACTCTTGTAGACAGACTTTTAGCAAAAATTGTAGCTTAGGTACTGTTATATAACTAGTGCGCTTTTCTACATTATACTTCTTTCTTAGATGGTTTATTGAAACTTTGATGTTAGCCTGTTTCATTGTTCCTCACCATTTCGAAGCGTAGTGGTTTTTGGTTGATTTCGTGGCGCACTATTTCGTATTTTTGCTGGCCTTTTTTGCGGTAATATGCAGTACTCCTGTTAAAATCTTCTCGGATCGAGATGATCTAATTTTCAGGAAACAAATAAGAGTTGGCAAAAAATGAACGGCAACATATTTGTATGTCGGGTATTATTGCGTGGAATTATTAATAGATTCTGTAGAAATTTCTTAGTCACATATTTGATTATCAAATGAGATATTTGCCACACTTCGCGCAAATATCTAATTTACATACTTGAACTGGTCGACAAATTGGTGTCACAGAAATTAGTTGATCAATTCACAGCTGTCTGATTTTTAGGAAATTCTTTTTTCTTGTTCTTCCACATTGTTCTAAGTGACATAAAAAATAGAACACCAAGAATTATTAATTGAATTTTGATAAAAACTTGTGAACATATTTGCTATGGAAGTATACGCTTAAAATGCTGAAGGCATTCTGAGCTGTACTTTTTTTGTCGTATCAAGATCCAAACATTATGAACATGTTGAGAAAAACCAGTTAGTAAAAGAAAACTCATACGCACAAATCTTAAAACAAACGACACCTATTTCTAAAAGGCAATCACTGAAATGCATCACAGTTATTCCAAAAGAAAAACAATCTTGCGATAATACGAGAAGAGAATTGAGTAAGAGAATAAATCTTTCATCTCTGAACATTCAAATTGAAGGCGTGAGAAACTCAAAAAATGGCGGAATTGATATAAAAATTGATGAATCAAACCATAATAAACTGAAAGATGAACTTCAAAATAAATTGAATGAAAAATACCAAGTTACTGAGCAGAAAATGTTAAATCCAAAAATTAAAATAATAAATTATAAAAGTAGTGAGAAACCGAATGAAAAGCAAATTGAAGAAGATCTTATACATCAGAATTATATGATTCAGAGTGGAGACATGCAAGTAAAGTTTATCAAATATTTTCCATCAAGAAACAATTACACTATCTACGCGGAAACTTCTGGAAAGCTATTCAAAAAAATCTTCGAAGACAATAATAGAAGAATACTTCTGGGATGGCAATGTTTGACAGTATATCAAAATAACGACATTTCTCAGTGTAGAAAATGCTACCGTTTTAATCATACAGAAAAGAATTGCAGGAATGAGAAGATATGTGCCAACTGTGGCAACGGTCACGAAAGAGAAAATTGTAAGCATGTATCAATAGAATGCTGCAACTGTAGATATGGAAATGAAAGATATAAAAAAAATTATAATATTAACCACTCACCTACCGACAAAAACTGTCCATCGTACAAATATTATCAGGAACAACAAAACTTAAGGATACTTTTTTAAAATTCAAGTTCATCTTTTACTACTCCTATCTCTAAAGAGGACCTAAAAATGTCAGTAAATAAATACATTAATGATTTCCAAATTCCAAGTATTGCAACAAATATTTCGAATTTTTAATATGAACATAAGGAGTATAAAGCACAACATTGATTACTTAAAAATACTACTCGACCAAATATGGTACAATTTTGATCTAATAGTTTTAACTGAAACGTGGCAAGTGGCTGATATTTCTTGCTTCAATCAGCAAGGATATGACACGCTGTATAACTTTGGCACTTATAACCAAAACGATGGGGTGATAGTTTTTGTAAGAAATAAACTGCAATATAATCATGATACATTCACTTTCACCGATGGAATCAAAATTTTAAACATAATGATCCAAATTAACCATAACAAAATTGAGGTATCTGCAATTTATCGTCCGCCATGTTCAGAACCCCACGAGTTTTTAAAGAATATCGAATTTTTTTTTCAAAATCAAAATAAAGTTCATTTAAAGCAACATATTTTCTTGGGAGATGTCAATATAAATATTTTGGATGATGATCCCATCACAAATGAATACTTGAATATCCTATCAGGTAACGGATTTCTGTCCTATATAAACCTACCTACAAGGTCCATCAGTGGCACATGTATAGATCACTGCTTTGTGAAAGACCTATCCAACAAAATTACTTGTATACCAATAATCCTAGAAAGCGATATTACTGACCACTTCTCCACTATTTTACTGATATCTTCAAATGAAAAACATTCTAACATCCCTACCGTTAGTAACAACCAGGAAAATTACAAATTTTTTGTCGACAATTCAAAACTAATATCAAATGTCAAACAAGAATCCTGGGAACAATTATACTCTATAAATAATATAGACAAAGCAACGGGACTGTTCATAGAGAAAATAAAAAAACTAATAGATATTAGTACCAATAAAGTAATAATTAGTCACAAAGAGAAAAGTAGAAATGCCTGGATTACCAAAGGATCAATAACATCGGCAATAGAAAAAGAAAGACTATATAATGTAATGAAACTAACGCCAACTACAGAGAATACCGACTGCTACAACCAATATAAAAATAAATTTATAGAGCTTGTAAGGCAAACCAAACGAAAACATTACCTAAATAAATTGAATAATAACTTAAATGATCCTAAGCGGCTTTGGACAACTATTGATGAGATTACTGGGAAAACAAAAGTTAAAGAGTGTGTCACTGAGTTAAATACAACATCGGGAACAGTATTAAAAAATACTCAACAGATATGCGATGAATTTGTACAATTCTTTACTGACATAGGCGAAAATTTAGCAAATGTACAAAATACTCAGCCTCCAAAAAGAATTTTGAACTCATTTATTTTGGATAAAGTCGAGCAATGTGAAGTATACACCACTGTTATGTCCTTAAAAAATCGGAAAAGTCCTGGGTTCGATGGTATTAAAAGCGAGCATTTGAAAATTATAGCCGAGGACATAACAGAACCACTCACTTACCTAATCAACAAATGCTTTGAATCTGGCATATATCCCTCAATTTTAAAAAAAGGTAATATAATACCGATACATAAATCAGGAACAAAAACAGATGTTAACAACTATAGACCAATATCAATAATATCCAGTGTAGCAAAGGTTTTTGAAAAAGTTTTATCTACTAGAATGATTCGATACCTCACAAAATTCAAAATTTTAAGTGAAAATCAATATGGATTTACAGAAGGGAAGGCTACATCGGACGCAACAACTAAAATTGTAAATCAAATACATCAAAATATTGATAACAGAATCCCTTCAATCTGCATTTTTGTTGATTTAAAGAAAGCTTTCGACACAGTCAATCACAAATTATTATTAGAAGCATTGGAGAGAATTGGTTTCAGAGGAAACGCGTACTCACTGATCGAAAGTTATTTGTCAAATCGCCCACAATATGTGCAGATATCAGGATCATTTAGTAAAGAAATGTATATTAAGTGTGGTGTCCCACAAGGAACTGTCTTAGGTCCGCTGTTATTCAATATATAATTAAATGATATTTTCCAAATTAATTGTGTTGGCAAAATAACTAGTTTTGCAGATGATACTGCAATATTATATGAAGGCACTGACTGGTCTGATCTGAAAAATGTAATTGAAAATGATTTTATTAAAATTATTCGGTGGTTTAACAGTAGAAAATTAAGCATTAACTACTCTAAAACACATTTTTTACCATTTGGATCTTATGCTAGACATCTGCCAAATTACACACATTTCTCCTTCAATATTAATGGTCAAAAAATGCAAATTAATAGAGTGCCCAACATAAAATACCTTGGAGTGGTCTTGGATCCTCACTTACGATGGGACATCCATGTCAATTATATTTTAAAGAAAGTTAGATTTGTATCCTACAGAATTAAATACCTTGGGAATATATTGACAGAAAAATATCTTCGAACATTATACCATGCACTGATTGAGCCTCATCTCACATATGGTATATTAGCACGGGGAGCTGCATGTTCCTCACATATCTATAATTTAGATGTTTTTCAAAAAAAGTATTCTAAAAATGATATGTAAAAAACCGAAACTTTATCGCACTGAAAAATTATACGCAGATGTTCGAATGTATGATATAAGACAGCTTTATTTCTTACACAGTACCATAAATTTGTAAACACCGACCAAAAAATTAAACATAATCATTATACCAGGTACAAAATTCGTGGCACAGTAGTTCCTCAACCGCATAAATCTATAATGCAACGATCATATCTCTATTTAGCGCCTAAATTTTATGAAATTATACCTAAAGACTTAAAAGATTTACGTTTCGGAAATTGTTTCAAAAGAAATTTAAAAAAGTGGCTACATTCTATATCTAGGACTGAAATTCGTAAACTCATAAATACGAACATCAACTAAATACATAATCTACTGTAGCTAATTTTTGTCCTTTTTTATCATTTGCATTCTACAGTTTCAACTTAAATTTATTGGTCCATGTACAGGCGATGCCTTCTATTGGGCCTGTTTTGATTTTATATTTATTTACTCATATTGTTTGTTATCTTTGTACATTGAGTGAATAAATATTATTATTATTATTATTATGTTTACTTAATATTCAGTGATTTTTCTGTGCTTGTTCCATTTGTTTCATTGTTGTTTCATTGCATTATCATGCCTTGAGTTTGCAGACGCGGTAATTTCACTCAACTTTCCGAGTTTGAGAGAGGTCGCATAATCGTGCTACGTAAAGCCGGATTTTCTTATAGAGAAATCGATAATCGGGTGAATCGAAACGAAGCTACTGTAATGAGCTGTTGTGGAGCGTGGCTCCAGGAAGGCTGAAATCGACGAATTGGAGATACTGGACGTCAAGGACAGACTACAGAGTGACAGAATCGTTATTTGAGGCAACTAGCACTTAGAGATCGATTTTCCACAACAAAGGCAGCTGCGCATCAGTGGTTTGATGTTGTCGGAAGGGCAAGAACAATAAAGACATCTTGTACTACCTCTGACCCCACAGTATCGTCGACTACGATTAGTATAGAGGAGGGTGAGACTTGAATGGAGTATGGAATTGAACTCCAGATTCCGTTTGGGCACACAGGATGGCCGTGCAAGAGTAAGGTGGTTGCTATGGTATGGTGTGCTGTTGCTTATGGCAGCAGGTCACGATTGGTGTCCACTTTTCCAGCAGGACAATGCACGACCTCATGTCGCACGTGTCAGCTTAGACTTTTTAGAAGCGTCCGGAGTAAATCTGCTTCAGCGGCCTTCTCGATCTCCTGACCATTTTCCCATCGAAAATGTATGGGACATGGTGGGAAGAAGGTTGCATAATACACCGCACCCTCTACGAACATTGAAGGCTCAACGAAACCAAATTCAGATGGCCTGGGAGACCAAGAAGACATTAATCACCCAATCCAATCAAAGCTGCAACGACCTAACGAATGTGTAGCAAACAGAGGAGCTTCAACTCATTATTAATACCTAAAACTTGTAGAAGTATCCTCAAAATTACAGCACTTCTAGTCGGTGTTGCATTTTCTAAGTTTAATATGATGGGAGGTATTTTTAATCCATTTAACGAAAAAACAAGGCAGATGATTTTGAAATACGCTGATATAGTCGAAATCACGAAAGATGACGATTACGTCATACCATAAATTGTAACGAAATAATTACCGGACGTACGTCGATGATAAGGTTACGATGTCATGAACATGTGATCGAAGTTAGCTGATTTCAGTGATTATTTTTATTTATTCTATTTCATGATTTTAAATTATCATTATCCGTGCACAAATTCACATTTTAAGACTTCTATTTGCAATAAAATTACATATTTATTAAAAAAACAGCATTTCCTCTGTTCACAATAATAGTACGTATTTTGAACCTATTTTTCATCCAATATTGTTGAGTCCCTAGAGTTCTTACCAAAATCATAATAATACTTTGGTATCAGCTCCATTTAAACGACCAATTGATTCTGAGAACATGGTTTTATTTTATAAAAAAAAATACAAACACAAATAAGCATACCAAAGTGAAAATATTTTTGTACTATTTCATGTCATGCCATCTACTATTCATTTTAGCTTAAGCTACAAAATTATATAAAACATATATCAAATAAAATAAACTGTACATTTCAATATGTTATTCCATTACTTATGGTCAAATTCAGATTAAAAATTAATCGCTACTGTCAGATTCAGTGTCGCTATCTGAATCAAATGAGATTATCAGTGGTTCTATTTCACGAGTAATAGTTTTGTTGTACCGCTCTAAAATTACATCATGGGTATGCTTCACACATTTTTTCCAAACCTCTGGAGTAATTTGTGACAGAGCTTCATTCCACATAGCTAAAACATTTTCATCACTATGACCACATCTTCCAATATGTCTATCATAATACTGCTTAGCATTGGCCCATATTAACTCGATGGCATTAAATTCACACTGGTATGGGGGGGGGGGGTACGAAGAACTTCATGTCCATAACTTCTTATGATTTCATCTATTAAATACTTCTTTTCCTTACGATTTCTTTTCACTATATTCAATAACTCCACTTTAGTTAATGTTGGTTGGAACACAATTTCATTTTTAACCAGCCAGTCAATAATCTCTTTTTTTGGAGAACTTGTGTGAGTCTTTTTCAATAAAATGCTATGATAGGATGCATTATCCATAATTTTCACTGATGGCTCTTCCAAGTTGCAGAAGAGTTTTTCTTTTAACCACTTAATGAATGTCTCGCCGTTCATGTCACCATGGTAATCTGCAGATTTAGACTGTGAGGAAAATAACAGACTTGCTCCATCAACAAATCTTTTTTCGCTCCCCGCATGGACAACAATAAATCGCTTTCCTTGAAAGTCCAATGGTCTCCTTACACTTTTTATTGACTCATCTTGCCAAGAATTTTTTGGACTGCCTTTTGAAAATATCCATGTTTCATCCATGAAAACAATTTGATGCGAGGAAGTGTTCACATAGTCATTATAACTTCTCAAAAATTTGGTGCGAAGTAAAGGAATACTGGATTGCTCAACTAGAAATCTTCTATTACCATCTTTTTTATATTTAAAGCCTATGGTGGGCAGCACTCTTTGTAAAGAGCTATTGCTGATAGAAGCAAGCTCTTTCTCTTTAAGCGTTTTATTCAAATTTGCTATTGTGACATGTTTCTCTGAAACAAAACAAAAAATCAATAATTTGCGCTCATTATCATTACTTTCACTATACATTTGATACACTGTATCTCGTATATTATGCCTGACTGCATCAGATAAATCTGTTGTCTTAGACTGTTTTTCTGGGTCTCTTCTTTCCAGGTGATCTTAGGACATTATCATTAGATGATAAACGGCGCTGTATTCTGGTAATAGTGGACAAACTGATACTTAGTGCCTGAGCCACCCTCTGAAAAATAATATAGAATAAATTGTCAATCATATGACCATATTTCTAACTATTACAAACCTCTTGGACAGCTAACAATGGTAATAGAGGCCCTCCATTATCCTTTTCTTGTTGAAAATAATTCAGCAAGGATAGTACCAAGCCCTGTGATTGAGAGCTAAGAGTTTTGCCTTTCATAGCGAAAACTAGAATTAAAGTCATAAATGATGCTCTTATGTTGGAAATTATTTAGTTTCTACCTTAATAATAATTTTTATGAGGAGTTTTTGTTTTGAAAAAAATAGTGATACACACAACAGAATACACCTCAAGACAGGAACACCAACGACCAAAGTATTGTTCGAAAACAACCTAACCTGCAACGAACTATCAACACGCTGACATGACATAACCTCACTTGTCATCTTTCAAATGTGATCGATCATGAAACATGCAAAAATCGTCTGTCTTTATCGGATACATGCAATTCAGCAATACTACTTGTTTAGACAATAAAATGTTGTTTGTCTCTGTCTAACACATCTGAACCTTCATTTAAAAATATTCACAAATGGCTGTCGTTTGTCTTTACTACAGAATAAAATGATGACGTAATCGTCATCTTTCGTGATTTCGACTATATTTATCTTTCGGATACATTATTTCTGGAGCTTGAGTGGGGCGAAATTTTTAAATTCTAATCCCTTGTTTGCTGTTTATATTCACATTCTGATAAAAACATGCCATTAATCTCCGTGAGTCTGGATGGCCTGGAAAATATTGAGACAATGTTTAGGAATAACCCCAGTTTTCAAGCAACTCTTGATGCATTACGTTTTACCGTAAACTGGGTGTTTCAAATTCGACACTCGCCATTGGCATCTCGGAAACGGTAATAGATACGAAGTGGCTTAAATGGGAGTAAAGTTGCGCATTTAAATAACCGACACGATGCCGTTTAGAAAGTTTCGAAATTCAAAGTTATTGCAAAGAGAAGACCTTTTATTTTTTTCCTGCCTCTATTTGGAGTGGGATTTCAAAATAAATCATACATTAGCATTGCCACTTTTTCTCTTCTACAATAAGGCATAATCGAAATTTCAATTTTAGATGTTTGCATAGATGAATTTTTAATTCTGATTCCAAAAATATATATGTCATAGATGGACATTTCCAAGCCTCAGTTATGACAAAAAAATTGAATTTCCTAGGCAGGCTCTGAAATTAACAGATAGTCATTTGTGCCTTATACCGGCATGGACATCATGTAAAAAATTTATAAAACGTCAAAAAAAACCTATACGATATCATCTTGCGAGCTAGGTAGTTTTTAGGACGCAAACAGTCATTCCACGGTTGTTCACCAGGATGTGACATATAAATCCGAACACCCAGTTTAAATGGTTTTATTTTAATAAAATTTTGTATAAGTACTTAATGAAGCATAATAAGTAAATGATAAAAATTTCAAAATGATTGCACTGCTTTAAAGCCCTTTGACCTTTAATAATGTGTGGATGCACCCTGATGTGCTACGCATTCTCCAACGCGCCTATGCATGCTTCTGATCAGGTGGTCAATGTCCTCCTGTGGTATCTCATTCCAGGCAACCACCAACTCCTTTCGAAGTGCTTCTAGAGTCTGAGGAGGACGTTGCAAATTGAGCAATCTCCTACCCATCATATCCCACACGTGCTCAACTGGGGATAATTCGGGAGATCTTGGTGGCCATGGTAACAATGTGACATCATTATGTTGAAAGAAGTCTGTTGTGACTCTTGCAACATGTGGTCGGGCATTATCTTGTTGGAAAGTTGGATCTGCCAGGGTGTCAAGATAGGGTAAAAGATGGGGTTCTAGAACTTCGTGGATATAACGCTGCGCGTACATGTTACCTCTGATGAAGATTAAAGGTGACCTGGAACCATAAGCTATAGCACCCCAAACCATAACTCCAACACTGTGATGAACATGTCTTTCAACAAAAAACTGTGGATTCCTCCTTTCACCACGTCGCCTTCTAACCCTGGCACGACCATCGTGCATGCCTAAAAAAAATCGAGACTCGTCACTAAAGACAATACTGTTCCATTCCTGATCCCAGAGTGACCGTTGTCACAAGGTCTCTTTTAAGCGGCCTATGGGCAGGCCTCGCCTCAAACTTCATTATGCCCGCTACATACGTAACGATATATCGTAGCGATTTCAGACTGTGCAGTTAAATCGAAATACCCTAGCGTCTCCACACGCCACCGATATCTGCGTCGATCTTCAGTTCTCCGCAGAAGCTCGCCCAACAAACATGTCATCCATGATGGAAGATGATGACGCACTTGCGTTATTGGGCTTGGTTATGTTTTTAAAGAAAAAAAAGTCGCGGAGTGTGTGGTGCAAAGACTGGCTCATGAAAAGGAAGCAATTTTCTCATACCAACTTATTAAATGAGTTATATTTCGCGCCCAAAGATTGGCACAATTATTTAAGGATGAACGAGGAGACATACTTAAACCTCCTGGCTTTGGTTACTCCACTAATAAAGAAACAGGACACTGTGATGAGAAAATCAATAAGTCCTCATTAAAGGTTATCTGCTACACTGCGATTTTTAGCTACAGGCCGTTCCTATGAATGTATGAAGTTTTGACCTTAACTTTTTTCGCGATGATCGAGAATCACCCTATATAACCCAATAATGACACGCTAAGCTTTAATTATACTAAGTGACATATAAATCCGAACACCCAGTTTAAATGGTTTTATTTTAATAAAAGTTGGTGAATGTATTTATCTTACTGTAAGTAACAAGTGAAAAAATTTTCAGCCTTATCAGTTGGACATTCCGGTTTTTATACTTCTTTTTTTTTAATTCACTAACGCTCTAAAAATGAATATTTCAGCCGCAGTAAAGAATCAACGTTGGCGGATTTTGGTTCTTGACATCATTTACGATTGGTTACGATGCCTAGAGTACGGAGACCTGTACGATTTCGTGACTTAGTAGGACTTGATAGGGGCCGTATAGTGGGACTTCGGGAAGCTGGACTTTCTTTTCGGGCAATTGCAGTTAGAGTGCAAAGAAGTGTAGACACTGTGGTTAGGTGCTGTCAGGCATGGCTTCGAGAAGGCCGTACGCAAAGAGCAAGGGGCACTGGACGCCGCCGTAGAACAACAGACCGTGAAGATCGCCGCCTAAGATTATTGGCCTTAAGGGACCGTTTCTCCACTACCAGGTCCATTGCAAATGAATGGTTTGCAGAACATGGAAGACCTATTGGCATGCGAAGTGTTTACCGACGAATGAGAAGTTTTGGCTTGTTTTCATTCCGGCCACACTGGGTCCTCCCTTTAACTCGAGAACACCGACGTAATCGCCTTGAGTGGTGCAGACAACGGTCACTCTGGGATCAAGAATGGAACAGTATTGTCTTTAGTGACGAGTCTCGATTTTGTTTAGGCATGCACGATGGTCGTGCCAGGGTTAGAAGGCGACGTGGTGAAAGGAGGAATCCACAGTTTTTTGTTGAAAGACATGTTCATCACACTGTTGGAGTTATGGTTTGGGGTGCTATAGCTTATGGTTCCAGGTCACCTTTAATCTTCATCAGAGGTAACATGAACGCGCAGCGTTATATCCACGAAGTTCTAGAATCCCATCTTTTACACTATCTTGACAGCCTGGCAGATCCAACTTTCCAACAAGATAATGCCCGACCACATGTTGCAAGAGTCGCAATAGACTTCTTTCAACATAATGATATCACATTGTTACCATGGCCACCAAGATCTCCCGACTTATCCCCAATTGAGCACGTGTGGGATATGATGGGTAGGAGATTGCTCAATTTGCAACGTCCTCCTTAGACTCTAGAAGCACTTCGAGAGGAGTTGGTGGTTGCCTGGAATGAGATACCACAGGAGGACATTGACCACCTGATCAGAAGCATGCCTAGGCGCGTTGGAGAATGCGTAGCACATCAGGGTGCATCCACACATTATTAAAGGTCAACGGGCTTTAAAGCAGTGCAATAATTTTGAAATTTTTATCATTTACTTATTATGCTTCATTAAGTAGTTATACAAAATTTTATTAAAATAAAACCATTTAAACTGGGTGTTCGGATTTATATGTCACTTAGTATATTTCTTGATTGCGTATTTGGATAAATAGAGTTGCTAGGGAAAACGTACTACCTTAATATCAAAAATGCATAAATGTATTTAGCATTTACTAATCACACAATACCTATTGGAATATGTAACAATAAATAATATCTGAGAAATAAAGCCTACATCATTTTCGTCCTCATCCATGTTCGATATCGATGGTCTCGGTACTTCTTGATCGTATAAAAACTCGAAGTACCATAAGTGAGGAGTATAAATCTCGTCAGTTCCTGCTCCGGATTTATGCGATTTTTTTATTTTATTAAGCTATTTTTTATATGCAGTTCTAAGATTATTAATCTTCTTAACCACTATGTACCTGTTGGCATTTGGATCAATGTTTTTGTATTTTTCGACCAGCCTGTGGTAGGCGGCATTTTTTTTTTGCGATCATGGTACTCCTTAGATTTTGTCTGCCAAATTCAAGTTTCGCGTCTATAGCTTGCTATAAACTCTTCAAGTTGTTCGCGGTGTCCACCTCTTTCTTCTTCCGACATGTTGCAACTTGTAAGGTAAGTAATCAGGAGTGCGAACCACGCGTGCGCACGCAAGCAAACCTCGCCACGAAGTGACGAACTGAACGACCGTCATCCACACGCGACGATAAAACTGTGCAAACGCGATCGACAACGATTTATCTTATAGAAATTGTAACTGCCGCCATGAACGATAAATCTGCAACGATTTTTCATACACACGATCGATAAATCTGCGCAAATCGGTTTGCACAGATGAATCGCTACGATATATCGTTAATTCATTCATTCAATTAAAGATGTTTAAAGAAATCAGCAATCTATGAAATGATGTTTTCAGTCCTGCATTCTCGCTGAGGGTAGCCATTTGGAACAGTTTTTGTATCTAAAAGAAGCTTCATATGCAATTTTTGCTGACAAAAGTACTGTTTTAGAGAACCCTCAACAGGAAGCTTTTTTTTGATAATCACTAAAACACAGAATTGTTCTTTCAGTAGCTCAAGATACACTTTTTGTCTCCAGGAACAATTTATATATGAACGCTTTGTTGAGAACTGCGAGAGACGTATTGCAATTTGCAGGAGATAATTTCACTAACACAACATTATATCCTAATCGGACCTATATCTCCCCAGAGATACTGCTTATGTTTATATTTATCAGTTAATTGATTTATTCATGATGATGCTGGTGTATAATTTGCAGCACCAACGCAACTCGCTAAGCTCTGTATGCCTTTCCGCATGAACTTATACGTAACACAGCTGCTAAATTGGTTGAGCGGTCTGTGTTTGTAGCGAATTTAGTTCAAATGAATTAACCCCTATATATACCTACCTGCCAGTGATCTCCTTTATATTTCTTAATCGAATCAGTTGGTTTCCTTAACTGAATAGCACAGCTGTGGTACGCTAGATTTCATTTACACGCAACCTTAGGTGGAAGAGGATTCAGATAGTGTACTTAATCTAATTATCCTTTAATGCAAGCTAGGTACCCACCTTTATCAATATAGTTTCTAGAATATCATATACAAACATACGAATGCAATTAGCATATACGCGAGATTTTAGGATCCTTTCAGCTGACAGGTATCACGAAAAGGAATGGAGATGTTGATGCCCTCGCAAATAGCCGCGAATGTTCCGTGAAGAGCTCTTTCCAAATAGAAAGGAATATTCGACTTCAGGAGTTTTAATAACATTCAGAAGGTATTTACTATCATAGAAAAGGGCATTATTGTCTTAGAAAATTTAAAATTGAGCTTATGCCACTACGTCGGAAGTTCGAAGTTAACTTCTCTGACGACATCTTTACTGCCTAACTGTCTAGATCATTGATTCCCAAAGTGGTCTATATCGATCCCTAGGGGTCTATAACAACCTGCAAGGGGTCTACGTCAGCGAACAAAATTTTGGGGGTCCATGAAATGAATATGAGGGTCCACGATAGTGGATCTCAACACATACACTGATAGTACCTATTTTCTTACATCATACTATCTTATAATATCAAATCATATACATTATTTATAAAAGTACCTATGAAGTAAAAAATTTATTATATATGTTTATAAAATTGTGTAAGTTGTAGGATGTTGGTATTCGCTTTGTGGTCGCAATACATTTTGAACTTGTAAAAACCTGAGAGTCGCAGTCTCAGAGCTTCGCTACCTTGCACTGACTTGTTCAATTCGTCACTCTATAAATACGAATGTGGGACAAATACGTTTATTCGTTTCCTGAATCTTGAAAAGGAAAGTGCTAAGAAAATAGTTTAAAAAATATAAACAGATAGTATATCGCACAAATTATAGTGAGTCAGTGTTATTTTGTTTAAGAGTGCTGGAGAAAAGTAAGTACATTATTTTTCATTAAATTTTAGTTTTGTACTCGTAGTTAGCAAAGATAGATAAATTACGCCAATCATGACTTTAGTTATTAGTAGTTAAATATTCAATCATGCAAAATTACACGAGTACTCCTCAATAGTTTCTTTTTGAAAGTTTTAGCAATCGGTAATATAATTACAGTGCAATCTCCGTAATTCGAGCTAATTGTTGCAAGAAGATGTTCGAATTATGGAATGTTTTCGGAAAAATCAAAAAATATTTTTAATATACAGCTGCTGGATTTTCTGTCTTATTCAAATAATTTAATTTTGCCCACAGATGACTGATGCCATGTCCGAATCTAAATAGAAATGTAGACAGTGAGTGTTGATTATTTGAAATTTGGCTTCATTCCATCATCGCCGGACAAACAATCGCCTATGTGCCTTTTATGCAACAAAGTCTTGGGCAATGACGCTATGAAACCATCTAAACTGCAAGATCATCTGAGAAAATGCCACCCTGATAAAACAGAGAAAGATTTGAAATACTTTCAAACACTCAAAGATAAATTTCAGAAGAGACCTACACTGGACAGAATGTTCCCTTCGACGTCACAAAGAAATGTTGATGGTTTGCAGGCGTCTTACAATATCTCGTTACTTATAGCAAAATCCGGAAAACCGCATACTATCGGAGAGAAGTTAATTTTGCCAGCCGTTGAAGAGGTTTTAAAAACTGTTTTACACAAACCTGCATCTGATATCATTAAAAGAATTCCCTTAAGCAACAATACTGTTGAAAGACGTATTGATGAAATGAGTTCCGATATTGAAAGCTTCTTATGTAATTATTTGCAAACGACCCATTTCTCTATACAACTGGACCAGTCAACCTTACCTGATAATGCAACATTATTATTGGCATATGTTCGTTTTATTATGAATCAAGAAATCTACGAAGAACTGCTCTTCGTAAGAACTTTGTTAACCGACACTAAAGGTGGATCAATATTTCATGTTTTGAAAAAGCAATTCCTTTATCAAATGTAATATCAGTAGCTACAGATGGAGCACCTGCCATGGTTGGACGATATCGTGGATTTATAAGCTATTTAAAACAAAATGTGTCAGGGGTGTTAGCAATACATTGCGTCATCCATCGACAACGTTTAGTTGCTAAAAAATTGAGTGCTAGATTGCATGAATCACTTCATTTAGTCATTGATGCAGTAAACCGAATCCGAAGCAACGCGTTGAATACGCGGTTATTTGCGCAGTTGTGTGAAGAAAATGACGAACACTTTCATCAATTACTCCTTCACACTGAAGTACGCTGGCTGTCGATAGGCTTATGTTTGACAAGATTGTTTGCACTTTTTGAGACTATTTTAGAATTTCTGGATGCTAAAGATAAAATTTTAAAAGAAAATTTAATGAAGTGGAAAACAGACATCGCCTATTTAACAGATTTGTTTACAAAATTTAATATGGTTAATTTGCAATTACAAGGCGACAGTTTAAATTTGATAAAAACAAAGTCCATCTTATTAGCGTTTCTTGCCAGAGTTAAACTAATGAAGCAAAATATTGGACGGGGCGAATTTTCTCAGTTACCCAATTTGTCACAGACAAGCTGCCAGGAAAACGACGTTTCGACTTACGTTCAACATTTAAATGCCCTCTATTCAGATTTTGAATCTAGGTTTGAGGATATTTTGACTATGGTAATACCACCGTGGATAATTAATCCATATGGTGACATAGAAGAAACGAATGTCATAATTCAAGAGGAACTGACTGAACTAAATACAAACGAAGAACTTAAGGTTCAGTTTAAAAATGGATATCAGCAATTCTGGCTGCAAAACAACATACCCGTTACTTATCCCGTATTATGGAATATAGCGAAGAAATTTTTAATTTCCTCTCCATCGTCATACCTAGTGGAAAGGGGGTTCAGCGCTGTTACCAATCTCCTAACGAAAAAAAGAAACAGACTGGACATCATTAGCCGAGGAGATTTGAGATTAACCCTTACAAAATTGACGCCAAATGTTGATCATTTATTATTAAAGCATCAGGTTCATCCTTCTCACTAAAAATATTGACTTATTGCATATGTTATTTTATTTATAGTTTATTTTATGTTTATTGGTGTCTGACCAATAAATGCCCGCATTGGGAATAAGTGCCCGCATTGATTTTTTTAATGAATTTTTTTATAGAAAATATTTTTTTTTAATTATTCTGAAAATTCAAGGATAGGTACACACTAAAATTCGTTAATTTTTTGCCTATTTTTAGATAACTTAAACGTATAAGAAGCGGAATTTAATCAAACTAACAGTGAAATTATTGTAGAACATACGTTTATGTTATAATTAATAAACGAACTCGTTTATTGTACTGTTTTAAGTAAAAAACTTTTTTTATTATTTTTCACTTTTTTTTATTTTATCCCTCTTATTTTATTTCAATGCGGGCACCTATTGGTCAGTCACCTGTTTATTTAATGTTACGTATATTTTACATAACAGATACAAAATTTTATTTTGAGTAGTTTTAATTTAAATTCAATTAATAAATGTATAAATTAACATGTGTTTTTACTTTAAGTTTTTAACACTAAACTTCACTACAGTTAGCAATTTACAGGAAATCAATATCAGGTAAGTAGGGGGTCTACCCAACACGGAAAAATATGGCAAGGGGTCTACGACACAAAAAGTTTGGGGAACTCTGTTTAGATGAAAATGAAATGGTCACATAAAAAAGCTAGAGGGAGGTAAATTTCTAGCGGGGCACCCTGTACGTGCAGGTCAAGTTAAATAAAAGTTTCTAAAAATACTAAGTATCATATATTATAGCGGACTAGAAATGCAGAAAGAATACGAAATTCATTTCAGAGCTCTTGCTTTATCCATGATTATGGTTTTAGCCTGCAAATGTTGCACGGTATCAGTAAACAGTAACAAACGACACTCAAATGAGGCAAGTATTCGGTTACAACATTCTGTGCTATGCAAATATCGATGGTCTAGTTCTGATACCCCGTAACTGTATCGAGCGTTATTGTACAGGAGAGGATTTTTTATTTTGTAAGGTGCTAAATATGATTCAAAAGGTTAGACAATTTTTATTTATATTACATTTTCATAACTAAATGATAAAATGTCTTTTATTTCCTAAATTTATTTTTATTGAATTAAGTAAGATACCGTTTAATAGAACAAAAATAACTTAAAAATGGAATGGGACGGGATATTATAATAGGTAACATTTAACACTAAAGAAAACTGTTATTAACTCGGTAGAGTAAACGTACAATTGAATGGCGTGAAAAGTAAAATTATGGCGCGAAAAAGAAAAATTTGTTTTTTTTTGCAGATACGGGGTATTAGAATTAGACCATCGATATATTATTCTGAGATCAACATAAAAACAGAATTTTGTTAATATACTTCTTCGGATGTGAGATATGTTTCGGAAAAAATGACGAGAACTTAAACAAAAATTCATTATATCTATTTTATTGATTAGATAATAGATGTTTACAAAGTCATTAAACAATAGGAAACAGAGGATTCTTTATTGGTGTTTTGACCTTGTATGCACTTTTCCATATCTCAAACAGACATATGGTAGAATGAAATCTATAAAAGATCGCCATTGGCATAGAAATGTGCGTAATGATGGTCCAGGCCCAATCTCCGAAAAAGTGTAGATGGGTTGGTCTAAACTCGGCTCTATTCTTCTCCAGAGTATTGATAATCCACATAGCCATATTCGCCACTATAAGGAAAGTTATGATTTCTCTTCCGGGCTTAGTTCGGGTCTGCTCAATGTTTCTAAAAGAATAAATGTCTAGATCAATACTTAATTTCTTAGTAGAGAAGATTTGAACTATAAAGTTGCCAACAAGAATTTGTCAACGCTGAAACAAAAGATCTTATTGAGGTGTACGGTTAAGTAGCAAACTATAAGTAGGTAGTATAATGTATCGCACGCCTATGTTAGAATGGTGTGTGACTAAATTGAGATCCGCTCATACGTACACAAATATTTTGGGATAGAATATATACTCAGTGACATTAGAAGTCAGAAAAAAATATTTTCGTCAACTTGATTTTTTGGCAATGAGGTAGTCTTACATCAAGAATGAAACGATAGCTTTGCTCACGAAATTTTGTTGACAAGTAATAAAAAAAAGTTAATAATGTGTTGGACTCCTGTATACGTCTAGGCATCAACAAAATGAGATGATCGATTTCTGGTCGTGATACCTTATTCCAAACAACTCGAACTTCGTGAATTAGCTGTGGCAGAGTCTGTGGCGGATGGTGCAAAGTGAATAGTCTCTTCACCATCACATATTCGATGGGATTTAAATCTGGCGAAAACGGCAAAACAGTAAAGCCTGCTTCTTGAAGAAAGTCTGTAGTACAACGAGCAATATGGGGACGAGCGTTGTCTTGCTGAAAAAGGACGTGTGGACAACCATCTGGATACGGCAGTAAAGTTGATTGTTTGACATCATCAACATAACGCTCAGCAGTCATATTGCCTTGAACAAAGAGCATCACCACTTCTCTATCTCTATCATAGATAATAGCCCCCCAAACCATTACTCTAACAGTGCTGTGTACATGCCTTTCAACAGCAAATCCAATATCACGCCGTTATCCACGGCGGCATCTAACCAATTCTGCGCCCATCGTGCGTACCTAGACAGTATCGCGATGTGTGGGTGAAGATGACATTATGTCATGCTGCCTCCCAATGTTCCCGTTCTCTGCTCCAGTCCAAGCATTGACGACAGTGGTCCACAGTCAGAGAAAGCACTGACCGTGGACGGTATGAAAAAAGTCCTAGGACTCAAATGCGGCGATATAGTGTACGCATAGTAACAGTCTCCTTAGTGTTCCTCTACCTTCTTCTATCCACACACGACACACACGCATTACCGTTGTTGCAGTAAAATTAACACGGCGGCCAGTTTCACCTCAGGACAAACGAACATCTCGATGGGCAATAATTCTACCCCTGTCAAAGTCGCTAGCATGGTGATAATTTGAACGTCTTCTAGATCGAGGCATTTTGTTTTGCTTAACACCAGTAAATGAAAGGGCAATAACTAGAAGTATATGTATTACTCAGCTCTCAGAAGCTGCTTTCTTCACAAAAACTAAGAGATAACATTTTAACAAAGGTAAACAAAAACAAAGATAAAATGTTGACATTGTTGTCATTATGTTGACAAAAAACAGGTTGAAGAAATTATTTTTTCTGAATTTTCTGAAATCGGAAGGGTAAGAATGCATTCCAGCATCGCTTGCCTTTTATCTACTTAAATATATTCAAGTTAAAATAAGCCTGATTCAAATAACATGAAATTCTTATACACTATTACCTGCATTTTCTCCACCATCCATCTAATACAAACATAGTCTGAAGGCACGTCTGGATGAAAGAAAATATTTCTGCTACGAGCTCAATCACGTTGTTAGAAGCTATGGTGAAGTAGCTACCAATAATTGAGAACATACAGTAGATGAACATACCAGTTTGTGCGACTACAAGCAGTGTGTTATCAAGTCCGATGCCTGAACTACCTTCAGATCCTAAAATATATTAACTATATTGACTAAAGATTATACAAACATGTACAATTACTGCTATAAATAGTATACTACTTGTAGCAATAGTAGTAGTAGTAGGGAGGCCTGGCAACTAGCCCCCCTTTGACCCCTTCACCAACCCAGTAGTACAGTTCTACTCCACAAGCTATCTACTGATAATTGATTATTGAATACACGGTTCCATCAATGCAATCAAACTATACTAATCTTGCATCAAACTAGTGCGTGGTATAGACAACATACAACACAACACAGTGGCTCGAAATTAATTTCAAAGGCAGAGATTCTAACCCACGAGCTGTCGGGTCGACCGACTATCCGCTATCCAGCCCCAACTAGAAATAGTACAACTTGATTATATTCTTCTAACAGCCGTTCATTCCTTTTTGCTGCCTTTGGAGAATGGGCATAGCAGAGTTAGCATCCGCCTCCACTTTGAATTTTTTTTACTTTGCCACGCTGAACCATAAAGATACAATTTTATCTAGTGGATCTGATCTTTAAAAACTGATTTATTGGACGCCAAAGTACTGCACTTTTCCTCATTGGTTCATTGTCACTGAACCCAGCTGAAGTAACAAGAACTCTGGACAAAAAAGTTTGTTCATAGTTCAAGAAGTAATATCAACAAAATTCAGGAATTGAGGTTGAAAAAGATTTCAATCACCTAATCAATGGAAAATGAATTCGTTTTTTTAGAAGCAAAGTAATCAAATCCCATTCTCGCCGCTTCAATACAAACATGAGCATTCAGTCGGCGCATACATTGCTTGTCGCTGTCTGCCAAGGCATTTATAGCCTGATTTGAACGTGGCTTGCTGTTTATTTCAACTGGGTGTAAATGAGATTTGAATACACAGTAGTTATACACACCAATCTTTCTGTCATACTTCAATTTCCTCATCTTTAGCATCGCAACTCCTACTGCCACTGTGGTGATGAGGTACAGAAGTAGCTCTACAGTACTCACTTCGAACATAGCGATTCTGATTCTGTTTTTCTCGTTATCTTTGTCGGATGCAGTTGTGAATACAAAAAACATTATTAGAGAGATAATCGTGAGTACAATCACCTGAAAACGATAAGTTTTAAGTATTTGATCCATTTTGAAAAATGTGCGTGGATGTGTATGGATATGGCAAATCGAAAATGCGAGAGGCAAGATATCAGCGATGTGGAATTGCACAAATGACTGAAAGTGTAAAAAGGGGGATGACTTTATGGATTCCCAACCCCCTAATTATTTTATTTTGCCCCAATGAAGTGAGATGGAAATTCTTAGCTCATAGCCTATAAACATTTCGAACCTTCTTAATTCCAACTTCGGTTACCTATTACTAAGGCAAAGGAACAAAAAAATGTTGACAGAAGCATTGTAAAAAAGACGCCGGGTGATTATCTGAAATTTGGTTAACTTCTGATGTAATTTTGAAGGTGGTGTTTTTAGTTAAAAATCAGAACAGCTTATATTCTATGCTGTAGGTATAACATCTACTTTGCTGCATCTAAAAGGGCCAGTCACTTTACTTGATATTTTCAGAGAAATTTATGATTTTTTAAAATCAGTGTTCTAGGGACTGACGACAAGTGATAGGGACTGACACCAAACACGGTTATTATGTCAAATCACATTTTTTATTGCAAAATCAACCGTAACAACAAAATAATCTCTTAAGTTCACAAATTCTATGATTTATAATCACAGTACAGGATTTATTTTTTTAATTATACACTTGAAAATAATTTATCAATATTTCTCAACAATCAAATTATACTTTGAGTTTAATACTTACAAACTAATAGTCCTTTAAAAATTAACAATTATTTTAAATAATCAGCTTTCTAAAGCTTTGAGTTACCAAATTATAATTTGAACACAACATTCAGACTTTCATTAATTATTATGAGATCATAAATACTCTTTCAAAGATTTAATAGCTTTATATTGATGAACGATGTTCTGTTCATGTTGGAATAATTTTGGAAGATCACTCTCTTCTAATTGCATAACTAAATCACGAGGTTTTGAATTGCATATCTCTTTCTTATACTTTGTGACGTATCTATCCTGTTTAGTTTTAATGTCCTTAATCAATTCCTTGCTATGCTTCCATTGTTTGACTGCCATGTCCTTACTATTATCAAACTCCTTATATGGTAAAATCTTCAATGAGCAGTCCTGGCAAGTTCTCGCTAAGCATTTTTCCGAGTAACGATCACAGCAAATTGTTTCCAGTGCAGTTTGATATGTGGCAAAGTCAAGAACGTTTGCATTTTTTAAGGCACCTAACTTCAAATTGATGTTTTCATGAATAACACAAGCACAGGTATCACGGTCTGTAAGCTTAGGCACAACAACCCAAAATGGACGCAAACTCGTATTGTGAAATTTTTGATGCAAGTTCTTCAAGGAATCCAGCAAATATCTTTTTTGTTTTTTAATTTTTTTGCGAGTGATGCACTCTTGTTTTCCTGCCGCACAACGACTATTATTCTCATCTTCATAAAACTTGTGTATGATTTCTTCAACTCTCTTTTTTTTCGCATAGCTTCATATTTTGTACGATTAAATCCCATCTTTTTATATGTAATGGCTGTGTTTCCAAGTCTCCATATTTTACATTTATATATCAGTGGACTTCACAAAATCGTTTTTAAGCAGGTTTTCGTTTTGGGTGTCTGAATCTCTTTATCTAAAATTTGCCTTTAAATAATATCGCCAAATAACGCTTTTCTATCAATTCTGCTTTTTGATTAGGGTCGTTGGCCATTTCTACAATTTTACTTTCTGGTGTCAGTGTTTGCTTCTTTTGTATCATTCTATGTTTCAGTCTTCTGTTTCTTTGTTGTTCGCTGGCAAGTTTCTTCTTTAAATTTTCAATGAGTAAGTCCTTCCTCTTCAACATACTATTTCTTTTTCTCCGTTGAACTATACTCGTCCTTCTAGCTTCAGCTTCTCTTTCATTATTTAATAAAGGAGCCTCAGGAATAATTTCATCTTCCGATGATGGCGGCGTATTTTGGTCCACGTATTTATCTGTATTGTCACGAATCTTTTGTTTTTTCTATAATCAGATGAATAGGCTACCCAATTTTTTCTTGCCTTTCTGTGCTCACGGGGAGTCATGTCTTTTACACACTTCCGTTGTCCTTTTTCCTTTTTCTTTAGATATTTTAGTTGTTTATTGTACTCCGCCAGCAAAACAGGATAATTTTTAATTTTTTCCAATCGCCTCTTTGCCTGTTCAGACTTTTTTTGCAATTTCCTCTTTAGACAATGTTTTTTTCTTTATAGGCGCCATATTCTACAACAAATACATTGGTATTATGGTTAAAACTATGCATCACACAGTATGATCATCAGTCCCTAGATGTGGCATCAGGCCCTAGTCACTATTACGACTAGGGCCTGACGGTCTAGGGACTGACGAAACAAAGCAAAATCAAATGAAAGCTATTATTTTAAATCACTATAAAATCAATAGGCGGTCAAAATAACAAAGCAGACCTAGCTCATACATTCAATAAGTAATGAGATCAATGAGTAATTATATAATGTTTAAAACGACTTACCTAGGGCCTGAGAGTTTGACTGGCATAGCACGTGTTTCCGCAGCAAAGTCGGTTACCACACTAATAGCAAAATTGCTGCCGCGGCTTGGCTCGTGTTTGCAACCAACTACACACCGATGCTACCGTATTGAGTGAGTTATGAATAAGTCATATGTTTGGATTCCGCGTATTTTTGAATTTCGTAAATGACTAGGGCCTGATATTTTTTATCGCTTACACTTTTTGACTTGAAATAATGGGATCAAACAAAATTATTTTATACATTAAATCGTAATGACAATGTAAGCAATGTAATAGTAAACAAATTTAAATAGAGTTTCATCAAATTATTATTTAATACAATAAGATTACAGTGACGTGAATACTAAATTTGGGAGATCTTACATGGCTAGGGCCTGATATTTGGAGTAAAAAATGTCAATTTATTGAAATAAAGAATATTATGATATTTATCAAAATTGGTGACCGAACTAAATAGACTATAAAATATCGCTTAGTAGTTTCAGATATAGGATATATATTTTTTAATATTGTGAAAATTCATGCTAACACCAAGTTAACCAAATTTCAGATAACCACCCCGCCTAGATTGTATCTTGTGACTATTTCACTATCTCAGAGGTATTAAGTCAAAACTAAACATGTATAGGTTCAAGATACTTTTGCACCCGTTACATTGAAATTAAAAGAATTGTCAAATATTTTTCGAATATCTTGAATTCTATCCTTACCATTATTCCTGCAAAAAGACCTCTGTGAGCATTGGAACAATCAACTGTAAAATGATGGTTTGAGTTCAACATTCTACCTCCATAGGAATCTGAAAAAATACAGTAAAGTAGATTAACTTATTCTTCGATTTCGCATAGGGCACTCGCAATAACTAGATCAATTTGTATGACATGTAATTATAAGAGTCCATCCACACGTTCTTTCTTGATTCATTTAGTATGTGTAATTTAGAATGTAGGATGTATTTCGGCATCTACCAGCTACGAACATGCTTTAAGGTCACCACTGTTCTATCGAGTTGATTGCAGCATAAATGTATAGTCGACCAATTCTTCCCAAATTCTTTTTGATTGGCCACTAATTGAAACGTTGACTTGGTACTGCCCGTCTTTCGGCGAGATTCCACTCTGTATCCCACGCTTTGCTTTTTCATTTTGACGCAGCCAAATCAAGTCCCCCCCCCCCCCCTTAACGGTCCACTAGCCGACAAGCTCCAGCTCTGCGTATGTCCCATCGAGCTTTACAACGCATTCTGCACGATTTACAATTTCATCCCTATAAAAGATAATGATTGTTCAAGAGCTAACGGAAAGTGATTTTGCACAGCGTAGACAGTTTTGTGCGAGAATGCTGACCATTTGTGCTGATGATCCTAACGTCGTCATAATGATGAGTGACGAAGCACCCTCCCATTTAACGGGATATGTAAACAAGCAGAACTGCGGCCGAAAATCCACGAGAGCTACACCAACGACCCTACTATAGTGAAAAATTGACTGTGTGGTGCGGAATTAGTAAATTAGCCTACTAACCTACTGAGCGGGGCCGTGGCAAATGCTTGTTCCGGAGGTTGTTGTATCCAGTATACGCGAAGAGAGAGGTCAATTTATAGCCGACCACTCTGTACGCTAGGTCTTCTTTTATTAGTCACAGTACAGTACCGAGCTTTGATAGCCTTAAACTCTACCAGATTCTTGAGTCCAAAAGTAGTGGTAACCTCAAGAACTCTCATAAGAGTTGAAGTCGCCACTATTCTTCTTCTATCCAACTCATCGGCAGAGCTCGGTTTAGCACTTGAAATGCCTACCAGTGAGTTGCTGTCATTATCAAAGCTGTGAGTCGGATTTATCATACAGTATATGAGGTCATAGATATTACATATGAACAGTGTTTGAGCCAAGACCGATACCCCTGTTGTGACTGACTGTAGGATCAAAAGGAGAACCATACTGCTTGACGCTAATCAAATCGGGATGCTGGAGATACGAGTATTCCAGAATCTCCGAAAGACAATTTTCCACCACCTTGCCTGTCACAGAAAGCAGAGATAGGTAGATCTCAGATTTTTTTGGGACGGCTGAACATCCTCTGGAGTCGTAAGATACCTGGAAGAGAAGCGAAAGATCTGAAGCAAGCTTCGCTGTACATCTCTTCAGTAGCACAGGAGCTATGTTGATCTCGATCGACAAGACTAATGTTTGTTTCCCGCATAACGTAGGGAACTCTTGGATTAGACGTCACTCTGACAATGGACAATTTAGTAGCAAAGATATTGGCAAGTATCTGGAGTTGGAGTCTTGGAATTAGTTGCGTTCTGGCATATAAGCAGTGGAAGGCTACTTTTTGAGAACACCTTCATCACATTTGTTTCTAGATTTGACATCGGATTCACTATTCTCGACAGTGGGATCTATCGTCTATATGCTTTGATCTTCTGACAACGAGCTGTGCCACACGATTTGTTGAAGCAGTATTTAGATCCTGGTTTAAGCACGTTCACTGTATGAGGCTTTTTTTTGCTTTAGGACCAGTCCATGCAGCCAGAAACTAGGTTGTTATATTTACATTTCTAATTATGGACAAACACACGACGTCACAACATCCATGGCAAAGGCGAGATTCGAACTCGCGGCCCGGCCGGCCGGCTGATCAGTAGCACGACACTCTGACCCACGCGGCCAACCGAGGTCCCTGTATGAGGCTTGTACTCCACAACATGAATAACTTCAGTTACTGATAAACAGCCAGTAAATGCATCCGAGTCAGCAAAACAAACATCTGTCCAAATGAGCCCTTCCCAGTCAACATGCCTGTAATGGCGAATTTTACGGCCTGTGCGAGACTACGTTGCCACAGCCGGTTTTGATTGAAACTGGATATCTACAAAAGTGTGGTCCAAGTGCCTGTGATAGGATATGTTATCAGAAAGAGATCCAAAAGGCAACGGGAGGAGCCACTGGATCCGTCTTGTATTATCCATTGATGTCGCTGAGGAGAACTATCTTTGAAGAGAGGCGGTTGCTGCTCAAGAAGTCAACCTTGACGGCGCTGTAGTAAAGCAGGTCGTCCAGTAATATTCTGAAGGTGAACGAAAGAAGCAAAAAAAAATGTGGTAACGGTTTGGAATTGATCTTAAAGGAAAGAATGTCCTTCAGGTCTGATTTCAAAGAGACGACTCTGGGGCAGGACAGACTGGTGCGAACACAACTCCCCCATTTTTCCTCAAATTAGAGTAACCTTCGTAGTTCGTTATGAAATGTGAATTTGTATACTAAGGCCCGTATCGTCAGTCATCCCTACAATTGTAGGGCGCCTTTATGGCCTCCTTGATTGTCATAGTTTTCTACTTCTCCGTGTCAGTGCTCTATTTTGAGGTTATGTCACAAACATCAATTTGCATCAAATTGTGCTTGGTTTTGAGTTATATCACGTTTTATCAACCTGAAATTTTCTACAATTTAAAAGTAAAACAAATCTTCACAATAGGACAGCGCTGACGCTGACACGGGACAAGTGTAATCTAGAAATTTTTGAAGGAGAGAAAGGAGTATGACAATCAAGGAGGCCATAAACGCGCCCTACAATTGTAGGGTCGACTGACGATACGGGCCTAAATGCACATTCGCTCAGCGGAGCAGAACACGCGAAATGTTAAATTTATATTTCTATATCATATTTTTATTGTGTGACTTTTGAACTGCGTATTATTACTGGCAATACAGGGTGTCCGCAAAGTTGGGGTTTTCCTTTTCAGAAACAACTACCCTTGAAATAACAAAGGTAATGTGTAGTGAAACGAGGGCGACCAAGTAAAAAAAAATAAAAGAAAAAGTACTCACTCTCCAGTTGACGAGAAGGGCTAAGTACGTCTCTGTCCGAAATCATACCGCTCCAACAGAAAATTAAATCAGCTGATGCGCTACCGAGCAGACGCAGGCAAACAAGGAAGCCAAAATGTTGCGTAATGACCAAACATGAGTGTTGCGAAAGTTATTCACCCCATTACGCGTGAACGTAGATTCGTCTGTCACCAATATGCACTTCAAAAAGTCCGGATTATTGTCATGTTGATGCAACAACCACTCACAAAACGGCAGTCTTGCTGGAAAATCGTCAGGTTGAAGGGCTTGTACACGTTGGACGTGAAACGGATACAGCCCCTCTTCACGCAGCGTTTGCCACACTTTAGTTTTTGATACTTGCACTTCTCTAGCCACGTCTCTAGTGCTTGTTGAGGGACTCTCGTCTACGCGATTACCTCTACATGCGTGACCGTAACCGTCAGTTGAAGGTTGCATACTGACCTGACACATTGACCCCGACCCAGTTCTGCCGTCGGCTTGAGACCTTGTACCAATAGGTGATGTCCCGGGTCGCGGCTACAGGACGCTATTCAGATATTTTTGATGCTGCAGAGCCCTTTATCTCGGTTCCCTTAAGACATTGGTGTATATGGTACTAAGAAAAATTGCTTATGTTTTCAAGATCTACGCGTCGTGTAAAGGAAAACCCCAACTTTGCGGACACCCTGTATACTGTATGTAGGTATATTTGAATTCAATTAAAACTTACTAAAGTGAAAGTGTGTGGTCATACGATCGTGCTTATTTTTAGTTTGGCCAACATCTTTGAAAGATACTCTTTCCTTCCCGTACTCCTGGGCATTGTCTCCTATTTTTATTTTCTTCCATATTTCAAATAGAATTACTGCACAAATCAGACTGTACTCTATGGTACAGGGAAATAAAAATGGACTAGCATTTGTCACTAAACAGCCCATTACATGACCTTCTTGACAATACTTTTGATTCAAAGAAGAATTGGTGGAGTTTTGATGTTCTGAAATGGAAGAGTCAAAAGTAAGGTATTAATCTTCTAATTATCTCAAATATTAGCTATAACATTAACAGTACCTCCTAGATGTATTATTTCATGTTTAGTTTCTTCCACAAGAACATACAACCATTCGCAGAGATTGGTAGCTATCATATGCATCAGACCAAATCTTGATACTATTCGGTGCTTGTTGAATTCCACATCCTTAAAAAAAACTCGTAATTGAGTTACTACCTATTATTACATCAGTTCTATGAAAATCAAATGGTGACCATTTAGCCATTTCTTTTATAATAAAACCTATGTAAGTTCTGCAAATTAACAATAAAGTTTCTAGAAGTCATATATGGTATGGGTTATCAAACACTGAAAAAGCTGAGACTAAAGCAATATACCACCTATAGGAAAGACAATGAAAGAAGAAAGAGAAGAGACGCTCGTCGAGTGATACTTTCTCCATAATTTCATGTGGGAGCTGTGTGTTTGCCAAAATCAGATTGATCTGTGAAGGGCGAATGTGTTGTATACTCACCAAGTTAAGTGTTAAGGGGCAGCTATAAGTCCATATTAGTCAATTATAACAAAAATTTATTTTGAGTATTATTAGAGTATATATAGTAACACGGCAACCTCCCGTGATGTAAATTCTATGAAATGTCAAAAAATGTGTTAACTGAAATTGCCTGCAGAATCCTTATGGGACACTTTTTAAAGCTTTTGTCTAGGGGCAATATTTCGTACTTGTACGGTTAGATGATCTTGCAAATCTAGTCAAATGTCAACGTTCATAATCTGAGATGAATGAAAATAATAATACATAAAGATAAAAAATGTATAAATATAGACATTTTATTATGTATATATACAAAGTTGCAATTGCACATGAATTGGGAACATTTCGAAAATAAACTACCTTCAGGAAACAAAATCCATTTATTTGACTGATTTGATTCAGCGTCGTCAGCATCGTCTACATTCATATTGGAAAAACCGTTAACCGCCATTGGTAAGGAGTGATACACATGCTACTTCTTACTGTACTTTCTGATTTGATATGTTCATCTATTAAGGAAGTAAAATAGCGTGTTGCGTGCCGATAAGCTCATACTATGGTACTACAAAAGTTAACTTACCTGTGCGATTTCAAGCAACATGTAGTTGTTTTGAAAAAATATCACTTGACGAAATATACTAAGTGACATATAAATCCGAACACCCAGTTTAAATGGTTTTATTTTAATAAAATTTTGTATAAGTACTTAATGAAGCATAATAAGTAAATGATACAAATTTCAAAATGATTGCACTGCTTTAAAGCCCTTTGACCTTTAATAATGTGTGGATGCACTTTGATGTGCTACGCATTCTCCAACGCGCCTAGGCATGCTTCTGATCAGGTGGTCAATGTCCTCCTGTGGTATCTCATTCCAGGCAACCACCAACTCCTCTCGAAGTGCTTCTAGAGTCTGAGGAGGAAGTTGCAAATTGAGCAATCTCCTACCCATCATATCCCACACGTGCTCAATTGGGGATACGTCGGGAGATCTTGGTGGCCATGGTAACAATGTGACATCATTATGTTGAAAGAAGTCTATTGTGACTCTTGCAACATGTGGTCGGGCATTATCTTGTTGGAAAGTTGGCTCTGCCAGGGTGTCAAGATAGGGTAAAAGATGGGGTTCTAGAACTTCGTGGATATAACGCTGCGCGTTCATGTTACCTCTCATGAAGATTAAAGGTGACCTGGAACCATAAGCTATAGCACCCCAAACCATAACTCCAACAGTGTGATGAACATGTCTTTCAACAAAAAACTGTGGATTCCTCCTTTCACCACGTCGCCTTCTAACCCTGGCACGAGCATCGTGCATGCCTAAACAAAATCGAGACTCGTCACTAAAGACAATACTGTTCCATTCCTGATCCCAAAGTGACCGTTGTCTGCACCACTCAAGGCGATTACGTCGGTGTTCTCGAGTTAAAGGGAGGACCCAGTGTGGCCGGTATGAAAACAAGCCGGTAAACACTTTGCATGCCAATAGGTCTTCCATGTTCTGCAAACCATTCATTTGCAATGGACCTGGTAGTGGAGAAACGGTCCCTTAAGGCCAATAATCTTAGGCGGCGATCTTCACGGTCTGTTGTTCTACGGCGGCGTCCAGTGCCCCTTGCTCTTTGCGTACGGCCTTCTCGAAGCCATGCCTTACAACACCTAACCACAGTGTCTACACTTCTTTGCACTCTAACTGCAATTGCCCGAAAAGAAAGTCTAACTTCCCGAAGTCCCACTATACGGCCCCTATCAAACTCACCAAGTTGACGAAATCGTACACGTCTCCGTACTCTAGGCATTGTAACCGATCGTAAAGGATGTCAAGAACCAAAATCCGCCAACGTTGATTCTTTACTGCGGCTGAAATATTCATTTTTAGAGCGTTAGTGAATTAAAATAAGCAGTATAAAAACCGGAATGTCCAACTGATAAGGCTGAAAATTTGTTCACTTGTTATTTACAGTAAGATAAATACATTCACCAACTTTTATTAAAATAAAACCATTTAAACTGGGTGTTCGGATTTATATGTCACTTAGTATATTTCGTTTCATCTTAGAACAGAATGAGCTCTAGTATTCAGTTTTTTTTTATTTTTAGCGCGCTCTATCACATTATTTTTATAGTTGCTGGTTAACTAATGTTTTGGCGTTTGCGAGTAAACTTAACCCCACTTATGTCATTATATACGTACATTATCTGCACCATTCTATACATTATATACGTGCTGTTTACATTGTATTCACATTGAATACGCATTATGACGTATGTCCTAAAAGTTTGGGCACACAATTTATTGGCTTTAATTTAAAAACACAAAATATTATCAAGTTGCCTTTGGAAAAAAGTTTGTTTACTTATTTTACTGTCAGTTAACATTTATTTATTTTGAAGTTTTCACTTTAAGATGTCATATAAATTAGAAATAAGAAAACATATCTACAAGTTGGTTCACGCAGAACCATTTATCGAATAATAGCGGAGTGCGAGCAGGGAATACCACGTCTAAATATCCCAAAAAGTGGAAGACCATGTGCATTTACTGCAGACAGAAGTCAAAGAGATTGGTGAGAAGAGCAAAAAATCAGGCTGGAATGTCAACAAGGAAACTGGTTCGTCAATACAGCGCGATATCGGAATTGAGGAGGAATGGTCTTGAATATCGAAACAGACTTAAGTGCTTCACATACTCTCAAGCTCAACTCCTTCTTATACCAAGATGCCATCGTCAACTGAAGCGGGTACACTATGCCAATGGAAAAATCATTATTTAAGATGATAAAATCCTTGTCTGGTGCGCAATTTCTAACAGGGGTGTATACCTACCTTTTGTGGGAAGAGTGAGGGGTGAAGCTTTAATACTCAGGGCTATATTGATAACACTGATAAATACAGGTTTTGTGACGTGACAATTTTTGGGTGTATCTTATGTATTTTGAGACCCAAAATCAAAAACAGAATTTTTCTATCAGCCACAGATATTCGGTTACACCTTCTTTTATGAATTATAATACGTAACATCTCATATTGCTGCATTTCTCGGCGTTTATACGATGACGCACATATATAATGTCAAGACCTGTCTATTCCTGTTTATTATATGGGAGCTCTATGCTTAGAGAGCATATTGCATTTATTAGTAGACTAATAGCAGCCGAGTCAGTTACGTTTTTGTTGTTGAAGACTACTGAGATGTTCTGAGTACTGTTAATTTTTGTTAAAACGGTGCGTTTAGTTTATTGTAATCGAGACTAGCTTTATGGACAATGCCTAGAAATTGGGTAAATAGGGCGAACAGTTTTTGTTATGTGTGGGGAGAGCTAACTTTTAAATCTCGAAAACGTACTTTTACTCCCCTTGTGTTGAAAGCATACCAACTTTATTTTGGAATTAAAGTTGGCGACCAAGATAAGCTATGGGCCCCTCATATATGTTGTAGGACTTGTGTAACGTTGTTAACAGGTTGGTCAAGAGGCAACAATCGTAAAATGCCCTTTGAGGTACCAATGGTTTGGAGAGAACCGAGAGACCATATTACTGATTGCTATTTTTGCCTCACAAATATTTCAGGTATTGGACCAAAATGGAAACAATCTGTTAAAAATTTAATTTACCATCAGATTTGCGGCCCGTTAAGCTTAGTGATGAACTTTCTGTCCCAGTTCCACAGAAAGCGTACAAATTTCCGATCCTTCGTTTGACCTGCCAGGATGTTCAACAGCGCCGCATCACACAGGGCGAACTTAATGACTTAGTTCGAGAATTAAATCTGTCAAAATCCCAGCCAGAATTCTTAGCGTCAAGATTCAAAGGATGGAATCTTCTAAACGGTGATGTTAACACTACTTTTTACCGAAAACGGCAACAAGACCTCACACACTGTTTCCGTCAAGAAAGGGAGTTGATATATTGCTCCGATGTCAACAATTTGTTTGACGCGTTAGGAGAGAAAGATGATCCAAATGATTGGCGCCTGTTCATTGATTCCTGTAAGCTCATTTTTAAAGCGGCATTGGTACACAACGGTAATAAATATCCGTGTGTACCTATAGCGCACGCAGTTCATATGAAGGAATCATATGAAAATATGCGAGTTCTGTTAGAGCATATCCGCTATAATGAATATGGATGGGCCATATGTGCAGATTTAAAGGTAATAGCCCTTCTTCTTGGAATGCAACTGAGATATACCAAATATTGTTGTTTTCTTTGTGAATGGAACAATCGTGCGCGAGATCGTCATTATGGACAGGAGCGGCCACTACGTCAGGTATTAACTCCAGGCCTCAAAAACATTGCTCATGAACCACTAGTTGATCCCAAAAACGTGTTGCTTCCACTTTTTAGTAAGTTGGGACTGATGAAAATTTCTGTGAAAGCTATGAATCGAAATGGAAGAGGGTTTCTCATTTAAAACAAACATTTCCGAGACTTAGTGAGGCAAAAATTAAAGAGGGCTCATTTGTGGGTCCACAAATAAGAAAAATCATGAAGGATGATGTATTCGACAGTGCTCTAAATGAAACTGAATTACGAGCTTGGAATGGTTTTAAATCAGTTACTATATTTTAGGCAATGTGAAGGCGGACAATTATAAAGATATTGTGAATGAACTAATTAATGCTTATAAAGGAATGTCTCTAAAAATTCACTTTTTGGATTCTCATCTCGATTTTTTTTTTCGGAAAATGTAGGTGCGATAAATAATGGTCATGATGAACGGTTCCACCAAGACATTTCTGCTTTACAAAACGGTATCAAGGCAAATGGAGTGTCAATTTGCTTGCTGATTATTGCTGGACATACTCCAGGAGCAACATATCGCCGTAAAATATCGACAACAACATTCTGAGATTAATGCTTATTCGGGTGTTTATTAGTACCCTTACACATATCCTTAAATTTTACGAGTATAAGCAGCAAATAAAATGCCTTATTGCAAGAAAACCGTAGATGATACAAAAAATCGAATGATATTCCCGGCTTTTTGGGTACGTTTTACATAACAACCACCTTGTTTTGTCCATGTCACAAGAAATTATTTTAATTTTGTTCACCAGTGTAACTGCCGTTCCAAATTGCTTGAGTTTGTCCACGAACCTCATGTTTAATGACCATACCCAAAACTGGCTTTGACAACACGACATACCTTTTGTTCCCAAAAACGTTAATCGTCCAAACTGGCCGCAGGCTCGCCCAATAGAGGAGTTTTGGGCTTTACTGTCTAGGAAGGTTTATCTTGGAGGCTGAAAGCCCAGGATGAAGTATAATTAAGACGGCAAATTCACGAAAAACAGATCTGTCCAGAACCACGCTGAAAGCTGCGTCTGGTAGAGCAGAATGGGTCACTTCACATAATTCGATAGTATAGTTTAGTTAAGTATTGAGTTGCAATTTATGATAACTAGTTAGTGTTTAAGGTGGTACGTCCATCTACCTGTTTGCAGCAGTATTCTAAGTCCTTTTCATCTGATAATTTCATGAGATGACTAAAAAACAATTTTTTTTTGTCAGAAAATGCATTTTTGTGCATTTTTTCTTCAATCAGAATTTGTTAACAAATATAGAGTACAGCTCTGAAATTGTGTGTGAATATTCTTTCATGGAAGAATGAAACAAATGATTAATTTTGTTATCACTTTTCCTTTTCGAAAAATCTTCAACTTTCTTGAAGCCTCGTCTCGCAGACAATTTGAGTTTTCAAGAAAAGCAAAGATTTTTCGAAGATAAGAAGTGATAAGAATAAAATTAATCACTTGTTTCATTCATCCATAAAAGTGGAATATTCACATACAACTTCAGAGCTGTACTAATATTTTATGACGAAACAAAATTAAAAACGATGTTTTTTAGTCATCTCTATACACATCATGGAGTAATCAGATGAACAGTATTTAGAATATTTTTGCAAACAGGTAGTTGAAAAAAAGGGACGTGCGGTTTCTTTATTAAAAAAAACGTAAGTATTTTGTGTCAAAACTTTTGGGCATACGTTATAATGCACATTATCTTCATCGAAACGGAGACAATAAAAGAATACGCGCAAACACATACACGTCTGCTTCTAATAGTGGCTACTCTACTCAATTAGAAGCACCTTAAGCATCAAGTTCAATTGGATATAGGGTAATGGCATCAGTAATTGAACACTTCGTCAAAAATTACTTGAACTTGACTTCTCATGCTTTCTACCATTACTTTAGGGTAGTTTTAGTTACAGTAGTATCCGCTACATTTTCGTAAATCTGGTCGATATGAGTGTTAAGACTCCACATTCATCTAACATGATTAATAGCAGGTTTTATTGATATGTTTAGGAGTTTTCCTTCATACATTACTTTGACGGATACTTTTTTAATGTGAAAAAATTGAACATGACGTTGTGGTTCGCTGAGTTAAGAAAATTACTAGAGAATAATTCACTTAAACGATACTGAGTTGTAACGAGACTGGATGCTTATAAAAAAATATATCGTGGACGAAAATACACCTTGTGTGTAAAAAAATAATGAATATGCTAGACCTAAAAGATGATGGAAGAAACAGCTTGAACTTCATGGATTTGAGAACAGAATCGGCAAAAGATAGAGTGAAGTTGACTTACTGCATAACTAAAAGTGGATGGCAGAGAAGGAAGGGAGAGAGGAGAACACGTAAAATTGGATTGAACAAAGAAAATGGAAGATAATTGATCAGAAATAGAAAAAAGCAAAAAAAAGAGATACCAAAACACGAACGACAGTAAGATAACAAGAAATTCCTGAAGATTTCTGTTGTTCAAACCACTAGGAAGCCTACTAAAATTCCCCATCCAAAGACTAAATCATCTGTGGAATATACAACAATTGCTGACATCAATCATGCACGGCGTACTTGGGCAGGGAAGAGTTTATTCGTGATAGATGTTGAATTTATTAGTCCACATAAAATGCTTTTAATTTTTATCACAGATTCTAGTAGAAAAGCAATGTAGAAAACTCAAAAGTCTGAGAATATCAAATAATGTGTTCAATAACTGGCGACAAGGTGTTCAATTACTCGGTTCACCAACAGAATTATCCCTCTTTTCAGATAAGTGGCTTTAGCTAGCTAATCAAAACGCGAACTACTATATTCTAACATATAAGAGATCCTTTAGTGCCCAAGGAACCGTGGAAGTGTTAAGTAAATGGTCATCTTGTTTCTGGACTTCTAAATGAAAATTTGAATTTGAAAATCCGCTCAAGTGTTCAATTACTAGTTTCGCTACCTTAGAAATACCTTGGGAAAAATCTGAAATATTCAAATAGGCATTCTGCGATACCTTTCCACGATCATCCTTCGCTTAACGCTTACGCGAGGGAAGTAAGAGGCTCTAGAAATTGGAAGCCCTACGCTCATTTTAATCTATCTAAAATTGTATACAGTGGATAATTACAGGCCTTAGTGGATCCTATGATGCGATCCCTACTGTCTTTCCTTTGAAATCTATGATGACCTAATTGCAGCGGAGTTTCCAGATATACCAGCTGATCGGGAAGCGGCGCGGAATGACGATGTCAGTTCTATCCCAAGAGCTGAAGGCATGCTTTGAAAAGCATTATTCCGGGCCATATATGTATATACAGTATATTCAGATAAGAGATAGACCGGATGTAAACAAAAGGTTCGGGTGATTTTCACGCTAACGCCGCCGTCTCGACGTAAAACAGGAGCCCTCATTGGTCAATTCGCAATTAAATGCCTATGCCGAGCGGCAGAGCAGTCGTATCAAGGCAGAGTCACATTCAGGTTCAGACGTGTTACGTATGTCGTGTGCATCATTGCAATTTGATATTTCTTTGGACGTTTTCGTTTGTTATCTTATTAAGTTGTTGAGTTTGTCGTTGTTATTGTTATACCTTGTTATTGATTGTTATTGTTATCAACTGCTTGCGCAAAATGCCCAGTAGTACAGATACTGCCGATGAAGTTGTAAACTCCTGTAGTCCACCTAGGAAACGCTCTAAAAAAAGACACCTGAGTGCAGAAATGAAAGAGGTCATTTTGAATATATATAAGATCGAGCGCGAGGAGAACGAGGCATCAACCATCAAAGAAATTGTTGTGAAGGTTTCTCACAAAGTTGGGGTGTGTCGCGCATCAGTGTTTAATGTGTTAAGACAATACAAAAAAAATCACACCTTTTCTGAGCCAATGACCAGTAAACATCGCAAAAGTATTGTTAAATCATTGGATGAAGCTGATAAGCATGCGATTAGGAGGAAAGTGCATGAACTCTTCTTTAGGAATGAAATACCTACTATAGATAAAGTACTGCAGGAGGTAAATGGAGATACAATGTTGCCAAATTTCAAACGATCAACTTTCCATGCGTTACTGAAGCATTTAAATTTCAAATGGAAAAAACGGGGTCGTAATAGTTTACTACTGCATAGAGAAGAAATTGTGCTATGGAGGAGGGATTATTTAACAAAAATTGGGAAATATAGAAACAGGAAGATTTATTACCTTGATGAAACGTGGGTAAACGCAGGACACACTACAAGTAAAGTATGGGTTGATGATTCTGTAACTTCATCCAGGAGGGCCTTTCTAGATGGACTGTCCACTGGATTAAAAAATCCAGCAGGTCAATACGAGTAATAGACAACAATCGGATGTTTTTCAAACCTTGGGAACAAGGTTCTAAACATTAATTCCAGGGGGCAGATAAAACATATTATAAGTAACAAAACTTTTATAACTTTCGATAAAATGCGTGGATGTTTTATTGTCATTTTCATTTGTTAGAACTTTTTTAAGCCATGTTTTTATGTGTTTTCGATATTTCAATAATTTTTTAATATAATCTTAAAATATGTCGAATATTATAAACTTAAAAAAAGTTACTAAGTTTTATATTGTGTACCGTTCCTAATATTTCTAATCATTTTAATTCATACTTTAAGCTTTATAAAGTTATAATTTGTTAATATTAATATTTGCGCGTATTTCAGGTTCCTGATCATTCATTTTTTAAAGGTTTATAACTTTAAATTAAATTGTGAAGCGCTGAGTAATCATACGACGTTCAATATTCTTTCTTTCAATATGACTAAATAATCCCAATTATAGCAATCTGATACTCATGTCTCAATGTTTTTTCGCTGAATGTGATGAAAACATTTGAAAAAGGTTCGCTTATTGAAATAAATCTACACCAGTTAGTACTTCGATTTCCAGGTAAAGGGAAAAGGCTCATTATCTGCCATATTGGCAGTGAGGATGGATTTGTTGTTGACGGTCTGTGGTGCTTTGAGTCTAAGAAAACTGGAGATTACCACGAGGAAATGAATGGCGAATCCTTTGAACAGTGGTTTTCAAAAATTTTACCGAACTTAGAGGAAAACGCAGTAATTGTGTTGGATAATGCGCCTTATCATTCTCGAAGAATGGAGAAGGTCCCAACAACGGCTTCAAGGAAAGTTGATGTTCAAAATTGGCTCCGCTCGAAAAATATCAACTTTGAAGAAGCAATGCTGAAAGTACAATTATTAAGAATTGTCAAGGATCACAAGGCGGAATATCAAAAATACGCCATTGACGAAATGGCAGCAAGTCAAAATAAAACTGTGCTCCGTTTACCTCCATACCATTGCGAGCTCAATCCCATTGAGCTCATATGGGCAGAGGTTAAAAATTATATAGCTAAGCACAATACAACTTTTAAATTTTGTGACCTCAAAGGACTTTTCAAAGAAGCACTAGAATTAATAACAGCGCAAAAATGGGAAAACTGTATTAAGCACGTGAAAGACAAAGTTGAAAAGAGAATGTGGGAACTGGACAATATTTTAGAGGAACAAGTGGAGCCATTCATTATTGGCGTTGGTGCTTCAGGCAGTAGCGATGATGAAAGCTCATCAAGCTCATCTTTCAAATAAAAGATGTCGTTCATCAAATTCGGTAAGTTATAAGTAATTATAAAACTACTGTATTTTTTAATTAATTATTGACATTTTTGAACCGATTTTGGCAAACCCTATTCAAGAATCTACTTTCTGACAATGTTCAAACATGCACATTTTTTTACGTTTTGAACGTCTTAATTTGGTTACATATTTACCTAGAAATCAAAAAATATACTAATCAATATTCTAAAAGCAATTTTAAGAGATATACGATTATTTTTAATTTAGGCTAATTTAAACGCCATTTTGAGATTATATTCGACTGTATTTCACCAAACATCAGGCGGCATCCGAAGCTGGAAATCGAAGCGAAAATTTTGAAACCCTTATGTATATTTACATCATTATATATTTCTTACCCCACCCCCACATGATCCTATATCCATCACCAATCGTATACACATCGAATTGTGCTAATTTACTACAAAGTTACGCAAAGCAGCATCTACTATCTAAAATATGTACTGCGTGACTCTTAACACGTCCCTGCCGAATGTTACAGCGTTCGATGATCACGTGGTCTTGTTTATGTCCGGTCTATCTCTTATCTGAATATACTGTAGGATTACAAATACGAAATTCAACTGGCAACCCGAGGTGCTTGAGTGAACGGAGAAAATTGAAATAAATCGGTTACCATTTATCAAAGCTGCCCTCTTAAAGTAAGTATCTCTACCGAGCACAACCAATGAATTCAGAGTAGGTAAAAGGAGCCAGGCAATGATTCTAATAGTCTGTAGTGAGGATCAAAGTGCACTTGACATAAGTTAATTTTTTGACAGCTCTGTTATTAAATTAGTGTTATGTTGAAAATACGAGTGTTTGCAGATAATAATATGATACTTCTTACATAATTTGCAAACAGCGGCACAAGCATAATAGAGGTAGATGTTTCCACCGGTAAGTATTATTACACTGGACAACAAATTTTAGTTTTTGAATTGTATCTTGTAGGAAAAGTGCACTTCTTTGTTAATTTTGTGGCGCTGAATCCAAAAATGACAACGAAATAAAAAAATTAGTTGCGGTTTAGAAAAAACTTTTTATTTTTAAGGATATATTAAAAAAAGTAACAAGATTCATATACTTATAAGAATCACTATATGCGCTGTCCTTTTTCTGTTCTTTTATGGATCATTTCTGGAGCATCTCTACCAAGAGTCCAACAGTAGTCTGCAAGCATGGAAGGATTCCACTTTCTTTGGTACCTTTTTTCCATTGTTGAAATATCCTGATGAAAACGTTTGCCGTGCTCATCACTTACGGCTCCGCAATTGTCAGGAAAAAAGTCCAGGTGTGAGTGTAGGAAATGTATCTTAAGAGACATACCACAACCCATCTTTTGATATGATGACAGCATATTTTTGACAAGGGTTTTATAGTTGTCAGCTTTTCTATTTCCCAAGAAATTAGTGACCACCAGACGGAAATCATTCCAAGAAGTTTTTTCAATACCTGTTAAAATGTTTTCAAACTGTGTATCTTTCAAAATATTTCGAATCTGTGGCCCAACAAAAATACCTTCTTGAACCTTTGCCTCACTTAGTCTTGGAAATTTCTGACGCAGGTATTGAAAAGCTGACCCATCTCTATCTAATCCCTTGACAAAGTTTTTCATTAGGCCCAACTTGATATGCAGTGGTGGTAATAAAATTTTTTTCGAATCTACTAATGGCATATGCTGTACATTTTTTTGACCTGGCTGTAGGAATTGACGAACAGGCCAGTTTTGTCTGATGTAATGAAGTGCCTTTGCCCGACTGTCCCATTCACACAAAAAACAGCAAAACTTTGTGTAGCCTAGCTGCAGCCCAAGTAAAAGTGCAACAACTTTCAAATCGCCACAAATATGCCATTGGTGCTCATCGTATTTTATGCATGTCAATAGGTACTTCATATTGTCATATGATTCTTTCATGTGAACTGCATACCCTACAGGAAGAGATGGTAAAATATTTCCAATATGCAATAACACTGCCTTTAAACTCAATATTGAACTGTCTATAAACAATCTCCATTCTTCTGGGTTATAGTTTATATTTAAAGCCGCCAGTAAGCCGTTAATGTTACTGCAGAAAACCAAGTTATTCTCCATATTGAAAAATGGTTCAAAGTCTTTGTGGCGTTTACGAAAAACACATACCGAAACATCGTCTTCTAACAAGTTCCACTGCTGCAGTCTTGATCCAAGTAACTCTGCCTTACATTTTGGAAGTTCTAAATCTCTTACAAGATCATTTAATTCTGACTGTGTTATTTTGTGCGGTTGGTGGCATGACATGCTCGGTATAAAATCAGGATCTGTTGACGTTGATGGCATATCTTCTTCCTGACGAATCACTCGATCGCCATGATCTGATTCGTTTTCTGATTCGCAAGTGTAGGATTCTGGGGGTTTTGGAATAGGATTTTCGTCACTGTGAGGCACAGGTCTCATCACAGATGGTATGTTTGGGTAGTTAATAACCGATTTTTTTTTCTTGGACATACCTGTGGCTTGTCCAACACAAGGTACCATGCAAAAGTAACAGCCATTAATCTGATTTGTAGGCTCTCTCCAAACCATTGGGACAGCAAAGCGCATAGACCGTTTTTTGCCATTTAACCAGCTCCTCAGACTTGAAGCACATGTATTACAGCAGATGTGGGGTGCCCACTGTTTGTCTTGATCACCTAGTTTACAACCGAAATAAAGCTGATATGGCTTTGTTATTAGTGGAGTAATAGACCGTCTCTGAGACGCAAAAGTCACATCACCACACACGTAACAAAACTGATCTGGATTGTTTACACACTTTCGAGACACCTTGCATGAACGCTGTCAGCCAACTGAGGAAAAAATGGCTAATATAAAACAATATAATGTACACGTATGTATAACGTAACACAATCATGCCGATTACATCATCTTTCCCTGCCGAATATGAAAATGTAGCACGTGCATTCTTGTGAATTACAGTATATTAACATTGTCACAGCAGGAACACATATAATTACCGTATCTCTAAAACTTGAACTAATATTGAAAAAATAAGTTTCATTCCGGTTTTAGCACATTAAAAATAGTAATTTTTTGTTGATTTTATTTAGGATATTTTTTGGCTGTTGATCAGTGTTATTATTATTATGTTGATACAACGCTGTCACTTTGGTATGAATTGGTACACATATGAGCCAAACGTATGCACTACAACTACGCAATTTTGACGACGATCTTATATAATTCTAATCTATTCGAATTCGTTGAGCACAACTGCTCATCATACCTGGACGAAAAATTGCTGTATGTAGATCTTACAGTATACAGGGTGTTCATTTGAAAACTTGCCACCACGTATTTATCGAAAACCACTGGGAAAATGAGAAACCGCCGAGACATGTCAAAAGATTTGTCAAGGGGGAAAACTTTTTAACCAAAAACTACTTCACCCCCTTTCACCCTCTGCCCCCCAGAGTCATACTCTTGAAAATATTAAATAACAAGGGGTATCGAGTAATAGCTTGTTTGAAAGTTCTTCCGAACTCCTTTATTTTGACGTTTGATTTACCAAAATCGGTTGATTTGTTTTCAAGAAAAATCTTTATTTATCTTAATTTGTTCAGATAGAAAACAAAAACGCACTTAAATATGATGTTGGCCAAGCAATGATATAGGCGATGTTCAAATTCCTGACGGACATTTTCAAAAACATGTTTTGAGATATCATGGCAGCTTTCGATGATGCGTTGACGAAATTTATTTAAACTTACAGGTTGAGCAGTAAACACGACTGAGGATTTATTCCAAAATGACCGAAAACTTCAACTTGACCGGCTTCATCCAAAACTCTCCGATGGTCACGTTTTTTGTTTGCAACAGATCCAGTTTGAGTGAATTCTTGTAACAAGGTCCAAAAGATACCTATGCGAAGTTATCTTGGATGGCAGTTTGTCGAGGACATTGATTTTAGGCACCATATATTTAGTGTAAAGATTTTGGAAATCTGAATCAATGAATTAATTTCCACTATCCCAAGATTGTCAGAATGGTCACTGACAGAAAATTAAATTCTTTTTCCCCTTAGAAACAAATAATTAAACAGGTATAACAATAAATACAGTTCACCCAGGATATCTGTGTTGATGAAAATATTGCGGAAAAAAATTCGCGAGGAAGCATAATCTCGAAAAATTTCCCAATTGAGATATTATGATTTTTGGGTATCATATGACATGTATGTCACGAAAAACCATGGGACCTATTTCCGTCGGTCTGTCTGTCTGTCTTTCGATAATTTTATAGCCGCTTATAACTTGAGAAGTATCCTTCGGATTTTGATGAAATTTTCACTCGAGGTTACTACTATGCCAATGATTGAGGGGCTTTATTGTTTTGAAAAATCGGATTAGTCGTGGCGGAGAAAGAGACCACAAACAAACAAAAAATAAAATACTCAAACTTCATTTTTTGACGCCTTAGACGGTCCTGATCATTATCAGAAAAAAATTTGTATGGGTTGAAATTTGAGGGTTGAGGTTTGTAGGGGGTGGTTGCATATTAGCATTTTTTGTTATTAGTTCATTTATACGCTCCCAACCCAGACAATTATATGCACCTGTTAGCCATATTTCACACATCGATTTACCAGTACATTTGCCTTTAAAACAGAATGATAGAGAAATGTTTTCGAGCCGCGTACTCGTATATATGTATTCGTACTGAAGCCCAAAAACATACAGACCTTTCACGAACTGAAAGATAACTCGCTGCACAGATGCCGCGCAGATGAGGGAAAAAACGTTGCCACATGGTCGGTAACTACCAGTAAGGCAGGGAAAGAATGTATGTAATAGTATGGGCCTGTTTGACTTACTTAACACGTTTAATGTCTTTGGTCTACGTGTCCGAACCTCAATATTTTCTCAGAGGATTTAATTTTTCCTGATCTTAATCCTTTATGAACTGAGGACGGCGTTGCATAGCAAGTGCAGAGTCAACCTACTTGACATCATTTTTATAGTGGCTTCCATTCTGAAGACGGTAATGTGGTAATTGGACATGCTACAAGCCTGTTTGTACAAAGTTTCGTTCACAAAAATAGGTATTTCTGATCGCTGCACTCTGCTGCATCTTTCTCGCGTTCAAGCAAGAAACAAAGGTTTGCAATAACAATACCCCACAAAAAGGCTTCAGGCTTCTCTTAATCGATGTTTGAGGGACATTTATGAACATGGGCAACATTAAAATTTTCGTTTTTTGATATTGTTTCGGCATATTTCATACTTTTTAAAATCTTCGCTACGCTTGTATACTTTATCTGAAGTCACTTGAAACACTGTGAAATACCGGGTGCGTTTTATATATCTATATTTAACACGCTCTGTTGCTGCAAAAATCGCCAAATTTCGCAGCAAATATCCCGCGTATAAGATCAAAGGCAGTTTCACCGGTCCACGTGGAGTAAAGCACGCCTATGCGTGGACATAGCCAATGAGAAAGCGTGTATTTCAGAGCTCCGAACAAGTGCAGGTGGCTACTGAAAATTGAAACAGTTTAGCCAGTGCCGTGTAGCGGTGAATAAACGTGTTTTCTTTAGTCTGTCCGTGTTTTTTCATAGATTTTATTAGTTTGTGTGTTTTTGACTTTTGAATACTCAGTTTACTTGTTGATTTAATTGTTGTGTTGATTGTTCTTGTGTGTCCTAAATATGGCTCTTTGGAGACCTTGGGAAAATGCTCCAAGCCACGAGGAGATGGTTGATGAACCTGTGCAGGCAGAATTCTTTCATAAAGATTTAGAGGAACAGACCCAAAGAGTAATCCTAAATATGTATGATTGTCTGAAAAACGAAAATCCAGATTCCTCGCAAAATCAAATTTTAAACAGAATTTGTATCCTGACAAAAATCAGCCGGTCTACCATTTATCGGGTTATAAAAAGGGAGATGTAGTCAACCATTCCTTCCACAGAAAGCGCATAGGGCAAAAATTAAAAAGAATAGACGTGGGTTTTCAGGAAGATATTCGTCGTATAATATACGGATTTTATAAAGAAAATTTGGTGCCCACGTTGGAAATGATACGGGATAAATTAAAAGATTATCCTGAAGATTTTTATAATTACAAATGCTTAGACTCACTGCACTGTATTGTAAAACTGTGTGGTTTTCAATACAAAAAATTAGATAAAAGAATGGTGATTATGGAGTCGTCTCGAAGCGTTGAATTGCGCCAAGAATTTTTGCACAAAGTTAAAATCTATAGAGAGCAGAAAAGAAATCTGATTTACCTGGATGAAACGTGGTATGATACCCATGATGTTGTGCAGTACGGCTGGGTTGACGACAGCAACAAGCGCATTTTAAATGCACCATGCAACCGTGGAAAACGAATCATTATTCTCCATGCTGGCAGTGAAAATGGATTTATACCTAATGCCTTGCTGTTATCTGCCAAAAATATCAAAGAATCATGTGCCGACTATCATGAGGACATGACCTCCGACTTATTTGAAAAGTGGATAGAGCAGCAGTTAATACCAAACATTTCCCCAAATTCAGTGATTATTATGGCCGTACCATTCCCGACAGAAAAACAAAATTCCGAATACAGGCACAAAAAAACAAGACATTATTGATTTTATGAAGGATACGGGAATGGAAATATCACAAAAATCAACCAAAGCCATATTATTGGATCTTATTAAAAGACAAAAATTTGAAAAAGAGTATGTTGTTGACAATCTGCTTCAGCAAAATGGCCATGAAGTATTACGTCTACCTCCCTATTACTGCATTTTTAACCCGATGGAGTTGGTCTGGGCTGCTTTAAAAAAAAAGTAAGAAAACATAATCAGACCCCTCAATTAAGTGAATCCCTATTGGCCACAATAAGAGATGCAGTATCTCATATTGCTGCCACAGACCTATGGAAGCAGTGTTCTAGGCATATTATTGAAAAAGAAAATGAATATTGTGTTTTGCCTCCTGTAAATCCCGTTGTAATTCCTCTACAAGATGACTCTAGCGACAGCTCCGAAGGCGAGGATGATATATAAATACCTATAATGTAAGTCTTTATATACCTTTTTATATACCTACCTGCTATGTAAATATTTGCCTATGTCAAACGTTGGAATTCTGTAATTTTTCCATTTCTTAACTTTCAGTCAAAATAAATTAAACTCCCAATATAAGTATTTTTTATCCCAAATCAAAAAAATAAGAAGATAGTAAAATCCATTTATTGTGATATAAAAACATTATTATTATCGTTCTAAATAAATGACCGCACGCCTATGATACGTCATGAAATTACAAAGGACGCGCCGACCAAAGGTTTTTATGCTATTTCAAGTGATTTCAGATAAAGTATAACTCGAAAACTATCAACTTTAAACAGCAGTTCATAATAACCTTTTTTTGTTCAGAATGATGCAAAAAATCTCAAAAAACTTCCGATGCCAAAAAACATTTTTTGAGATTTGTTTCATAAAATTGTTTCCACAATTTTGTACGCAACTTTAGGTCTAGCAACATATAGATTCAACGGGGCTTCTGCTTGAATAAGATTATGCAATAAATCAGTAATCAGAATATCTTCTCGAGCAGATGAGAGGATACTTCCTGAACTATATACCAAACAGTTAACCACAGAGATTAGTAAACTACTTTTCTTACATCTATCTGGAGCCTAAGCCTTATGGCAGAGGAATCTAGCGTCGTATCCTGATGACAAGATGTCGAAAAACTAATTACGTCACACTGAAACTTATTACCAGACGGGAATTCAAGTTTGAACTTTGCTGGGCAAGTTTCACCACTTATCGTTCTCAGAGAAAAAATAAAACGCTCAGAATATACTCTTTAAAGCCAAAGTAGTGACATCTTGTTGAAATAAAAATTTTGGAAAGTACGTATTTATATATTGTCGAAATCTCTTGGGGTATAATTGAAGTGTTTTCCCGGATATGTCAGGCAATGTCAGTTCCAGAGCTACGGGTGGACTCTTTTAGAAATGGCCGATGTTCGCCTGATGTAATTACCTTGCTGTTCAGGAAGATAAACTGGACCTGGACAAGTGTAAGCAGCATCCTAGCCGCCGGGGTGATGGCCTGCAAGATATTCGATTTGCAGTCGACGTTGTTTTTCAGCTCAAAATATCGGCCGAACTCCAGTCCGGAGTAGACCATGCTCCCAATGCCGAAGGCTGGAAATAAAAACATAACATACGATAAAATTCAACTTCGTTATGAAAAATAATCTCATTAGGTTGGCTGTGTAGTTTGCTTGGTGAGATATCAGAAAGAGTCCACAAAGAGAAAAATATCTCAGGAGACTTTTGTCTTATGAAAAATTTATCTCGAATGTTTCCACAGAACATTTCTCTGAAACACTTGAGCTATAGTACTTGCAATTTTTGCTCTCACGTGAGACAGTGTCTCTCTGAGCTCAGCTGTTTCCACAGTAACCACGTGAGAGAGTACTTCACAAAATTATTGATCATTATCAAATAATCGCGGGTTAAAGATGTAAACCATTGATTCCCAAAGTGGTCTATATCGACCCCTAGGGGTCTATGACAACCTGCAAGGGGTCTACGTCAGCGAAAAAAAATTTGGGGTCCATGAAATTAATATGGGGGTCCACGATAGTGGATCTCAACACATACACTGATAGTACCTATTTACTTACATCATACTGTCTTATAATATCAAAACATACATTATTTATAAAAGTACCTATGAAGTAAAAAATTTATTATATATGTTTATAAAATTGTGTAAGTTGTAGGATGTTGGTATTCGCTTTGTGGTCGCAATACATTTTGAACTTGTAAAAACCTGAAAGTCGCAGTCTCATAGCTTCGCTACTTTGCATTGACTTGTTCAATTCGTCACTCTATAAATACGAATGTGGGACAAATACGTTTATTCGTTTCCTGAATCTTGAAAAGGAAAGTGCTAAGAAAATATTTTAAAAAATATAAACAGATAGTATATCACACAAATTACGCCAATCATGACTTTAGTTATTAGTAGTTAAATATTCAGTCATGCAAAATTACACGAGTACTCTTCAATAGTTTCTTTTTGAAAGTTTTAGCAGTCGGTAATATAATTACAGTGCACTCTCCGTAATTCGAGCTAATTGTTGCAAGAAGATGTTCGAATTATGGAATGTTTTCGGAAAAATCAAAAAATATTTTTAATATACAGCTGCTGGATTTTCTGACTTATTTAAATAATTTAATTTTGCCTACAGATGACTGATGCCATGTCCGAATCTAAAAAGAAATGTAGACAGTACAGTGTTGATTATTTGAAATTTGGCTTCATTCCATCATTGCCGGACAAACAATCGCCTATGTTCCTTTTATGCAACAAAGTTTTGGGCAATGACGCTATGAAACCATCTAAACTGCAAGATCATCTGAGAAGATGCCACCCTGATAAAACAGAGAAAGATTTGAAATACTTTCAAACACTCAAAGATAAATTTCTGAAGAGACCTACACTGGATAGAATGTTCGCCTCGACGTCACAAAGAAATGACGATGGTTTGCGGGCGTCTTACAATATCTCGTTACTTATAGCAAAATCCGGAAAACCGCATACTATCGTAGAGAAGTTAATTTTGCCAGCCGTTGAAGAGGTTTTAAGAACTGTTTTACACAAACCTGCATCTGATATCATTAAAAGAATTCCCTTAAGCAACAATACTGTTGTAAGTCGTATTGATGAAATGAGTTCTGATATTGAAAGCTTCTTATGTAATTATTTGCAAACGACCCATTTCTCTATACAACTGGACGAGTCAACTATACCTGATAATGCAGCATTATTATTGGCATATGTTCGTTTTATTATGAATCAAGAAATCTACGAAGAATTGCTCTTCGCAAGAACTTTTATAACCGACACTAAAGGTGAATCAATATTTCATGTTTTGAACGATTACTTCATTGAAAAAGAAATTCCTTTATCAAATATAATATCAGTAGCTACAGATCGAGCACCTGCCATGGTTGGACGTTATCGTGGATTTATAAGCTATTTAAAACAAAATGTGTCAGGGGTGTTAGCAATACCTTGCGTCATCCATCGACAACATTTAGTTGCTAAAAATGTGAGTGTTAGATTGCATGAATCACTTCATTTAGTCATTGATGCAGTAAACCGAATCCGAAGCAACGCGTTGAATTTGCGCAGTTGTGTGAAGAAAATGACGAACACTTTCATCAATTACTCCTTCACACTGAAGTACGCTGGCTGTCGAAAGGCTTATGTTTGACAACATTTTTTGCACTTTTTGAGACTGTTTTAGAATCTGGCTACTAAAGACAAAATTTTAAAAGAAAATTTAATGAAGAGGAAAACAGACATCGCCTATTTAACAGATTTGTTTACAAAATTTAATATGGTTAATTTGCAATTACAAGGCGACAGTTTAAATTTGATTAAAACAAAGTCCATCTTATCAGCGTTTCTTGCCAGAGTTAAAGTAATGAAGCAAAATATTGGACGGGGCGAATTTTCTCAGTTCCCCAATTTGTCACAGACAAGCTGCCAGGAAGACGACGTTTCAACTTACGTTCAACATTTAAATGCCTTCTATTCAGATTTTGAATCTAGGTTTGGGGATATTTTGACTATGGTAATACCACCGTGGATAATTATTCCATATGGTGACATAGAAGAAACGAATGTCATACTACAAGAGGAACTGACTGAACTAAGTACAAACGAAGAACTTAAGGTTCAGTTTAAAAACGGATATCAGCAATTCTGGCTGCAAAACAACATACCCGTTACTTATCCCGTATTATGGAATATAGCGAGGAAATTTTTAATTTCCTTTCCATCGTCATACCTAGTGGAAACGGGGTTCAGCGCTGTTACCAATCTCCTAACGAAAAAAAGAAACAGACTGGACATCATTAGCCGAGGAGATTTAAGATTAACCCTTACAAAATTGACGCCAAATGTTGATAATTTATTATTAAAGCATCAGGTTCATCCTTCTCACTAAAAATATTGACTTATTGCTTATGCTATTTTATTTATAGTTTATTTTATGTTTATGTTTTTTTAAATTATTCTGAAAATTCAAGGATAGGTACACACTAAAATTCGTTTAATCAAACTAGCAGTGAAATTATTGTAGAACATACGTTTATGTTATAATTAATAAACGAACTCGCTTTTGTACTATTTTAAGTAAAAAACTTTTTTTTATTATTTTTCACTTTTTTATTTTATCCCTCTTATTTTTTTTTCAATGCGGGCACGTATTCCCAATGCGGGCACTTATTGGTCAGACACCTGTTTATTTAATGTTACGTATATTTTACATAACAGATACAAAATTTTATTTTGAGTAGTTTTAATTTAAATTCAATTACTATAATAAATGTATAAATTAACATGTGTTTTTACTTAAGTTTTTAACACTAAACTTCACTACAGTTAGAAATTTACAGGAAATCAATATCAGGTAAGTAGGGGGTCTACCCAACACGGAAAAACATTGCAAGGGATCTACGACACAAAAAAGTTTGGGGAACTCTGATGTAAACAAACAAGCATAGATGAAACTCGGCTGCTTGTCATTATTACCTTGCTATTAAGTCCCGTACTATAAACAAAATATTCCACAAAGGTTGGGTGATGGATTGGATTAAGAAAAAAATAATATAATGGAAACAATATTAGAACGACTAGAACGAGAAGATGAGGAATGTTATAAAGACTTCCTTTGAATGTCCACTGCCGATATCCAATTTCAGCAGCTGAGCGGTTTTTGTCGATACCTGATTTCCTCAGATTTCTATTTTTATAGCTTTCCGGCGAGCAGTCCTGCATATTAGGATAAGATTCATACACTTGGTTCACTAACACATACAAGTTTTATCTTACGATACAACAACGTATCTCGCATACAACAAGTGAAAAAAGTGAGATTCGCGATACATCATGTTTACACGTTCAAACTTGTACAAGAGATTAAACCCTCATGGGATGTTGTTTGACAAGCTCATCTCACATATCTCTCGCTTGTTTCCACAATGAAACACTTTTCATGAGATGTTTATTTCACGAGACAAAAATATCATGAAAAAATCTTATTGTGAAACTGTACCTTAAGAATCAGCAGGACGCCTACGCGAAATTGGTTTAAGTTTGCTTAATGAATGTCTGTAAATACTGTAAATGTCAGCTTTTCTGCTCTGAGACCACAAAGGACAGACTCTGGGCTAGTTTTTGACTTTACTTATTGGATGATAATTTTCGAAGGAAAAGACATTCATTCATTTTTAGCTATGCTTCACCAATGTTACAATCCAGAGGTTTTTTATACATTGATTAAAAATCAGAAGTCAGAATCACAACGTTTAATTAGAGATCCAAATGTTAGTTACAATTGGAAATTTGAAGATAGTGTTCTGGATGGAAGTTTTTTGTTATGCTAACTGCTACAGTCAGCCAGTATTCCATATTTACTGTTAGTATCCTTTTTGGTAAAAAATAGATAGAAATTAACTATTTTTGCAATAACAAATTAACCGTTGCAATAAATTGAACATTGGAGGTCGTATGTATGGCAACGCAGCTTGGTGGTACTTTTTGTATTGATGTTCTGGGTTACAACTCCAAAAAATGCAGTTTTTGATCAAATTAAATGTGCTAAGTGTGCATCTTGGATAACACATTAGTGATTTGCTGTCGTCTGCTTTCAAAATCCTGTGAGTAAGCATCTTTTCCTGTTAGCTGCACCTTGTGGAATGCAGGAGCATGAGGATAAGTGAGAAAACTGTCCACTTCAGCAGTTATGAATACTTCTAGTGGCGATGCTAGAAATGGTAATTGCCGCACCACTACCTTTCTGCGATTGTTCCAGTTTTGTTCTAATCTCGACTGACGTCAAAAAAAGTTAGAATCTTGCTATATGAAATAGTCAAAATGCTAAAATTGGAAAATTGACTGATATATGGTTTGGTCGTACAGCCTATTTGCTGACAATCCAGGCAGCAGCGGTGGCCGCAGTAGTAGACTCTTCGGTCTCCTGATCAGTCGCCGTGCGCTGTGCGGGTTCGAGTCCCGACCCAGGAGAAATTTCTCTCTTGGCTATGGATGTTGTGAGTTGTGATTGTCCGTAGGTGGTAGACGGTCTCTGACTGTCGAACGCGGAGGTACCACCTGGCGGATCTCGTAGGCGGAGCCAGAATGGGTGCATGTTGCATGCACACGTGTTCCCTCGCCAGAGTCCGTGTGGCGTTCCCCCTTTCCTATGTATCCCCCTATAGCCCCACGGTACCCAATGGGTGCTTAGGCCTTAGGCCTTCGTGGTAGTTGGAGTCATGACCTAGTTTACACAGTTAGGTTTCATTGACACGTCGCTGACTGTATTGATTGCGTACATGAGAACGTTACGAGTTGGCTGAGGGAGGTCGGACCGATTAGCGACAACTAATCCGCTGTTTGTTAACTTTCAAATCAGTCAGCAAATAATTTTCCAGTAGATTGTCAGAGCTCAAAATCAATTACAATAATTATTCGAATGTAAAATTTTTCAGAATGAAGTAGACAATTTTGGAAAAGTTGGGGGTTCATTTGCTGTAAACCAGAATGATCTAGGATTTTTCGTCCAACTGCCCAAATGTACCCGAATCTTCCTCTAGATAGGAAAACATGGACACTTTCTAGAAAAAATAACAGCACCCAAAAATGCCAAGTAGATTTACTCAGTAATTCCCATTCAATTCTCATATAAAAAGTATAAACATAAATTCGAAGCAATATGATTCCACACATCGCATGACCAGTTGAAGAAGTAAATACATAGTAAAAATTCTGAATAAACGTCTGCAGTGATTATGCATCAGAAATGTACAAAGTATTGTGAATGACTTTTAATAAAACTCGGATAGTAGGGTTGTTGTTCCCTGTTTCCTTGTCGCCCAGCTCCGAAGTGTATGCACAAACAGTATTTATACATATATTCTAGCTATGTAAGTACAACCCAAAGCTGATGAAAAAAATAAACAAAATATCGAATTTTGGAAATTTTGTGATACAGCTTTTTCTCACGGGTGCCCACGGAGAGGGAGTGACTGTTTCGGTTTGGGTGAAAATAACATTTTCCCTATACAGGGTATTTTACATTCGACCCTCACCATTGGGATCTCGGAAACTTCAAGGGATACGAAGTCACTTGAATAGGGGCAAAGTTGCCTATTCAGATAATCAGCAAAATGTCGCTTAGTAAGTTTTGAAATCAAAAGTACGTCCGGAAAGAGAGGTAAAAGACGAAATTTCCCAAAATGGTTTTAATTTTTTCCTGACTTTATTTGTGGTGGGATTTCAAAATAAATTGCAGATGTTCTCCTCTACAAGATGGCATGGTTAAATTTCAATATGTCGTTTCATCTCTTATCCCCTAACACCTAGCATCAACTTCTTTTATAGACGTCACATTGGATTTTTACACACATGAATAAAATTTTTATTCTGATTTAAAAAATTTATGTCATATAGTCAACGCCAAACAAAGTGGCGTGCACGTCATCACGATAAAAATTCCCCGACCTAATGCCTAGGTTTCTATCACAAACAATTGCTCTATTGCAGTTTCATATTAATGTGATATATAAATTGTAAAATGGTCATTACTCTCTTATTATGGTTAATAGTCATATAAACATTGTTATTAAAATATCACATAAGTTGCTTTCTGATAAATTTAGACGCATTATGCGAAATAAAATGTTTTGCAAACGCTCCAATCACTTATCGACATGTAAACGCACTAAACCGATTTCGCAGCGTTGACACATTGTCACCTTGAAACTTATTTAAACTGGGAACTGACATTTGTATTAATTTTGACACTGAATCAATTTGTGGCATTTCAAATCTTTATAAATCCTTTGGCCCCGCATACTGTAAATCAACAACTGTTTGTTTCAAAACAAAATTATTCATTTTACGAGTAGATAAAGGCAATTTTGGTATATAAAGATGCCCAAACAGTTAAATAGTCGGTGTAAGGAACTCGTGGCCTCGTTAATGCACTACTTTGAGCAAGAAAGGGACAACAACGGGCCTTTGTTGCCTTTAAATGCTGTTCAAGAGGTAGGTTACTAATAATTATATGTAATGTATATTAATAATAGTGAAATTTTATTTCATTTTTTGTAGTGTGTTGCTGCTGCTTTAAAAATTAGTTTAAGGACAGTTAGTCGTATTTCCGAGGGTGTGAAAAGTGATGCAAATTTAGAATCGCCCAAGAAAAAGCGGAGTTATATTAAACGTGTAACCAACACAGCGACATTGGATACAAGTGCCATTCGAGAAGTGATCTATAATATGTATCACAAAAGTAAGATCTTATTATAATAACTTATCAGAAATTTGCATTAATTTGTTAACTAAATTATAATGTCATATTACACATGGTTTCAGAAGAACAAGTTACGATACAAACTTTATGGTCTCGATTAAGAGATAGGGCATTATTTGATGGTAGTGCCACGTCTTTAAAGCGGTTGCTTAGAGATCTTGGATTTAAGTGGCTTAAGGACAATCCGCGACGAGGGCTCATTGAACTACCAAGTATAGCTTTGAAAAGGGTGGAATTTCTAAGGCAATACAATCAAGCCAAGGTTGAGGCCTTATACCAGTTTGTCTTCCTCGATGAAACTTGGATATTTCAAAATGGGACCATAGGTCGCTCTTGGCAAAATGGAAACCAAAAAAGCGTGAAAGCTATTAAAACAGATGGTAAAAGGTATGTACTTTTACACAATTTGCACTATAAAATTTAAAACTAATATATTTTAGATACATTATATTACATGCTGGAAATGAAAATGGGTTTATTGAGGGTAGTGAAGCGATATTTTCTTCGAAAACAAAATTGAGCGATTACCATGGAGAGATGAACCAGGACAATTTTTTGAAATGGTTTCAACATCAGTTATTAGAAAAATTGGAGAGTCCATCTATGATTATACTGGATAACGCCCCTTATCACAGCATGATATTGAACAAAGTGCCCAACAATGCATGGACAAAAAAAAATATCCAAGACTGGTAATTTTTACAAACATATTTTGGTTTATCTTCCTTCTACAATCATTATCTGAAAATTAATGACTCAACTTCAAAGTCACCCTGTATATCTTAGGCCAGAGTCCAGCCATATGCCAAGATTTTTGTAGTCACTGGTTATTGGCAAAGCTATATCATTTAAAATAATAGAAAATGTGCCGTGCAGATCAAGTTTTTATTGTCAAAAATCATGACTGGTGATTTCCTCGGATTTACCTGTAGATCATGTGCTATAGGTATGTTAGATAGAGATGCAGCCTCTGAGATTTTTGTCTCCATCAAGAAAGCCATGGTTGGATGATTGGATTGCAGGTAGTGATGAACCGCATCAATGTTGCTGTTAATCCTGAAGATGTTCGTGAAACGAATCTTGTCATCGATGTTGTTCCCTCGAGTCCACCCTTCACCCGGATATTCCGAGAGCTTACGTCCGGTATTCTTAGTACTTGAAGGATCTATCATCATTAATTTCTTTGTTGGGGAAGATAATCGACTGCACAGCTTAGGTGTGAAAACATGTGGACATTAATAAAAGCTAGCGAGTGGTACCGCCTGGGTCGACTTGAGGCGCAAAGGGGTCGTCTCATCCTATTTCACTCACTCATTGACTATAGCATGAAGTTAAAAACCATAACTGTATTCCGTAAAAACAAACATTTTCCTTGCCGCAGAACATCGAAAAGGCGAGCGACAAGCTGTGGGCGAGTCTGGAAACTGTAAAGTCAATCGATGCGCGCTCAAACTCATTTAATTAGCGAATAAATTGGTGGATTATTACACAGGGCACACCGCCGCCTGTTAAATTGCGCTACCAGCGAACCGTTAACCCGAATTTACAATTATTATTATCGCTACTGCTCGCCGCCGGAAATGATCATAATTATTACTAATTGATTGTAAATGATGTTTGAGTGGATATTGTCTTGGATTATGCTGCAAAACCATGTTGCTTTGTTCTGTTGCTGTTTCATAGTAAAACTGGGGATTTTTAGGTTACCGAGAATGATAGATATGGAAACAGTTCTGAGAGCAATATGTAGTAGTATTTTAGTCCAATAATTAAGACATGTTCAGATGACACTGCATGCGGCATCCATAATGTCAGGTCTGTCCCTGTGGAGAAAGTGGAAAGAAGGCTGGTAACGACCTCCTTTCCGACGAAATTCTTGGAGGGTATAAGACTATAGTTGTATTCACCATTCATAGCGGGTCAAAGTAAGACTAACATTATCCCTTTATATATCTTCATCTCCCTCATACATACACATGCAACCTACCAGCCAAGAACGGTGACGACAACTATGTTTAGGAATACAGAAACGCACGGTTCAGATCTAACGCCTCGTCTAATAGAGTCACTTGGGCGAAGATCAAGTTGACCTGCAGAGTGGCTCTTTACAAAAAATCATCCGCTTAGGGTGCTGGAAGTTAAAATTATCAAAAAAAAACGAAACCACTGTTTCTTGAAACCCCATTTATTCTGCGTCACAACAAACATGAGCACAAAATCGCCGCTTCGAACCCCTTGCCGCTGGACCATAGGAACGCGCGGCGATAAACGTCCGCGCGAGATTGTTTTGACGTGCAGTAAATGAGATTTGGATACACCGTAGGATCTCCACTATCTAACTATCTCAAAGGCTTCAAAAGAAAATAATCTGGTTTCGACGGATGGATGATGAGACCTTGCGCATTTGTGCCGATACAACACAGGAATGTATCCCTCTGAATTCTTCTCCACAATGCTGCCACTGTCCAGACCTGTCAGAGGGACCAACCATACCCTATAACTGGCGATTGCTACTTCGTTTTGAGGGTATTGAGTATATATACAGGGTGTCCGCAAAGTTGGGGTTTTCCTTTTCAAAAACAACTACCCTTGAAATAACAAAGGTAATGTGTAGTGAAACGAGGGCGACCAAGTAAAAAAAATATAAAGGAAAAAGTACTCACTCTCCAGTTGACGAGAAGGGCTAAGTACGTCTCTGCCCGAAATCACACCGCTCCAACAGAAAATGAAATCAGCTGATGCGCTACCGAGCAGACGCAGAAACACCACATTGATTGTCTTACACTTAATGGCACATCTTCTAAAAAGGAAGGCGAAATGTTGCGTAAAAAGTCTAGGTATTGCATCCCGTCCAATCGATTTGGGAGAATAAATGGTCCAATGACCACCATGCCAGCCCAAACATTCACCGAAAATGTTTGTTGATAATGTGCCCGACCGACAGCTTGCGGATTTTCTACTGACCAAACATGAGTGTTGCGAAAGTTATTCACCCCATTACGCGTGAACGTAGATTCGTCTGTCACCAATATGCACTTCAAAAAGTCCGGATTATTGTCATGTTGATGCAACAACCACTCACAAAACCGCACTCTTGCTGGAAAATCGTCAGATTGAAGGGCTTGTACACGTTGGACGTGAAACGGATACAGCCCCTCTTCACGCAGCGTTTGCCACACTTTAGTTTTTGATACTTGCACTTCCCTAGCCACGTGTCTAGTGCTTGTTGAGGGATTATCGTCTACGCGATTACCTCTACACGCGTGACCGTAACCGTCGGTTGAAGGTTGCATACTGACCTGACACACTGACCCCGACCCAGTTCTGTCGTCGGGTTGAGCCAGTGACCTTGTACCAATTGGTGATGTCGCGGGTCGCGGCTACAGGACGGTATTCAGATATTTTTGATGTTGCAGAGCCCTTTATCTCGGTTCCCTTAAGACATTGGAGTATATGGTACTAAGAAAAATTGCTTATGTTTTCAAGATCTACACGTCGTGTAAAGGAAAACCCCAACTTTGCGGACACCCTGTATATACAATTAATTGTTAATTGGGAAATTGGAAAATTTTTAGGCTTAAGTTGAGTCGTTTACGATAAAATCAAGCTTTCGGCATTCTCTATGGAGCCTTCATCAGGATTCTGAAAACACAATTGAGATGCTAGCAAAGAATACAGGACCGATTTAAATTGTCAAACAACTTACTCGTCGTTGAGGTTGCAGCCACAAGGTGTTTCAAAACGAACGTAGGGAAGATAGAACTTGTTATAAATATAAAAACAAAAGGACGGAGACATTGGGCTTGTTGATAACGACAGATACCTTCGTTACATGTTAAAAATATCAATACATCCGAACATATTAAAAATTATTAAACATGAGAAGACATTTTAGGGAAACAATCGGAATATGACAATCAATCTGTTCCCTTTTTGGATTCAAGATTGATTCGCACCAATGACAATATATTACGGTAGACTGGTACAGGAAACCAATTTTTTCCGGAAGGTTCCTGAACTTCAGGTCTTACCACGAATTTAAAATAAAAATAAACCTGGTGAAAGAAATAAAGAACAGGGTTATAAAAATCTATCTTTCCAATTTAAGGAAGCTTTCAGTTTTATTCATCAACAATGGCTATCCGAAGTATTTGGTTAACAGAATCTTGTTTAGCTCTCCTCCGAATATTTTGCCAATGACGAATAACAATAGTGAAAATGACAACACGGTTCGATCCAACCAGACGCCCATAAATTCTTCAACCAATGAGCATAACAGCACTACAGTGGTTGCTCCTATTTCCAGAGTTAATTATGTTGACTTGCCATACATCAAAGAACTAACACCAAAATTGATCAGGCTGTATAATTCCTTTAGTTGTAGTTTTGCTTGTAAATCAGTGCTCACGGTCAACAGTTTGTTGTCCAAAATGAAGGATAAGCTTCAGTTGCTTGATTCAACCAACACTGTCTATATTAATTGCAACAACTGTAATTTTGTTTATATACTTATAACTTCAAACAAAAGTGACGCCAGGTTGCATCCAGAGAGATGTGCTTTGGCATCTCATATTAACAACACAGGTCATTCTATGAATTATGGCAGTATTGAGGTTCTTGACAAAGAAAAAAGTTTATTTTTAGAAATGTCCCACATTTTCATGACAGAACATTGCTTGAATAAAAAGGCTGATGTTAAGCAGCTTAGTGTCATTTATTCCTACCTGTTGAATTGCGAAAAGCTAGAACGGCTACATATCCAAATCGAACCAACATCGTCCCAAAATTAGAATACATTTCCAATTGCTATCCTGGTAATTGAAATTTCTCACTCACAATCTTTAATATAAACTCACATAACCCATCTTTTCAAGTGTGTATCACTATCTCACATTCGTACACTCATATGAACTACACATTTTTCCAAAACAAATTGATTCAGCATTTTAGTAATTTGGGTGGAGGTTTACCGAGCGTCCCTCGTATACTTCATACCCAGCTGTTCCCTCTCGAAACACCATCCTTCGTTGGGTTGAATCACTTCGCAGGCGTGGTGAACTGATCAACAGAAGACCAAGAGGAGCGCCGCGAACAGTTCGAACTCCTGAAAATCTTGAACGCGTTCGACAGGTCTTTCTTCTCAGTCCGACTCGATCTGTCCGGAAACATGCTGCTGCACTTCGCCTTAGTGATCGTTCGGTAAGGCGAATTTTGCATATGGATCTCCGCTTTCACCACTACAAATTGGCCATTGTGCAACAGTTACAACCCGGAGATTATGCACAACGAATGAACTTCGCACGTGAGATGGAAGCACTGATCGATCAAAATGAGAACCTCATTTTGTTTATGAGTGACGAAGCCCACTTTCACCTAAACAGCATGGTTAACCAGCAGAACTGTCGTTATTGGGCTAATGAAAATTCGCAACAGTTACACGAAAGACCGCTGCACAGCCCAAAAGTAACGGTTTGATGCGCTGTACCGCAAACTTGCATCATTGGCCCTTACTTCTTCGAAGACGGTAACGGTCGTGATATTACCGTGAACTCAGAGCGCTACGTCGACATGATCACCAACTTCTTTCTCCCTGAATTACGACGGCGACGTATTCCAATCCGACGTGTGTGGTTCCAGCAGGATGGGGCAACCGCCCACACAGCCCGAGCATCCATGGACGTTATTCGCCCTCTCTTCCCTGGTCGCCTTATTTCCAGGTTTGGCGATGTTCATTGGCCTCCTCGGTCCCCAGATTTATCCATATGCGATTTTTTCTTATGGGGACACCTCAAGTATAGAGTATACGAGAACAAGCCCCGAACTCTGGACGAACTGAAGGGCGAAATTCGCGTGCACGTCGCCCAAGTTGAGAGAGCGATGTTGGAGAGAATCTACGTCAACTTCCAAGAACGCCTCCAGCACTGCATCAACGATTTCGGCCAGCACATGCCTGATGTGATTTTCCACACTTGACTGTCTCCTCGTGAACCTGATTCCATCAATAAATTTGTTTTCGAGTAAAAATTAACTATTTTATGATTCTTTTGAAACGTCCATCCTCTCTGCCGCACCCTGTATATATATATATATATATATATATATATATATAATTTCATCACGTCTCCTCTTTACTTTTGCACGGTCATTATGTGTGCCCAAACAGAATCTGGACTCATCGTTGAGTACAATCCATATTCCAAGTATCTGCATACTCCATACCGATCGTTGCCGACGATGCTGTGGGGTCAAAGTTAAGATGAGGACCCCTCTAAAACTCAGAAAGTTATGTGAAATTAGCGGATCTGCGAATTCTCGGCATGATAATGCAATGAAACAAATGGAACCAACACATAATAATTACTGAATATTAAGTAAACATGACAAAAAAAAAGCCTCTACAAAAAAAGTACGGCTCGGAATGCGTTCAACATTTTATCAGCGTATACTTCCATGATAGCAAATATGTTTACAAGTTTTTAGCAAAATTCAATGAATAATTCCGGGTGTTGCTTTTGATATGTCACTTAATATAAATCAGTATCAAAGAAATGAGACATACCCTCCCCACCTCCTCCAGCCCCTAACCCCAATTTTCAAGCCCCACGAAAATTATTTCGAAGACGATCAGGATCATATGAAACGTCAGAAAACGAAGTTCGAGCGATTTTTATTTATTTATTTTTGGCCTTTTTCTCTGTCACCACTGGACCATTTTTCAAAAACTAGATTACTTATTCATTGAGTGCTCAAGTTATAGGCGGTTTAATATTAACGGACAGACCGACGGACATGAGCGTCATGGTTTTTCGTGATACACATATCATATAAAATCCAGAAAACATACTGTCTCAGTTTTGACAATTTTCGTGATTACAATACTTCCCGCCAGTAGGCGTGGAACATAGACTGAAAGTATTGCGCCATTGCGCTGACAATGAAATGAAACGTTGAAACAAATTAATGCAGTAAGTTGAATATTGAAATGTGCTTGAATTGATGCCAAAATTGCTAAACTTGGACTTCTAAACAACAAGCAACTCACAGATGTGAGCAACTTAAAATGCGAGTTATTGTGAGGAGTAATACACTACATATTATGGATCCGGATCGTTTAAAGCAAGTTAGATTATTTGATAATCCAGATACTATTTTTTAGGTTTCGTAAGTCCGTATTCTAGAAAAAATTGCTTACCTGCCCAATATAACAATAGTTTATATAAAATTGTACACTGATGATAATAGCTGAAGTATAAATATGTAATTATGTGACATCATTGCATATGATTAATAACGTATATTTCGATCACTCAAGTAACAAAATGTTTAATTTAAATTTCATTGGCGATTCAGTCTTCGAAGAAGTACATGGCAACAACTTGAAACGTACATAAATAACTTAGATTTCTACTTCGGCGCTTTCATTATACTTGCGGCGAAAATTCAGTTGAAATCAAGGTGGATGTACATACTTCGTGGTACGCAATTAAGTGTAGCACATTCACCATTTTCACAATAAGGACATACGCACATTTTGTATTATCCCAGAGTTCCCCAAACTTTTTTGTGTCGTAGACCCCTTGCCACGTTTTTCCGTGTTGGGTAGACCCCCTACTTACCTGATATTGATTTCCTGTAAATTTCTAACTGTAGTGAAGTTTAGTGTTAAAAACTTAAAGTAAAAACACATGTTGATTTATACATTTATTAATTGAATTTAAATTAAAACTACTCAAAATAAAATTTTGTATCTGTTATGTAAAATATACCTAACATTAAATAAACAGGTGTCTGACCAATAAGTGCCCGCATTGGGAATAAGTGCCCGCATTGAAAAAAAAATAAGAGGGATAAAATAAAAAAAAAGTGAAAAATAATAAAAAAAAAGTTTTTTACTTAAAATAGTACAAAAGCGAGTTCGTTTATTAATTATAACATAAACGTATGTTCTACAATAATTTCACTGTTAGTTTGATTAAATTCCGCTTCTTATACGTTTAAGTTATCTAAAAATAGGCAAATTCAAATTCAAATTCAAATTCAAATTCAAAATACATTTATTTGCCAAAAAACAAAAACAAAAAACATTATATTTACTGTATTATAGAAAATACACACAATATTTTTGGCAAAAAGGACAAATCCTCGATCAAATGACCGTTAACACCCAGCCTTACATAAGTAGGGTGGGTGTGGAAATGCCCTGTGTTACACTAATTTATAATACACATATAATATACAAACAATATACTGGAATTTAATGATTTTATTTATTACGAGCATGAACCATTGATATTGCAGAAAAAAATGTATTTACTCACTTAAAAAGTCAACGTTCCGACGGGTGGGGAGCACCGGAGAGGAGGCGAAGAGCGGCAGAAAGCAACGGACGCGAAGCCACACCGACGAACCCTCATATAGTTAACAACACCGAAATACATCTACACACACATACAACATCTATCATCACATGCTCGCTTCTCCATCCTAATAAAAAGATAAATTTGAAAAAATAAACATAACAACAAGTATCCGTGCACAATCACACTCATTATTGTATTATTGATCCTGAAGAAGCATGGCCATTATATACTTTGAGAACACTCTTTGTGACATTACCTTTACATCATTATTTAGACTGTTCCACATTTGAACTGCAAGAAACGAAAAACAACGTTGAAATGCTGCAGACCTATGTCGAGGAATAATAAAAACATTTTGGTTATGTCTTGTCCCGTAATAATGATTAAAAGTTAAAAGCTCATTTTTCAAATACGGAGGTTTTCCTGATTTTATTATTCTATAGATGAAATTGAATAAATGATGTTTCCTGCGATTTAGCATATTTAGTATAGACAAATTGTTTAGGTAAGGTGTTATGTGGTTACGATAAGGTATGTTGAATGAAAATCGCATGCAGGCGTTCTGCAATTTTTGTATCGCATTTTTAGTAGTCTATGCCAACGAGCTCCCATAAACTATATCTCCATAGTCAAAAAGCGACAGTATGAGATTCTGACAAAGGAAATACTTTTGCTTAGGCAGTAAACACTTTTTTAGTTTGGAGATATTTCTTAATCGTATCTACGCTGCCATCAATTTTTTCTTTATGTGTGGTTCAAATGATAATGCATTATCGAATATTACGCCTAGCTTCTTTGCACTTATTGCATTAGGTGAGAATCCAAAATAGCTTAGCTTTGCCAGCAGCATTCTGTGATTTAGAGTATCAAAAGCTTTGCTAAAATCTAACAAATTCATGCAAGTAGCATTTTTCTGGTCCTCATGCATTCGGACATCGTTTAAAATATTTACCAAGCTTGTAGTTGTACTAAAATTCTTCCTGAATCCCGATTGATATTGAGGAATGATATTTTGTGATTCAGAAAATTCCGACATCTGAACAAAAATGTGCTTTTCTATAAGTTTGGACACAGAGGACAAAATACTAATTGGTTTAAGGTCTTTAAGTTCTTTAGGCTCGACAACCTTTGATATGGGTTTCACAATAGCCTTTTTCCAAACAGAAGGGTAAGTATTTTCCAAAAGGCATGTGTTAATAATATTAATCAATGCATTTGCGCAGAAAGGAAGACACAATTTTATCTCTTTGATGGATATGCCATCCTCTCCAATCGCACCTGATGAAATGGAATTAACAATTTTTATTAGTCTGATCCGATCTATCAAATGAAATTCCATATTATTATTTACAGCTTGATTATTTTCATAAAAAACTGATCAAGTTTACTGCAGTGTCTCGCATGTTATCAGTCATCTGAAAAAAATCATGTATCTCAGATGGATTTAAGAGATTATCAGGAAGTTCAGTAAGAGTCCTCTGGTTGGTCAGATTAAGCATTCGCGCGGCTTTCCAGAAATCGTCTTGTTTTTTTCTTGCCAGTTGATCAAAATAGGTAACTTTTTCGCGGATAATAGCATGCTTAGTGAAATTTCTTAGCTGTCTATAATATCTAAGGTGCTGATCTCTTTTGGATCTTAAGTATTTTTTATGTGTTTTATCTTTAATTTTTATCAAAAGTTTTATGTTTTCGGTTATCCAGGGAAAAAACGGCATTTCTATCTGAATTTTTCTTGTTTTTAGAGGAGCATGTTTATCAATGATTGTTAAAATATATTTATTAAATAATTTCACCTCTTCATCTACATTGGTACAATTGTAAATAATATTCCACGGAAGCTGCATACCATCATAGAGAAATGACTGTTCACGGATATTATTATAATCACGATAAGTAACGTATTTTGGAGAACTGTTTATTTTTGGAATGTTAAAAAAAAGCAGCAATGTTACCGGAAGGAGGTCGATAAATATTAATTAATAACCAAGTTTTATTATTAATTCTAAAATGAATACCAACGAATTCAACATTTTCATCTAGGAGAGGGATATCCAAATTTAATTGTTGGTTTAATATTTTTTTTTAAGTATATAGCTGGACTCGCCCCACCCCTTCCAAAGTTAAACTCTCTGCAACAACAAAAGCCATGCTCATACAAGAACGCGTAGTAACAAATATATTCAAACTATCCTAAGAATATTATAAATTTATTATAAATGTACTATGAGAGAAATACTTAGCGACGACAACAATAATGCCCGGGACTACTCACTTTTCATTATTACATATAAATATAAACATAGAAAAGTAACCGCTACATATAATGAATATCTTGGAAATTAAGAAAAAATGGGCCTCTATTAACCTTTAATAATAATAATAATATATTTATTTACTAAAATACAGGGAACATGAAACGAGTAAATAAATATAATATATCCATAGGAGTGCATGGATCATATGGATGATGAATTTCAAAATATAATAAAATAGAGAGAAAAAAGAAATTATTGGTAAGAATGGTAGAGCATTTATTGTGTAATATTTGAGATTATTTTATTAATTTGATTTCTCCCAATCGTGTTAATAAATTTTTTTAATTTTTTTTTTGAAGCCTAATGTACTGCGTAATTGTTTTAAATTATTTGGTAAATGTTCGTACAATTTTGGAGCTATATACAGGTGACATCGTTTCATTAGGGATTTGTTTGGTTTAGGAACATTTTTTGCGGGTAATTTATATCTGGTTTTATGATTATGTTTAATTATGTCGTGTTCACTTATAGTTTTGTGATAATGAGTGATGGTATGTAAGCAGTAAAGTTGTTTAGTGTCATATACTTGTGCATCATTATATAAGTCATTAGTTGGGTATAATTTTGATTTGCCTAACATTGATTTTAAAATTCTTCTTTGAAGTACATCTAAATCGTTAAAGTATGTCGTGCATGCAGCACCCCACACTACTATACCATATGTTATGTGTGGCTCGACTAAAGCTTGATATATTATTCGTAGATAATATTCAGTTAATATACCGGTTAGAAATTTTATTTTATATGCTATGAATCTAATTTTCTTTAGTATGTGAGAAATATGTATATCCCATCTCAAGTGGGGATCTAGATAAATTCCTAAATATTTGGTATCATTAACTCTATTGATTTTTATATTTTTATCATTTACCTTAAACCGAAGGTGGTTATATTTTGGTAGATGATTAGATAGTGATGAAAATGGTAAAAAATGAGTTTTAGTAACGTTAATTGTTAATTTTCGGTTATTATTTAACTACTCTAGAGAATAAAAGAACCCATTATGAAAAGGAAATACGCATCAATATTATTAATACAAATTAGGAACAGGATGGAACGATAACCAGAAGAGTAAAAAAAATATAAATCTATAGTATGCACTCATACAATTTCCGCATATTCAAAATTTTGATTTGTATACATTATTCTCTATATTCACATACAGCAAAATGATGAAGTAAAAAAAAACTAAATACAATAACAATTATTCTATAACAAGAAAAGTAAATAATTAGATTCATCACATAATGAATACTTTTTCCCTTTTTCAACATATCCACAGTATATGGCATGAAAACAAGAAAAAAAAAACAAAAAACTAATTTTTTCTAACCATAGGCGCCAGATCGAAAAAAAAACTGCGTTAGCCATTCAAACAAAGCATCTTAGGTCAGTACTTACATTTTTAGGTAATGCACCTTCGAAATATTGGTGCCCCTGATGTGGATTAATAGCTGTACTTACTTTACTTTTTCAAAGTCATTTTCACTGCGTATCATATGCCCAATATTATTGACTTTGACAAAAATAATACCGTTATTCACCCAAGTGTTTTTAAACGAAAACCTGCTTATAGCTTCTCTAAATAGGTTTAGTCGACTCGTTGTCAGGTCTTCTTTGATTTTAATTTCCATGTTACGGAGTTTGTTACGATTTTTAAGCACCTGACGCCTGACGGAATCACAATTGAACTGTACCAAAACAGCCGGAGGGCTATCGTTGGCATTTTTGTTAGCGATACGACGGCACTTTTTTATGGCATCATTAGGTATATTTACCTTCAAATTATTCACAAACAAATCAATAATTTTTTTGACCAAAACCTCACCGTTCGTGAATTCTATCCCAAAGATGCGAACGTTATGATTTCGCTCCAACTGCTCCCTGTGATCAACGAACTTCCTGAGTCGCCTGTTTTCTGCTTCTAGGATGTTTGTTTGATCCCTTAGGGTGTCGATGGCTTGCCTATGAGATTTCAGTTGTTCCTCGAACTGTTTTTCTACCAGAACAGCCAGCTTGACCGCAATTTCGTTGAGGAATTTCTCGTTGAATGTGGAGGTTATAGCGGATTTAACTTCACGCAGGTCGGCAGACGAAAAAACCATAATGGCGGAACCAAAACAAAACGATATCAACGAAATCCAGGCTATTAAGGGCAACTAAACCCAAAGTACTTAACTTAAACACTGGGGCACTGTAACTACTGTTATTCTAACATAAATATATTATTTAATTTCTTCAGAGACGGACTTTTCTGGTGAAAATATTAGAGAGCACCACAGACTAGGTTCACTACCACTCGCGCGCCATCTCAGTCAATAATTAACGAATTTTAGTGTGTACCTATCCTTGAATTTCCAGAATAATTTTAAAAAAAAATATTTTCTATAAAGGGGGGTTCTTTAAAAAAATCAATGCGGGCACTTATTCCCAATGCGGGCATTTATTGGTCAGACACCAATAAACATAAAATAAACTATAAATAAAATAACATAAGCAAAAAGTCAATATTTTTAGTGAGAAGGGTGAACCTGATGCTTTAATAATAAATTATCAACATTTGGCGTCAATTTTGTAAGGGTTAATCTTAAATCTCCTCGGCTAATGATGTCCAGTATGTTTCTTTTTTTCGTTAGGAGATTGGTGACAGCGCTGAACCCCCTTTCCACTAGGTATGACGATGGAAAGGAAATTAAAAATTTCCTCGCTATATTCCATAATACTGGATAAGTAACGGGTATGTTGTTTTGCAGCCAGAATTACTGATATCCGTTTTTAAACTGAACCTTAAATTCTTCGTTTGTACTTAGTTCAGTCATTTCCTCTTGTATTATGACATTCGTTTCTTCTATGTCACCATATGGATTAATTATCCACGGTGGTATTACCATAGTCAAAATATCCTCAAACCTAGATTCAAAATCTGAATAGAGGGCATTTAAATGTTGAACGTAAGTTGAAAAGTCGTCTTCCTGGCAGCTTGTCTGTGACAAATTGGGGAACTGAGAAAATTCGCCCCGTCCAATATTTTGCTTCATTAGTTTAACTCTGGCAAGAAACGCTGACAAGATGGACTTTGTTTTAATCAAATTTAAACTGTCGCCTTGTAATTGCAAATTAACCATATTAAATTTTGTAAACAAATCTGTTAAATAGGCGATGTCTGTAATTGATGAAACTGTTCGCCATTTTCTTCACACAACTGCGTATTCAACGCGTTGCTTCGGATTCGGTTTACTGCATCAATGACTAAATGATGTGATTCATGCAATCTAACACTCAAATTTTTAGCAACTAATTGTTGTCGATGGATGACGCAATGTATTGCTAACACCCCTGACACATTTTGTTTTAAATAGCTTATAAATCCACGATAACGTCCAACCATGGCAGGTGCTCCATCTGTAGCTACTGATATTATATTTGATAAAGGAATTGCTTTTTCAATGAAGTAATCCTTCAAAACATGAAATATTGATTCACCTTTAGCGTCGGTTATCAAAGTTCTTGCGAAGAGCAGTTTTTCGTAGATTTCTTGATTCATAATAAAACATATGCCAATAATAATGCTGCATTATCAGGTAAAGTTGACTCGTCCAGTTGTATACGTATAGAGAAATGGGTCGTTTGCAAATAATTACATAAGAAGCTTTCAATATCAGAACTCATTTCATCAATACGTCTTTCAACAGTATTGTTGCTTAAGGGAATTCTTTTAATGATATCAGATGCAGGTTTGTGTAAAACAGTTTTTAAAACTTCTTCAACGGCTGGCAAAATTAACTTCTCTCCGATATTATGCGGTTTTCCGGATTTTGCTATAAGTAACGAGATATTGTAAGACGCCCGCACACCATCATCATTTCTTTGTGACGTCGAAGCGAACATTCTGTCCAGTGTAGGTCTCTTCTGAAATTTATTTTTGAGTGTTTGAAAGTATTTCAAATCTTTCTCTGTTTTATCAGGGTGGCATCTTCTCAGATGATCTTGCAGTTTAGATGGTTTCATAGCGTCATTGCCCAAAACTTTGTTGCATAAAAGGCACATAGGCAATTGTTTGTCCGGCAATGATGGAATGAAGCCAAATTTCAAATATCAACACTGTACTGTCTACATTTCTTTTTTGATTCGGACATGGCATCAGTCATCTGTGGGCAAAATTAAATTATTTAAATAAGACAGAAAATCCAGCAGCTGTATATTAAAAATACTTTTCTGATTTTTCCGAAAACATTCCATAATTCGAACATCTTCTTGCAACAATTAGCTCGAATTACGGAGATTGCACTGTAATTATATTACCGATTGCTAAAACTTTCAAAAAGAAACTATTGAGGAGTACCTACTCGTGTAATTTTGCATGATTGAATATTTAACTACTAATAACTAAAGTCATGATTGGCGTAATTTATCTATCTTTGATAACTACGAGTACAAAACTAAAATTTAATAAAAAATAATGTACTTACTTTTCTCCAGCACTCTCAGACAAAATAACACTGACTCACTATAATTTGTGTTATATACTATCTGTTTATATTTTTTAAAATATTTTCTTAGCACTTTCCTTTTCAAGATTCAGGAAACGAATAAACGTATTTGTCCCACATTCGTATTTATAGAGTGACGAATTGAACAAGTCAGTGCAAGGTAGCGAAGCTCTGAGGCTGCGACTCTCAGGTTTTTACAAGTTCAAAATGTATTGCGACCACAAAGCGAATACCAACATCCTACAACTTACACAATTTTATAAGCATATATAATAAATTTTTTACTTCATAGGTACTTTTATAAATAATGTATATAAGATAGTATGGTATAAGTAAATAGGTACTATCAGTGTATGTGTTGAGATCCACTATCGTGGACCCCCATATTCATTTCATGGACCCCCAAATTTTTTTTCGCTGACGTAGACCCCTTGTAGGTTGTCATAGACCCCTAGGTGTCGATATAGACCACTTTGGGAATCAATGTATTATTCTAACTACTACAGATTATCAATATTGAGCAACATAACTTTGAATTGTCTTGAATAGGGGGCTTTTTTATATGTGTTTTTTTTTTATATTCCAACTACCACGAAGGCCTAAGGCCTAAACACCCATTGGGTATCGTGGGGCTATAGGGGGATACAGGGGAAAGGGGGAACGCCACACGGACTCTGGCGAGGGAACACGTGTGCATGCAACATGCACACATTCTGGCTCCGCCTACGAGATCCGCCGGGTGGTACCTCCACGTTCGACAGTCAGAGACCATCTACCACCTACGGACAATCACAACATCCATAGCCAAGAGAAAAATTTCTCCTGGAACGGGACTCGAACCCGCACAGCGCACGGCGACTGATCAGGAGACCGAAGAGTCTACTACTGCGGCCACCGCTGCTGCCTGTGTCCGGGAGTTCTTCGTTTGTCTTATTAAATGCATATTTCAAGCTAATCCTTCATGTTTGTCTGACTACTGAATGGAACCACATGCTGTCTACGGATACTACGTTTCGGCCATCGCGAACGAAAATTATCCGCATGATAAGTTTCTAATGTTAAATGTTTCAAGCTATTTTGTAACAATGGTACCTAAAAGCTCAACATGTTTTAATGTTGGTTTACTTTTTAATGCGTCAGTGTAGGACGCATCCGTATCTTTGCCATGGAGTAACACAATTAATTATGTATTATTGCTTACCAATAGCACCCAATCTCAAATAGAAGCTTCCATACTTGTTGGCCACTTTTGGAACGTTCTTTATGGTTTCCGTCGTTTCTTTGTCTGAAATAGGGTAAGACGATAAGTATTCAAATACACATTTATCTTAGCAATATTTTCCAATCCCTGATTTGTCGATCCAGTGTCGTTGCGCTATGAGCATGTTAGCATGTAGCAACTCTGTGAGTATTGGTCCTTGAGACATTTTAGAATGCAAAATCAAAAAATACAGAATGAGCAATATAAGGGCCGCTCCGTTGCAGAATCGATTTATGGTGAAGTGTTTTTAATAATGCCTGGGTATTTGGAATTTGAAATTTGTTTGGGTTTAGTAGAGATGCACCGAGTACACTTCAGGCAGAGTACCCGACGGAGTACTTGGTGAAGTGATTTACTCTAGGTTATTTGCGTTTTTGAAAGATTCCTCCATTCTCAAAATCGATTTACTTTTCCAAGAAATGAACGCAACTAGTGTGCAATATGAACAATTTATTGTAAGCAAACCTCGCAGGACGGTGTATTACACAAGTTCTGATTTTTTTAAGTATAAAAGAGTCATGCAACAGCTCAGCATATGTTTGTCACTGTGGGACTGAGCAGCTACAACATTTACTTACAATTGAAACCGTATTTCGACATTACATTTTTTGGAACTACTACAGAAGTAGCACATTTGTAACATATTTAAAAGGTATATACTCGACATTTTAGACTTATATTTTTGTTGAAGGTAGGAAACACGAGGCCTCACGCTACTAAGTTTTCGAAAAATTCCCTAATATAGTCCTTGTAGTGTCGTGACAATCACGAACACTAACATTAAATCCAACAGGTTTTTGAACTGGCTTTGATGGGAGAATACAAAACCAGCAAAATAGATTCGGTCGGGATGTGTGATAAATGATTATCTTCGAAGAAACGCAAACTACTCATCATTCCTGTCATTTTTCGATATTTGCTGCTTTATTTTGTTTCATTTTATGTTTTTATTGATTTAAGTGTTGATATGAATGATAAAAAAGGAAATAAGAATACATAACGGCAACACTGTATTTAAAAAATTAGAAGGCTGATTTAGTAGGAAACTGACTCAGGAAAAAGTACGCTGAAACATAAGCAATCTTTTTTTTGACAATGCATTAGTTTCTTGATTTTCTGAACATATCAGGAAGGTTTGAGAAGAAAAAAACGGATTGTCTCTAGCGCATTGTGGATTTGGAAGATAAAAGTCCACAATACACACTTAATGAAGTGGTATAGCTGTCAGAAGCAGCCGATAGCGCCAGCTACATTAGTAAGGAGCTTTACGGTATGGTTGCCTTTAACAATAATAATAATAATAATAATGTTTATTGTCACAAAATACAGGTAAATATCAAATATTGTGCACAATAAACATAAAGCACCCAAAAAAGTTTGCACTTGTGTTTGGGTTTGTACAAAATAAGAACTAATAGTACAGTCGGTGTATGAAAAAAAAAACGTTAATACTGTATAATTTGGTGAATTATTATGGTAATGTCAGGAAAAATATCCAGACAATTAGAACTAAAGTAAAAGTATGGATGTTAGTGTAAGTA